>JAMXBC010000005.1:56852090-57199465 GCA_024138005.1 Lumnitzera racemosa
GAGAGTTGCTTTTAAAAACTCAAAAGCAACCTACTATACTTTGTTGTTGGCATTGGAAGTTAGGTGGAAGACGTGGAATATTGGTTGGTTTATAGGATGAAGACAAGATGAAGACATGGATACAGTGGACTATAAGGACAAGATGTAGTCCTAAAAGTAGTAAAGCCTCCCTATTTATAAAAGTTAGGATATTATTTAAATATTAGTTAGAAGCTACATAAAGGAATTAGACTCTTAAGAATAAGGACATTTTTATCTCATGTCTTACTCATGTCCTTTTCATGCTTAGTCATATGGATATTTTTGCAAGACAGTAAATGAAGTAGATGAGTAGGATGAAAATGACACGTGGAAGACAATTTGATATTCCCTTCTTCCATGCCACATGCCATTTGTGGTAGTTGGAGATCTTCTACCTGTTTTGCAATTTGTGTATTACATATTAGAAGAAATGTGGAGATATGATTTTAGGGTGCTTATCTCTTTAGGATTTATATATGATATTGACCTAAATACTTAGTTGTTAGTTAATTAGTTTAGTCAATTTAAGATTAAAGTGGTCATATGATGGGTCTTTGGTTATTAAGATATCATTTTCCACTAGTCTTAGTCTTAGCCATCATTTTTTACTAGTGTTGATTAACTTTAACTCGTTATTATTAATCTATCTAAGGAGCTCCTAAAAGAAATTCAAGTGGTACTTCTAGTAATTTCTTATCCACTCCTTAAATAACCATAAGATAATAATAAGGTGACAGATTACTTAGGGAAATAAAACTTTTCTTTGACTAGGTTTCCTCTTTAGGTCACTTTCATATTTACATGTGTAGCTAAGTTAGTAAGTAAGTGATGTGAGGGTATGAAAGTGACACTTATATGATAAACAAATGTCTTCTTCTTGGTCTTAACCTCATGCCACCTTGCAACATGCATCCATCCATTCCATTTCCAATTACTTGATAAGTATTGAACCTTATCTTAGATGATTTTGCATGGTTATGTTCAATTTAGGGTAGAATTAGATAAGTTATGATAAACTTGTAGGTTTAAATTTTTACTAAAGTCTTTGATTTCTAGAAGTCTTATTTTAGATCTACAACGGCTAATATTTAACAATACTTATGAAGTTTATAAGTAGTATAAACTATCTCTCAAATCTCTTTTAGTGATTTTATCCTATCTCAAATACATCTCTAAATTATATCTTAGCAATTACAAACTTATATCAAAATTTTTAGCAATTTACAAATACAAGACTCCTCCCTTTAATCAATCACTACATTCTCCTCCTTGCTATCCTCCTTGTCGACATCCTTGCCATGAGTTTCCTTTCCATCGCTAACCTTTTTAGCACTTTTCTAGACAGATTGCCTCCCTTTGTCATCTTGCATTGCCACAAGCTTCAGGGCATCAAGCCACTATAAGAAGGTTAGGTTACCCTTTAGTAGCTTTTAATGGACCTTGTCCCAAACCATCCTCCTAACATCAAAACCTACGCTACTAATCACCTCTTTCTTCCATGGCCTTGACGAAGAGCCATCACCTTACTTCCACAATGAAACCCTTGCCATTTCGAAGCTCATTTTCCCCTTAAACATCCTCCGACTCCTTTTGCTTCTCCTTTAGATCACCCCTTACCTTTGTTAGCTAGTCATTACAGGTCTTCACAAGAGCTTAGGTTTTCTTTAGCTCTACCTCCACTCTCGTCACCTAGCCTTGGAGCCCTAAGTGTTAGTGCTCAAGGTCATTGTAAGTCGACAAGAGGTTATTGATCCACTTCTTCTCGTTCGCTAGTACAGTTTAGAACCTTGCTACCTTATCTTTCAGCTACTTCCTCTTGTCCTAAACTACCTTCTAGTAAGCACGATTGTAGACGAACACATAGTCACATATATCATATACCCATATCAAAAGAAAATGGCACGAGTTAGATGAGCACACTCTAATACTTGGATGAAAATGACAATATGACTTACCTTGACCAACTTCCATAGTATCTCCCTAAGTATTTCCACATCGCTCTTTCCTCAAAAGAAGGCTAAACCTTGCCTCATGCTCTACCCTCTAGTTTGCTAACCTAAGAGCTTAACCAGAGGACAACTTAAGCTCTTGCTACTTTGCCGGTTGCTTCCTTTAGTTAGGCAACCTTATAGGCTCATCCTTTGGAATTGCAATTGCCTAGACCCTTGCATCATAAGGAATGGCCTCCAAGTCCCTCTACTGATCCTATGACTACCCTCTCGCCTGTTACACCTGCCCTAGTGCCTCATAAGATTGCCTCCTAAGCCTACGTCCCTAAGTCCCTCATCCAACTAGGGCTCTACGACCTTTGACCCACAATCAGCTAACTTGATAGTTTGCCTACTTCCCCTTACAGATAATTAAGTACCTTATCTAAACCCATTAGCTAGAGTAAACACCACCTGAGCTAAACTAGCCCTTAGACTTGGCACATTGATAATGGCCACGAGAATCCCCTCAACTATAGCCCCAATGAACTCAAGTATGGTCACTGCCTTCCTTGCTTCTTGCTCTTTTGGGGGATGCTTAGAACTCGCCCTTTTGCCTTCTCAGCACCTCTCTTTCTCTTTTAAGAGTCGACGACCTCCAGCATTTACTTCTCTTAGATCTCCATTAGCTTTCACTTCACTACATCAAAAACGACTTACAACCCGACAAGAATAAGTGAAGGGTGAGCTAAAAATAACAGAAGGGGAAGTGGGCATACTCCCCTATTGCTCGAACATAGAAGAAGTGCTGCTTCCTATGAGGAAATGTACACCCAACCATCTAGGTCCAACTTTGACTGAAATAGATGACAAAATAGGCTAGGTATTGGCTTCTGCAGATGGAATAAGAAACTACCTTGAACCTAAGTATTTGTACCTTGGCATTCAGATGCAATGACCCTAAAGCAACCCTAAAGAAGTTAAAAAATTCCACTAGGAACTCAGAGAAGGGCAACCATAATCTCACTTAAAAAGGCTTCCCATACATGTAAAATGACTACTCGTCCCCCATTTGGAATAACCTCTTACCTTCCTTAAGCCTTTCTACTTGCCATCGAAGGAGAGCCTTGACTGCTTAAGAGACCATCTTGAACAGCCCATTGTTATACACATAATTGATGTATATGCAAGCCTTCTAATTGGTATTGGTCGTATGCAGATCCTCCGTAACTTTCTTATCATCACCATTTAGAGCATACATATCCCAAGGCTTTGATGTAGCCTATTCTCTCCTTTTCACCCAACTAAATAATACCTTACCATCACTGCTGCTATCATTCAAAGGCGAATGGGTTTACCACCCCTTTCGTGAAGCATCTCCTCGTATTCCTTGTAAGGCTTACTAACCTGCTTAAGCAAATACAAGGATACAGACCTCAAACCTTACGCAAGTGGTGACAAAAGTTGAAAAATAAGTTAGATACATGTCTTAAGGTTAGGAACATGTAGCAATTTTTCCATGAGTTTACACCAATTAGAAAATTATTAAAATATGCAAGTAACTTCTTCAAAATTTCACCAAAATTTGTACACTTGTCCAAAAATCATGAAAATATAATAAAAGATGTTAACAATATAAGGAATACATATCTAATTTTCCATAATTTTTAGATATGTGTGCAATTTAATATTAATTTTTGAAAACTATAAATACCCCATTTCCTAACTTTAAACCAAGCCTCTAAAATTTAAGGGAAAATTTATAAGCTCTTCTATATTCCTCTTAAGAGGTTAAACAAGGTTAAAGTGGTGGTGGCCATTGATAGGAGGTGGTTTTGGTTGGTTTGGTGATTATAGCTTCAATAATTTTGGAACCTCCAATTTATGTTATTTTAAGGATTCTTTTTATCTATAAGTACTCTATAATCATATATTTTTGTACTAATTTTCCTAGAATTAATCATACATGTTTGGTATTTTTTATTATTTTTGTAGATGTCTACCCATTTTGTTGAAAAATCTTTGTTTAAAAGAAATATCATGAAATGAAACTCTATCTAATAACTTCTTAAAATTGACAAACTTTTTCTCATAATTTACTATATTGGATGTGATTTTTAGGTATCATGTTTACCAAGTGTTGAAATATTTTCTATTTTTCTTATCTTTATGGCCAAATTTTCACTCAAATATCTAATTTATAGTAAATATTATCATATACTAAAATTTCAAAGTAATAGTTATTATTGAATTCATTTATGTTAGTCTTAGTCTAATTAATTTATATTTTAGTTTTTTCCAATATTAACTATATTATATTATGATCCGAACCTTTGTATTATATATACATATCTTTTTACATTTCCATTAACAAATCTGTTACTTTTACTAAATACATACATATAAACAAATATAACCCATCATCTTACGTTGCTTTTCTTATTAACTAATAATAAACTATGCAACCTATAAAGATCAAATCAAAGCATTATTATCTAGCTACATTACTATAAAATTTATCCCTAGTTTACCTTACCTTAAAAGATTTACTAATGAAAGGCTCATTTTTAGAATTTTCTACACAATGTCTAGGAATTATGAGTAGACACAATCCAAGTAAGTGACTTACCCTACGGTAGTCTTAATTGTGTTAACAAGGGGTTGTAAGTCTTTCTATTGCTTGTGTTTATAATTAGTTGACTATGAATATACCAAGTATGTGGATATAATAATTGTGATAGCTGAAACTACCTACTTGATGTGCTTTGCGTGTACATTTAATACCATGCTTGGAGATAATTATATAGTTTGACTACCTTTTAGAATTGACTAATGTTATATTTGACCCTAATAATTGGTACATGCATTGCATCTTGTGTTATTGCATGAATCCTAGCAACACCACTCATTCAATGAGGAAGTATTGTAGTTTTCTTCTTTTCGACCTTAGGGAATTAACTAATAAGAGAGGAGGTTATAGTTTAGAGTTAAAAAGTATCGTGAATAATCCGAAATGGGTATAGAGGGGACAAAGGAAATGTCTATTGCACAACCATGGATTGGTGAGATATTGGTCTCATGAGTAACAAGTTATTGTATGAAACTCCTCAAAACTTAGACTGGAGTTGGGTTAATTATTCTAATCTCATGATGTACTAGTCAATGTCATGCGAATTTTACTTTTACTGTTGCATTTCACTCTAAAAGGATTTCTCTTACCTTGCTTTTTTTATGTATAATGCTTATCATTTGCCACTTACTAAGTATGTGGTTTCGTTCATACCCTTATAGTTATTCTTTTGCAGGTTAACTTTACAAAAGCTTAGGATATCAGAAATAAGTGATATTCAATTAACGGAAGTTGACAAACCACTGTAATAAGCAATTGAAATAGGAACTTAAAGATAAGGGAAGTCTTGTTCTTCAAGGTTATTGGTAGACTTGCTTTATTGCTACTAAATACTACTAACTTGGATGTGAAGTCTTGTATATATCAATGGTGTAATGATAGTTGTGGGCCATATGCTATCATCGATTATTGGTATGCACGTCAAGACTATTATGATATAGGCACCTGGGGTGCGATACCCTTCTTTGATCTCCCCCAAAGTAAAAGTTGTCGGTCTCTCACCTTGAATGTTAGACACTCTACAATCAACCATGGCAAATTTATGGAGAAAAGGTAAGAATTTATAGAAAGTGAAGTAAGAATTTCAAAAGTGTGTAATGTTCTCTTGAGATGAAATTTTTGTAGAGTTTTGGCTTGTTTGGAAGTGAAAGTGAAAAATGAGCCCCCCTAAGCACCCCTTATATACACAAATGAGAAGGAAGGCATACAGTTTTTCAATTACTTAAATGTGAATCATATCTCTACCGTCTACATGCCCTACTCCGACAATCAATGGCTTGGATCTCCCATAGATGTGAATTGCTAACGTACCCATGTATGCTAGAGTCCCACAAGCATTACACTTCCCAAGAAGCCATCATTACAACTTGAGTAAACCAATGGTTACATCAATCAAGCAGAAAGTCATTATACAACACAATAGGTCTTATTAGACATATTAGACACCGCTTTAACAAATAGCAAGCTCAAGTGCTTCTTTTAGGAAGAATAACCATTGATGTCTTGGACCTGGGCCTTAAAGCTTGAGTATGCTTACTTTCTTCCCCTCTTTGATGCCAAGGAGAGTAGGAGGATAAGTGTTGATAGGATATTTTAGGTTGGTTTGAGACTCAATCCGAGCAAAGACCCATCGAGGCCCATTAAGTAGATGAGGAAGCAGGCATCTTAACTCTATCTGAGCATTTCATAGCCATACCAAACACTTTACTTATGCTCAAACAATTCAAAGACTTACTTTTTGCATATTGAGTCTTAAGCACCTTACCATCTATCCAAGTACTTTGCCATTTGCTTGGTCACCTTTAAGCTTTGTGACCTCTTCTAACCTTTAGGCGTACGTCTACCATATTAAAGGCACCTCCTCCCTTGCGGGCGCTCTATAGAAGATCGACCCCCTTAGTTTATAGATCAATCGATCCTCTCTTTCTCGAGGTCCTTTATCTTTTGATCTTCTCTTTCTCTCCTCATTACATCCGTAACATGGTCAGTACATCCAGCATCCCTTAAGAATGCTATTGCTTAGGTTTTTAAACATGGTTGCTAGCTTGTTCATGGTCAATCGACTGTAGAGCCATCTTGTCACCCTTACAACGCATATCCCCTTCAAATGGCAAGTATGGATGAACCTTGGGTTGACATGCCTTCCTAGTAAGTGAGCCTCTTATACTATAAGTAGCTTAAGGGGATAAAAGGTAAGATATCCTCTCTTTCTCTCTCTCTCTCTCTTTTTCCCCCTTCCTAGACCACATTCACACAAGGCACATGAACATTATAGCCTAAGCATCTCTTCACCCTATTTCTATTCCCTCTAACTTGAGCATCAAGGGGATCTTATGGACTAACCCACTAAGGGCTTCTTACAGGTGTCTATGAGTAAGGAGCATACCTAACATTTAAGCCCAACAATATTCTTCACTCAAGAAATTCAAACCCATTTTCTTTACCTTACTTAGTTAATCTATGCATAAAAAAAGATCTTGCTCTGTTAATTATTATATCGATATTATAAAATTTGAGCTTAGTTTTTATTAATGATTTCAATAGTTTAAGATTGGGCTTAACTCAATTTTTATTGTGCCAAACTTAAATAATATATAAGTAATTTAACTTGTTTGCATCCTAATTAAAGATATAACAACTATACATATGCAAATTTGATAAAATACTAGAATGGATACTCGAAAATGTTTAAATTGTTGATCGTAAATTGGTCATCGACTTCCTGTTCCGTCTACCAATTTTTTATACAAGGAAAAAAAAAAAAAAAAAGGAAGAAGAAGCCCGGGTTGAATATTTAAAAAAGAAAAAATTGAAAACAAGTAGCCGCTATTGGCAAAAAGCGCGCGAGGCTGTGGGAGGGAGGGAGAGAGAGAGAGAGAGAATGGAGGTGGGAAGGTTGCCGCTATCAGCGACGCAAAAAGGGAAGCTGATGTCAGCTGGTTACACCACTCTTTCTTCCCTCTCTTCCCTTTCTTCTTCTCGCCTTGCCTTAGGTATGTATGTATTTATGTATTATGGCCTTTTTTAGATTTTCTTTTTGGATTTTCCATACCTATCTATGGTTTTATTTTTGGGTTTTTTCATCTCAAAACGTTGTCTTTGCCTTCTTTTCTGTTAGAGTCATTCAACTAACTCTAGGGGGTCAGTTTTCAGTGCGAAATTCGCTAATACAGAACTCGGCTGAAAGTTTAATCAATGATATTCCACACATATGTAGTGTTGAGCATAAAGTAAAGACCGTCAAAGAACTGGATGAGATAATGAAGGAGATCCAAATTCATTATATTCACCCTAGTACTGTGTTGAACTTGACAACTGGAGAATTACAACAAAGTGGATTTCCAAATGGAGGATTTATGTTTCCTGAGTGTTGTAAACTGAGGATAAATTTTACTTACAATTGGTGCGGTAATAATAAACATGTTATAATTGTGTTAGCCATTCTTTACTAGGTAAAGATACTTCCTCTGGATGCACTTTATCCTAAATATTATAGCATTTATCCTCATATCGCTTAAAACACGTATTTGTACTTGAAATCGAACTTAGACCTTGCTTTTGTAATCATTGCATTAGCTAATGCAACTAAACATTTGTGCTTTTGATGTAAACAATGATCTTTTTATCTCACTGCTTGTTAAGCAGCATGCCCACTCTGTAAACAGATGTAAATATTTTCTATTTTGATTTGAACAGAATTAAACATATCAGAGATTGAAGCCTTGGAAATTCTTAAGCATGCATCACATGGCATGGAAAGTTCACCAGGAAGCAAACTTATTAATGGTAGGTTTTATGTGACTTGGTCTCTAGCTTATGTTCTTTAGATTGTTATGGTCTTTTGTGTTACATTTGACTTTTCTGAAATCAGACTTCTTTTTACGATATTGGATTATTTTTGTGTCAATCAGAGAGTTGCTTGTGGAGCACTCATATATACCATACTAGAAAGCTAATAATGAAGTCAAATAAGGAAGTTCATTTCCTGCCTCTAAGGGTTTATCTCATTTAACTCAACCATGCTTTATGTTATTGATGATGGGTTGTGAAATTCTTGGTGAGTCAACGGCATGCCAATTGTGTATTTGCTCATTTCTGGCTCTCCTGACTCATTACTTATATACTTATTGAAAGAAAAGGAAAAGACATTGTAAGAATCTGCACTGTGGACCAGCTTCAGTACTCTGATATGTAGAGCTTTACCTTCTTAATTGTTCTTCTTACCTCTCAGGCTCCTTGAACCAGCATAAATTCGTTTCACTATCTCGTTTTTATCCAACACCATTCTCCTCAGCAGTTCAACAATCAACAAGAGTGCAACGTGCTTGTTCCATTTTGATCTTTATAGAAAGTGCGTCCACAAGTAGTGTACATACTCCTGAACCTTTATGATTCACTGCCAGTGTCAAGTTTCTCAGGGACAGTGAGCCAAATGTTAAAAAATAAAAATAAAACAATCCAAGTATATTATTACCTAACATGTGCACCAACCTTGTGAGGAATCTCGGATGACATTGTACTAGATTGCATCTTTTAGGCCTTCACGATTAGTTGTCATGTTTGTTAGTCAAGCTTTTAATAGAATTTGTGATTGTTTATCTTCTATCTGGTTACCTTTTATTGGTTTTCTCTTCTTCTTTGTCTTGGAAATTGATATCTAGAGATGCTGTTGCGGTAATAGGAGCTCAGACAGCTTGGGACATGCTCCATGAGGAAGAATTTCTAACGAGAATTGTAACATCCTGTGCTGACCTTGATAATATCTTAGGTGGAGGAATTAGCTGCAAGGAAGTGACTGAAATTGGTAGGTTGTTGATATCCATGTGCAACTCTTTTTATTTCTTTTCTGATGGTCAAATGTGTGTGGAAGGCGAAAATAGTGAACAAAACTTTACATCTTTTCAGGTGGAGTCCCAGGGATCGGAAAAACACAGATGGGGTAAGGGTAGTCTCTTTTTAATTTCTGTCTGTTTCGGGTTTGTTTTATTTGATCCTATTGATGACACATCCAGTTTTGTAGAATTCAACTTGCGATCAATGTTCAAATACCTGTTCAATGTGGAGGCCTAGGTGGAAAGGCTATATACATTGGTTGGTTTGTTTATTAGATTGATTGCTTGTCCTGTATAGCTCTGACTATTCTTTATGTTTGAGTATTACATTTTATTTTTTCCGTAACCAGATACAGAAGGCAGCTTTATGGTTGAACGTGTGCTTCAGATTGCTGAAGCATGTATGAAAGACATTAGGATGACTGATGCCTGTCGACAGAAAACTAGTTCTCCTGGCCGAGCAGAAATGCAACCTAAAAATTTCTTGGAGAACATATTTTATTTCCGCATCTGCAGTTACAGCGAACAGATTGCATTGATTAATTATTTAGACAAGTTCATCTCTGAGCACAATGATGTAAGTGATCATTGATGTGTTGCCTGGCAACTGGCGAGCCTATTATTGCATGATTTGGTTTCACGTGGTGCTTGTCTCTTGAGTTTAAAGATTATATCTTGACCCTCCCTATCTTCATAGATTTTGCCAGTCCCTGCTGAGGGAAAATTGGATTCACAGCCAAGGAAAGAAAAATGCTGCTCTGGCAATTTGAATGCTGCTGCAGCGTCTTTTTCCCACTGGCATGTGGGAAGTTGTATTGCTTGTTGCTTTTGACAAATATTAAGTGCTAAACACAATTCTACTCTTTGTTGTGGAATGGTGTAATGTTAATTTTATTTGAATGTGCTATACGTTATATAAAAGATAAACATTTCATTGCCTCCATATTCATTAGGGTGCTTATTTTTTTTATGGTTAATTTCTTTATCACAGGTAAAGATAGTTGTTGTTGATAGTATTACTTTTCATTTCCGCCAAGATTTTGATGACTTGGCCCTCAGGACGCGGATACTAGGTGGAATGGCTATGAAGTTAATGAAGCTTGCAAAGAAGTTCTGTTTGGCAGTAAGTGAAATCTTTGATTGAAATTATAGGACTTCATTGATGAATATGGTTCTTGTAACCACAATATTTGATCAGACTTTTAAGGATATTATAAGCAGATTGGCTATTTATCATATGCTTTCCTGTGCTCTGATCACATGTGGGTAAAAATCTTAATGCTTGCTGTGGGAACTCGTATTGTTATAACATGTCCATTTCTTCTAGGTTGTCCTCCTAAATCAAGTAACCACCAAGTATACGGATGGCTCTTTTCAGTTGACCCTTGCATTAGGTATGCCGGTTCTTGTTTTCTCTGCTTGTTCTTGTGAGCCATAAACTTGGGTAACTTAAGCTCTTGATGGTTTGCAAACGGTCTCTTGAGCAGGTGATAGCTGGTCACATGCATCCACAAACAGGGTCATTTTGTACTGGAATGGTGACGAGCGGTATGCATATATTGATAAATCACCCTCTCTTAGATCAGCTTCAGTTGCATATGCTGTCACCAGCAGAGGGATCAGGAACTCGCTATCAGAGTACAAACGGATTAAATTAATGTAGGAAGCCAGGAGCACGGCTCCAAATATTGGCCCTCATTTGTTCCTTGGATGTTGGAATGCAGTTGTTGGTGGTTACCTTAATTATGCTTAGATTTTATGCTTTAAATATTTTATAAGTGCAATGCTTTCGTAAGTGCTCACTTTGTGGAATGGATTTGCGCAAACTATCATGTCCGAATTTAATACTAGATAGAAGATACCAATGTAAATAGCCTGACCCTGTCTTCGTCCACCATTAGTGCTACTGGATGAGCTATATATCTAAATTTTGTAAATGGAATTTTTGTTAAAGAGGAGAGAAAATTCGTCCTATTTATTATTATTATTATTATTATCATTATATCAATTTCCTTACAAAAGGGTTTGATTTTTGAATACTTGAATTTTAGCATATTATTTTACAAGCTTGTAGGAATTTTTACAAGTTAAATTAGTTGTTGTATTCTAGCAGTTGTCTATTTAGTTATTTATTTATTTATTGCCAATGACATTACATATTACAAATTTAGTCAATTTTGTTGGAAACTAATGTTTATACCATTATATTACAATAGATTTGATAATCGCTTATCTAGTTAACTTTGTACAGCTTGCTTATGCTGTTACTATTAATAAATAGAAAGTGGCCTATAAACCAATTATAGGTTTCCAATTCTTGAGCTTAGATGAGATTTTCAAAAGTGGAATAATGATTTCTTGTAATGTGTAATTCTCCCCTATTAGGGGTCTTACTATTGTTATTAGTACTTACGGGTTAAACATTAGTCCCTCTACCTCCTTTAGTTAGGTTGTCCTTCTTTCTCAATCCTATGTTAGATTTATTATTGAAGGTAGCTGTGTTGAATCGAGTCTTTAATCACATTTTTGAGTTTGTGGTATTCATTAGTAGTATGATCCCTTTCATGATGAAAGTCACAATATTTGCCTTAACCTTAGTGTGTTAGGTTACCTTTTATTCCCTTTGGCCACAACAAAATACTTCCATTCATGATCTTAAGAAGGATTTGTCTTAGGTTACATTTCATTCCCTTTAGTCGCAACAAAAGACTACCATTCATGATCTTAAGAAGGATCTGTCTCGATGGCAAATTAAGGGTAGTATAATTTGTAAATCACTAAATTTCTTGACCTGACCTTTGAAGTAGATTTAAGTGTGTTAAATAATCTAGGAGTTGACAAGGTTAATGAGGTTAATGAAAGTAAAAACCTTAAAAAGAACTAATCAATTACGTATGAAACTTTTTTACTCTAAATGTATGTAAACACTAAAGATTTTATTCAAAAATGATAAAAACCCTAAAATGATAATCTTAAAGATATACATGCACTAATTCATCATAATATACTCAAACCCTAATTGATAATATAACCTTCATATTTTGCAAATCATTAGTGAAAGATCAGAGATGACTTTCAATTATACATGTATATTTAAAATTTTTAAGTAATTCTTTAGAAACTAAGATAATGAATCATAGATCACATTTATCTTTTAAGTATATGATTAAGATAGTATTACATAGAGTTAGGGGTGTAGTTGAAGTTTAGGTTAAATGTAGTGAACCTTAACATCTTAATTGATAATTTTCGTATTAGTTAAACTAAATAGCTTACCAAATGATGTATATAGGATATAAATATCTAAAGTAAGATCTCATCATCTATTTTTATTAATCAATTCATCAAATGTCTTATTTCCTTTCATTTTCTTAATTTTTTTCTCTTAATTTTCCTCAATTACTACATCATATCTACAAAATGACATATGCTTATGGAAAGTTGACCAAGTCAACACATGTTGACTAAGGCTAAAAGTTCACTAAGTCAACACATATCGACTAAAGTCACAAAAGACACTAATACATTAGAAAGTATCTAATCCATCTCATGATTTCTTTTCTTTTCTCTTCCCTTCTTTAATTGCCATCCACTTCTTTTCCTTTTAAACCCTACCATCTTCTTCATTTCAAATACAACACAAGACAAAAAGAAACAAAGCTAAACCCCACTCCATTGCTGTATCCATCCCTTTTCCCTTTTACTTTCAAAATTTTCCAACTTTGTCTCCATATTTTAAACACAAATTAAGGTATGTGATTATATTATTATGTATTGTTTTATATTACTTATTAGTTAGGTGATGAGGTAGATTAGATAAGTAGATATGTGTTACGTATGATCATGTTAAAGAAGGCATAAAGTTTCTACCTTTAGGTGTAGAATGATAGAAATCATGGTGAAGAGGAAGGAGATACATGTGTATATGCTCTTAAGTATATGTACATAGGATATACTAGAAAAATACAAGTATGGAGATCTTTGTACATAAGTATTTATTATGTACATTACCTAAACTAAGACAAATATTAACTATACATACCTATACCATGCTAAATACACTCTTAAAATACAAAAAGAATGAAATTAGGGAAGTTTTCTTAAGAGGAAAATTTGGCATATGAGATTTGTACAAAAATACGTATATGACTGTATAGGTATATAGGTATATATATAAGTATAAATACGGTATAAATATAAGTATATATATAAGTATACTAGTATACATATAAGTATAATAAAGGTATAAGTATATAGTAGTTTATGTAAAGTGTACATAAGACACTTAGGTATGACATTAGTATAAGGTAAGGCATATGTAATTAAATGATGAGGTAAACAATGATGTAATTAAAAGATGACATAAGCCATGACATAAGCAAATGATGACACAAGCCATGATATAAGTAATGACACAAGCGATTAATTATGTAAGCGATAACATAAGCATAGGTTTATAAAATAAAAAATAAGAAGAGTGCATAATAATTAGGTACATAATTAGTAAACCCTAATACACTTCCTAAATTGGATTATACTTAATTAAGTACATGAATTAGTAATAGTAAGGTAAAATTCTCTAAGTATAAGAATTTAAGGATTAACTAAATCATTAAGTATAAACAAACAATATAAATATAAGCAATAAGAATAATTAAGTTTCTATAATTAAAATTTTTATAAATTTAGTCCATATCATAAAACACTAGTCTTAACATCCAAAATAGACATCACCGTATGAACGTACGTTTGAAAACGAACGAAAAATGACTATAAATTCATAAATATCAGAAATAAAACGAAAAAGTTACGTATAATTAATAATAAAGTCTAATTAGATAAAAGTTGATAATAATCTAAGTAGAATTAGGTAAATAGATATTTAGAATTACTAGTTAATTCAATTACTTACTACCATTATTATATCATAATGATCAAGTAATCTCGAGGTGGGCGAGGATCTCCCAATTGATTACTATGATTAGAGCGAGTTGTCATGACCGAGTGAGTATTTATCCTGTGATTCCATGCTTGTATGTTATTGTAGATAGTGAACTTAAATGTTATTGTTAATTGATTACTGTGTGGGGTCGGGAAACACTTGTATATGTTATTGTGTGTTGAGTTATGAACTTACCTTAAGTACAAATAATATTTTGTTTATTGCATGATAGTATAGAAATGAATGTGTGTACTATGGAATGCTTACAGCATAATTTGAACTTAATTATACTTGGCTAAAAAAAGAAACTGGTACATGTATTAACATGCATTGCATAGACACAATTCTGGCTGTTACATCACGGAGGTAAAGAGAGGCCATTTGGGGATTGTTATTATTAGTTTATTGGTTCTATATGGTGCACTCATACAAAATGACCTTATTCTGCCCCGTAGGAACACTAGACATTGGAGGCGTCAACTGCCTAGCTAAAGGTCGAGTTTAGAAGCCTTCATTTAAAAGTAAGTATGGACTGCGGGAGCTCACTTACGATTATACTAGAACTTGGTTTTTATGAAAATAAAAGACTTATTGGATTTAAGTATGGAACGTGGAGTTCCGTAATAAAGTAAGTTCTAATATAATACTCGGATTTGATTGGTGCTATGTATACTCCAACCCTAAATTCGGAGGGCGTTAATCTGAGTCACATATATAACTAGTTAACTATATGTATTGTTTAGCATTCTATTTGATCATTATATGTGAATATAATATATTTATAACTTGCTTGTGGTGTGGTTAAGGGTTTTGCTCGCTAAACTTAGGATTACACCCCTTTAGACTTTTGCTGTAGGATAACTTGTTCGTAAAAGCTAGCTGGGGGATGCCACAGGTTAGCTTGGGGACTTAAGGACTTGGGTAAGAGCTAGCCGTCCTGTGTATCGAGAGGGAACAGTTTATGTAGACTCATACTTATGTACTTTTATTTTACCAGCATTATAAACTTAGATATGCTAAATTACTATGTATTGTAAGCTTTATAGTTCAAACTTTATATAAATATGTTTATGTGATGATATCATATGAATTTGTATATTCTTAGGAAACTAGTAGTCGTAGAGCCTTATATATTGTGTGAAGAGTTCATGATTGGAAGGATAACCAATCAGAGGTTCTTTATACAGTATACGACGTCTACCACGACTAGGCCGTCCTCAGTTCTTGACATAATCCTTATAGGAGTATATTAAGCCCTTGCTTTAACTTATTTTTCGTCTATAGGATGTATCCCTTTTATATCTTGTACCATGGCGATTCTTGGTTGAATCGCCATACTTTTCCTTCTTATTTTCCCTATCATGGTTAGCTTCCCACTAACTCTGCTACTTTAAGGGATATTTGATTAACTAAGAGTGCTTTTCAATTATTTTTAGGGATCAACTAAATTAAAAATTTCATTTAGAAATTGAACTTAGTTTCTTAATTCAAAAGCTTCAATATCAATAAAAACCTTAATGCAAAAACTACGAACTCTAAACCATTTAAAACTGTAAACCTTAGGATGAATTATAAACACCAAAGAATTTTGAAAACCTAAACGAATAATTGGAAATTTGAACTTAACAAATTTTACTCAACTCTAAAATACTATAATTTCCTTTAAGACACAAATCGTAACATATGAACTATTATAAGAACCAAACCTTAAAATGATTATACATGTAAGACATCTTATCCATTAACTATATTTCAATTTGGAATCATTTAGAATTAAAGACAATAGTGAAAGTTAGATTAACTTATCATATGATAACTTCTCATAGATGTAAGATAGGGTAATTTCCTTATTTCCATATAAGTTATACTACTTATTGATAAGTGATTCAACTAATTATGTAGTAAAGTCAACTTGATGTGACAAGGGCATGCCCTAAAAGACACAAGACCATGCTAGTTGGAAAAGTGAAAGAGAGGCATGCTGTAACTTGTCTTTTAACCATCCATTCACATGCTTTTTATGAACACTATTTGCTCCATCATACTCACATTATCCAATCATTACATGACAACCCTTTACACTAAATTTAGAAGTAACAAAAAGGCATTGTTTGGGGATGCACACACACATTTGCAATCAGCCATTCACTTTCCAAAATCCTCTTATTCTCATTCACTTTTCAAACACCTTAAGTTTACAAACAAAGGAAAGACAAAGCCCCACTTTTTCTCTTACACCATTGTCACTTCTACATACACACACATACATACGTCATAAAAAGGCACATCTTGTTGCCTTCACTTTGTCAACCTAAAAAGTCACTTTTGGAAACTTTAGGGCATCTCAAAACACCCCCAAAACTACCCTCAAACATCTAGGCTTTGGAAACTCAAGAGCACACAAAAAGGGAAAGGAAAACAAGGAGTTAAGGAGTATATCTAAGCACCAAATCCACTCCTCATTTTGCTAGGAAAGAAGTAAGCTCTTAACTTAAGTACTCTTAGAATGCCATGCTTAGGAGATTGTACATGTTTACAAAGATATTGTTATGTATACAAGATAATATCCTAGTTAGTTTATGCTAAGTACTAAGCCTTATGAATCTTTCATATGAATATTGAAATATAAGTATGTTAGATTTAATATTATATAAAATACTTGCCTATCACTTAGAGTAAGGGTTTATGACTTGAGAAAATCATGAAACAAGTAACATGAAGAAACATGCTAGACGTAGCACATTTGGAGTATATTTAAGTGTCACTTTTACTTCTATTTAGGTTCATAAGCTTAACACTAGCTTTAAGTAAAGGAAAAACCATTATATGAAACTTTAGTATAAAAAATCAACTCTTAAGGACTTAAAACAAGGTGTGGCACCTATAATAAACATGTGATCTATAAACTTCATTTAGTACTATGACAAAATAATCCTCACACAAAGAAGGAGTTGAGTTAGAATTGGAGTATAAGTAGTGTAAACCCTTGATTTGTCATTAAGGCTTAAGGAACTGATAAATCAAGTGGAATTGCCAAGTTGAAAGCTACTAAACCGAACAGACCATATTTGGAACCAATGAAAAACACCCTTAAAAACATAATAAAATAATGTAAGCAAAGTAAAAAGATTAAACAAGGCTAGTAGGATGGGGATTAAAGGCCTAAAACTCAAAACTAGGCCTAAAACACTCAAAACAAGTTTAGAACTTTTAGTTAGGCTTTTATTGAATTTCTTACTAGCCCCCTTAACTCCTAATTAAAAGGTGTTTTGAGACCTATAAGAAGTCCACATGAAGCTCCCTAAGCCCAATAAAGTCACAAATATTGATTTATACAAAAACAAACTCATTTTGACCACATAAGCTTACTTAGGAATTCACAAAAATGAAGATAGTACTAAGGTCATGAATAAAGGATGGAAATCTAACCTTGATGGAAGTTTTGACCTTAGAACAAAAATTCTAAGCCCAAGCCTAAATTATCATACAAAGTAATAAAAAGCTTTAACAACAATTTCAAGCCTAAAAGAAGGCTAAAACCTAGAGGATGCTATTTTTTTGATCCGTAGGAAAAATTACGGGCCTCATCTCTAAAATCTAACTATACCACGTTAAAGAACATTAAAAAACGATAGAAATCGTTTATAAGATCATGGAAATCGGATTTAAAATGAGAAAATTATAAGTAATTGAAGATTTAGTACAATCGGGAGAGAAATAGGACTAAGTTAGAAGCATAACTTAAAAGGATTTTAGGTTAGCTTTTTTATTTCATTTCAAATTCTTATAATATCATATTTATGATGTTTAAGGGACCCTACTATTGAAGATGACTTACTCTTGGACTACTATGATTGATTAGCTATGCCAAGATAATGATTTCCGATGACTTCATGCTTTTTTTTTTATAGTATATATATAGTTAAATATATATAATGAACTTGAATGTATGTGAGATATAGGGAATGCATGTGTGTAATATTGTGATCAAACTCCTTGATTTGTTAATCAGATAATGAATGGAGTTACTTGTGATGATAAATATGTATCGTTATTATGAAATGCAATTATCTAATTGTAATGAAAATTGGATTAAATAACTATTCAATTAAGAAATTTAATGAGTTATGCATTTCTCATGTTTGCATCAAAACTATACCAATTGCTACCTTACATGGAAAGTGGGAAGGAACTCATAGGAAGGGGGCTTCTTGTAGGGATTAGGCAATGGTTATGCCATTTTTATATATTATTGAGTCACTATCTTAACCTTTTGGGCTTATTAGGTGCTAGGGGATGCTAACTATTAACAAAGGGTCGTGTTTTATGACTTTCACTTGAGGAGTGTTGTTACGAACTGAGGACAGCCTAGTCGTGGTAGACGCCGTATACTGTATGAAGAACCCCTGATTTGTTACCATTTCAATAAAAAACTCTTCACACAATATACAAGGCTCTACAACTACTAGTTTCCAAAGTACATCCAGATTCACATGATATCATCACACAACATATTTATATAAAAGTTAAGTTATAAAGCTTACAATACACATTGTTTAAGTATATCTAAGTTTATAATAATAAGATAAACATAAGTACATGAGTAAGAGTCTACATAAACTATTTCCTCTCATTACACAGGACACTTCGCTCTTGCCCAAGTCCCCAGGCTAACTTGTAGCATCCCTCGTCCTGTCTCTACGAACAGGCTATCCTACAACAAAAGTCTAAAGGGGTGTAAGCCTAAGCTTAGTGAGCAAAACCCTCAGCCACACAGCAAGCAAGTTATAAGTACATTAGAGTCACACATATGAATGAATGATCAAACAGAATGCCAAACAATACACATACTTAACTAGTTCATATACATAACTCGGATTTAACGCCCTCCGAAGTCAGGGTTGGAGTTTACATGGCACCAATCAGATCCGGGTATTATACTAGAACTTACTTTACTACGGAACTCCATGTTCCGTACTTATATCAAATAATTATTTTATTTTCAGAAAGACCCAAGTTCTAGTATAATTGTGAGTGGGCCCCCACAGTCCACACTCACCCCTAAACAGAGGCCTTTAGACTCGACCCTTAGCCAGGTGATTGGCGCCTCCAACGCCTAGTATTCCCGCAGGCCAGGATAAGGCCGTTTTGTACGAGTGCACCGTACATAACCAAATAAATCAATAATATCAACCCTCGAATGGCCTCTCTTTACCTCCGTGTGATGTGACGGCCGGAATAGTATCCATGTTATGCATGTTCCAGTTTCTTTTTATAGGCCGAGTATAATTTAGTTCAAATTATGCTGTGACCATCTACTAATACACACAATCATTTTCTATACTACCATGCAACAAACAAGGCATTCTCTGCATTTAAGGTAAATTCACAACTCAACATACAATTACATATACAAGCATTTCCCGAACCCCATACAGTAGTTAATTAACAATAATATTTAAGTCCACTATCTACCACAATCAAGTATGGAATCATAGGGTAAATACTCACTCGGCCATAGCGGTTCGCCCTAATTGTAATAATCGATCGGGAGGTCTTCACTCACCTCAGGGTCACCTGATCATTATGTGATAATAACACTAGTAAGTATTTGAATTAACTACTAATTCTAAACATCTAATTACCTAATTCTACTTAAATTACTATCAACTTTTATCCGGTAAGACTTTAATTTCAATCGTATGTAACTTTTTCGTTTTATTTTTAATATTTATGAACTTATAGTCGTTTTTCATCGTTTTCAAACATATATTCACATGGTAATATCTGTTTTAGGTGTTAAGACCTCTATTTTATGTTATGTACTAAATTTATAGAAATTTTTAGTTATGAACACTTAAGTACTCTTATTATTTATATTTATATCTTTTATTCCTTAAATTCTTATAATTAAAGGATTTTACTTTGCTATTACTAATTCATGTACTGAATTAGATATAATCTAATTTAAAAGGTGTATTAGGATTTACTAATTTAAGTACCTAATTACCTACACTTTTCTTATTTTTCTTATTTTCTAAACCTATACTTATGTCATCGCGTACATCATCTTTTGCTTATGTCATTGCTTATGTCATCACTTGCTTATGTCATGGCTTATGTCATCATGTGCTTATGTCATCACTCACCTCATCATATGATTACATAAGCCTTTCCTCATGCTTATATCATATGTATATGTATTACGTACATGTTACCCCTTTCTCTTATTTTTATGTACATATACCTTATACATACTTATACTCATACCTATACTTAGACTTGTACCGTATTTATACGAGTATACATACTCGTATACCTATACGGTTAGATACGTATTTTTATACTAAAATTCGCTTGCCTAAGCTTTTCCTTAAGAAAAGCTTCCTAATTCCATGTTTTTGTGTTTTTATGTATATATTTAGTGTAGTATAAGTATGTATAGTTAGATATGATCTTCAGTTAGGTTATGTACATGATAAATACTCATGTACAAAGGTTCACATACTTGTACCCTTTTGGTATTTCCTTATGTATACATACTTATAAGCATATACTCATGTCTTCCTTTCTTCTTCTTCAAAAGTTCAAATTTCTACACTTAAAGATGGAAACTTTGTTTCCTCTTCTTCGAGACAATACTAATCACATAACTACTTATCTAATCTACTTAATTAACTAACTAATGAATAATATAAAGTAACATAAAACAACTTAAAGACATACCTTTAATTATGTTGAAGTTATGGAGACAAAAGTGAAGTAATGAAAGTGAAAGAGGAGAGGGAAGTTCACGGCATGAAAATGGGGCTTTTGGTTTGTTTCTCTTAATGGAAGACAACATGTGGTGGGGTTTTGAAGGGAGGATGTAGACGGCAACAATTATAAGAAGGAGGAAAAGAAAAATCAAAAGGAAAAGAAAAGAAAGCCATCATTAAGGAAGAGATATTTTCCTTATCTCTTAGCTTTTTTTTATTTTTCCAAATGTTGACTTGGTCAACTTTTAGACTTTGGTCAACATGTATTATCTTAGTCAACATTCCTTAAGTATGTGCAATTTTGTGTACATAATGTAGTAATTAAGGGAAATTAGAGGAAAAATGAAGGAAATGAGAAAAAATGAGGTATATAATGAATGGATGTGTAAATATAGTTGATGAGATCTTACTTTAGGTCTTCATAGTCTATATATCTCATTTGATAAACTGCTTTGGATAACAAGTGCAAAAAGTACTAATTTGAGTATTAAAGTTCACTATATGTAACCTAATCTTCAACTATAACCCTAACCCTAAGTAAGACTATCTAAATTATATATTTAAGGAATAAATATAATCTATGACTCATTATCTTAGTTCCTAATGGATTACTTAAGAATTCGAATCATATAAGCAAGAATGAGGGTTATCTCTAACGTTTTACTAATGATTTAGCAAAATATAAGCATTATATTATCAATTAGGGTTTTAGGGTATATCATAGTGGATTAGTACACATATGTCCTTGATGTAATCATTTTTAAGGTTTTTATCACTTTCGAATGAAATCTTTAGCTTTTAGAAACATTTAGGGTAGAAAAGTTCTTTACGCGATTGATTAATTCTTTTAGGGTTTCCACTTTAATTAGCCTTATCGACTCCTAAATTATCTAATATAGTAGAGTCTATTTCAAAAACTAGATCGAAACTTTTAGGGGTTTACAAGTGTAATTGTGAATTGTAGAGACCACCACACCTCTAGACTTAGGATTTTGAATTTGATCTTAAAAAAGGGAAAGTATATTTTCTATATGAAAAGTAAAATATATATATATATATATGATTTTGAGACAATTTGAGCACGTTGGTGCAAGGGAAATAAAAACCCATATGCTTGAGCATGGTTGATAGTTTGTATCGGTTAATTATCTCCAACTTCAACTAAACGAGGTACAATTCTGAGTTGTATGCAACTTTTAGGTCGTTGTATGTATTATTTAGGATTTTAAGTTTTTCATGTATTCATATGATTATGCATTTACATAAATTGTTTATGTAGCATAACATAAGGATTAACTCACTAAACGTAAGCTTATATCTCAATAATTTTTCCCTTGTAGGTCGAGCGATAGCTAGGACTATGATAGGAGTCAAATATAGAGTGTGACTGTTGAGTAGTGTGTAGTTGATTGAGAACAATTTGTGAAATAACCAATCTCTCAATTAAGTCTAACATCTTTAATAAGTTTTAAAATTTCAAGAATTTTCTATCCCATTTTATTATTTTTTTAGAGGATATTGATTCTCTACGATTTTGATGAATTGAGTATTCTTAACTATTTATTAAATGGGTTAGTTGTATATAATAAAATTAAAAATGAATAACAAAAAATTAGTTAGAGTCTTACAATCTCTAACTTGTAAGATAATTTTCTCACAATAAATACACAAGTGTTATGAAAATTTTAAGATAACTTACTAGACTCTCTATAGGGTTCTTACATATGTACGTAAAGGCTCTTTCACGATACTTCGTGAATCTTGGTGGGTGTTTAGAGAGGGACTTGAAGATGTCAACGGAAGGCTTAACATCGATGA
This sequence comes from Lumnitzera racemosa, assembly GCA_024138005.1. Classification (NCBI taxonomy): domain Eukaryota; kingdom Viridiplantae; phylum Streptophyta; class Magnoliopsida; order Myrtales; family Combretaceae; genus Lumnitzera; species Lumnitzera racemosa. The sequence goes on from JAMXBC010000005.1 coordinate 56,875,019, forward strand.
TGGTAGTGGAAAGGGCGATATTCATGTCAACATTTGGAATGTTAATCATTAGGGTAGAGGTGTGCATTGGGCCAGTTTTAGCTAATTCAGGAACTAACCTTAAATTGCTAATTCATAGGCCACTAATTAGTTGAACTAAGCCTAGCTCTTAAAGCTACTACCTTAGGTTAGTTTGTGTGAACCGCCAGTTCAAGGGTTAGTTCATGGGCCCTTGAGCCGTGATTCTTCTTTTTCTTCAAATTAAATTTTCTATCTTTTGTTAATTATTATTAATAATTGTTATTTACTTGTGTGTTAGTTTTTTTCTCACATAATTCTAATATTTTATATGGACATATGATGACACGTGAATGTGTCAATTTTATTTTTGGTTGAAATTTTTTCCTATCCCAAAATAACTGATTTGGATTGCAAGAGTATGATAGTATTTGTTTTGTTTTTCTTTTTTCTTTTTAAAATTAAAATTTTGGCGGATGCAAATCAGCGGGTTAGTCTCTGCTCTCTAAAGTTGAGCTATTTAAGTTCTTAAAGTCTAATGATTTATCGATCGGTTCAAGCCTATCCCTATTCGGGCCGAACTGATTTTAAGGCCAATTAGACTGGTAATTGACGTTTGGGACTCCTCATATGACATGTGATAGTAATTTAATATGTTTAATGTTCTTTGAGGCGCACAGCTGTTCCAGGCATGCTATATCGGTAGATGTAATAAATTTGCAAAAATGCGATTATTAAATATCCAATTACAAAAGCAAATAAGAAAATATAAAGAAAAAGATACCCACAGGACACCAATTCCCTACCCTGTCCGGCCGCAGAGCTGAAAGCTCAAAACAAAACGACAAAACATACAAGGTTGAGGCAAGGATTTAGGAAAAAACGATTTAACTCTACTCTATTTCCATAACTACCTTTTTTTTTTTAAATTATAAATATTGGTTAGAGAATTTTCATTCTGATGCTGCTACTTAAAGACAATGCAGTCCGATGTCAAAAACTTAAAAGAAAACCTCAGATCTATCCCCAAAGAAGGAAAATAAAATAAAGATAAAATCCAGGAAAACCAGCTTCGGAAAAGGGAATGCCACCATAAGTGCAATTACAGCCTTCTTTCTCCCTCTAACCTAACACCTTTTCTAGGAGCTGGACTCGGTGTCACGTCACATCCTCTACGGGACCAATTTTCATGCCTGACCGAGCAAGAGCCCTGAGAGCTGACTAAGCATCAGGATCGAACGGTCGTGGTCTTGTTCCCTCCGGTTGCGCATGCGCGAAGCATATGAAGAGCAGTAATGGTAATGCCTAAGTTCCTTGCATCTTTGAGTAATATCTTGTGCTGCAAGCATGGCTGCATATGGTGATGACTCATCCCCATCAATTTTCACTTTCATACCAGTCCAGTAATGCGGACCATAATATTGTTTACCCTTCTCTTAGAAACGATGCCAAATTGCTCGAGCCTCGAGTTAGGGTTTAGTAATACTCTCTTATTGCAACGCCTGCCAGAGGGTTCGAGTAATGGCCATTCATTTTAGGCAAAAATTTAGATATACCCATTTTGTTCCGTAGATAAAAGGAACTGGGAGATAGAAAAATCGGATTAAGTCCATAAATTAATCCATCGTAAACATTTATAATTCTAAAAAATTATTTTAGTATTACTATTTTTCATTGAATAATATTAAATTAAATTTAAATAAATAATTTCTAAAAGTAATACATTAAAAGCAGTTATGTAAAGCTTATCGCTTATTAAATAATATGATAATAGTAATAATAATAATAATAAATATTATCTGTATTCGTTAACATAATTGAAACTCACCTTTACATCGATTATTTGATTTTACTATATTTAATTCCGTGAATATAGAGATACCATAAGATCTTATTTTAAAGCTTATATATATATATATATATATATATATATATATAAAAGCTGTAGCAGACTATAGTTGAGAATATTTTTAGTCATATCAGAAGCCATGCATGTTTCAACATCTGTAATTAGTTCTGTCCGAACTTCGTGATTTGTAATTCACAGTACCAAATCATGCAACAGGACCAACGCCCTTTTCTAAGTCAAAAAAAGGTAGTTGTGAATTCGTTTATAAGTTGCTGGGAGACTCGTATAGTGTCGCACCAAAAGTCGAGTGCCGCCGTAGGACACAATAAAATAAAGAAAAGGCACTAATCATAAAATATTTTTATGCACATGTCAAACGTAGCTGTTTTAGTGGAAATTAATGGCCAAGGTGGTTGGTGGCTGAGGTTGGCGAAGTTTGAATGGCAAGAGCCTCCTTTCCTTTTTTCCGAATCAAGCTAACTTTTGTTGTTATTTTTATTTTCTTTAACGAAACTTCCACCTGCGGCAAAAACATTCACTTGATGACTACCCAACTCTCCATCTGCCTATTTTTCCGACCAACATGACCTAAATTCTAGCTCAACGAGCTGCAAATCTTCTCGTGGATAAATGTAAGAAACCTTTTTCATTTTCTCATATATTTGATTTTTTATTGAAGCCCGCAATTACCGTGGAAAAAAAATTAAAGTTTTCCTTTCTAAACCTTTTGACCAATACTGATAAGAGTTATAGTTAAATGTGAGGGTGAAATTGAAATGGAGTGTAAATGATAGGAAAAGAATGGATTGAGAAGTATAATGCTCATTAGTCTCGCCTAAGCTAAGGGAAAAGTAATCCGCACTTACTCTTTGCTCCTGTCTATTTAAAGGGGAAAAAAATAAAAAAGAAAACTCCCTAATTCCTCTATTTGTTTATATTTATAGAATTGCCTCTCTTCTGTTCTATTTTATAATATGGAAGGCCTACTATCCTTACACCTCTATTTCCAAAATTGCCCCCAAGTCCTATGTGTTTTCCTTACTGGTTCATATCTCTTAGCCCCTAGCGTAAACCCTTAATATGGAGGATCTACCAGTGCCTCCCCCTTAAAAACTTGCCTCATCCTCAAGGTAGAAATTGGGAAATTGAGCGTGAAATGCTAGGGCATCAATCCAGGTGGCTTCTTTAAAAGGTAGATATTGCCATAGCAACACGTACTGGAGGACACTTGAGCCTGGTTGTGAAGCGGGATATCTAACCAGTACTTTGATAGGAACAATTGGGGTTAAAGTTTCCACAACAAAGTCCTCGATCAAGTAGTGGTGATATGCCTCGGGTTGACAACCATTGGTTCACAATTAAAACTTGGCAAGGAATAAATTCTAAGGGATTTTGTGTTTAGGGAAAGGTTGCGAAATTTAAAGATATAACAAACTCCATAAAGTATATAACACACTGTAAGAATCAAACTATGACATAATTCAATGAATTGATGACTACGAAACTCGACTAGGGTTGTAATTCTCATTAATTAAATGAAGAGTAACATTGAAACCTTTATTAGTTCATAGTTAAGGGTAAAATATAATTAAACAATAATTAACCAAGACTTAAAAAGATAGGTTATGAAACTGCAAAGAACACATAAATATAACAAAGGTTTGGACATGCATTAATAATTTGAAACAATGCTTTTGGTATTGCAAGAGGGGATCGAAACTTCTCTGGAGAATCCAGAGGATTTATTGTTTCTAGCCTTTACTAGCCTTGTGATACCTCGAGTGATTTGGACCATCTATTAAAGGTCTAGAATTGTCATCCTTTTGACTTCCTCTTGTTTACATTTGTTAGCATTCAAACTCATAGAAACTCTAATGATCATAAGACCTGACCTGCACTTCAAACTCCTCTACAAAGCTTTATTCATCCTAATCAACTTCTCCAAACAACACCCTTTGAGCTAGATTTTCAAGACCTCGAGTCTAGTCCCAATTATAGCACCTTAAAACACCAATCAAAATTGTTTGAGGTTGTTAAGATTCACCCCCAAATCTTATTAACATATTCCTTCTCATCAAGTATATATGGGAACAAATTTGACACACTAAAGTTACAGGCCCCCATGTCTTTGGGAAACTCTAATATATAAGCATTATCATTAATCTTCTTACTTATTTTGAATGGACCATCTAGCCTTGATGCTAATTTTTAAGCACTAGCACCTAAAAATCTCTTCTTCCTTAAATGAATCATACCAAATCCCTAGGTTTGGGTAGCATCGACTTCCTTCCCTAACTTGTTCATGCTATTAGCTAACTTGCTTCGTCAAATGTTCAACAACCTTCTCTTATATTTTTTGGACTTATAGTACCCAATTAACTCTATTCAAGCTTTCCTTCTTAGTTGTTGGTACGGGTAATGAATCTATAGGATTGGTTGGATTGTATCCATATACAACCTTAACTTGTATCTTTCTAGTAGAGTTATGCATAGAACTATTGTGAAGAAATTCCTTAATAGGCAAACATAAGTTCAAGTACATCAAATTTTTGTCAATTGTAGCCTACAATAGGCCCCATAATGTCTTGTTAACTACTTCAATTTAACTATTTGTCTACACATGATAAGAAGTGCTATATAATAATTTCATCACAAATTTGTTCTACAATGTCTTAAAATAAAAAAGAGCAACTCAAGAACTTCACATATTTGTGAGATGAAATGCTCTTGAGAGCTCTAAAAAGCTTAACAATCTCATGTAAAAACAAATTAGCAATAAATATGGCACCATTTATTTTATGGCATGGAATGAAAGGAGCCATCATATTGAATCAATTCACCACCACCATTCTATGTGAACTTAGGCAAGCCCAAGCAATCCCTTAAAATCCATAGAATTGTCCTCTTATGGTTTAGATAGAGTAGGTAAAGGCATATATAGCTTGTATGCCTCTATCTTACTTTTAGCTTTCTTATAAGTTACATCTCTCTATAACTTGATGAACATCATGTTGTATCCCAACCAAGATAAGTTCTCCTTCAATAGATCCTCAATTTTATTTTCTCTAAAATGGCCCAATAGACAAGAAGAATTGGCCTCCTTCGCCAATAACTATCAAATAGATCCTTTAGGTATCCTCAATTTAAATAGAAAGCTAGATGTCATCGAAATAGACTATTATAAATTTACATTTAGAATGGTGAAGAACATGGCTTATTACTTTCATGAATATTCTCAATGCATTGGTTACCCTAAAAGGCATAACCATTCACTCATAAAACCCATGTTTTGCTTAAGGTCATCTTCTAATCATCTTTTGGCTTCATCCTAATTTGATGATACACACTCTTCAAGTCAACCTTTGAGAATATGCATTCCCTGTATAACTCCCCTTACATGTCATCTAATTGTGAGATATGATATCTATTCTTAATAATGACCTTGTTAATCACCCTGCTATCAATATACTTTTGCTAGGATCCATCTTTCTTTGATTTTAAGAGAGTAGGTACCAAACATGGACTTATGTTTTCCCTAACATATCCTTGATCGATTAATTCATCTACATGTTGTTTGCGCTCTCAAGCTTCCTTTGGATTCATTTTGTAAGTAGGTGGAAGTAGGTTTATTAGGTAATACAACTCTAGGTACAAGATTTATGCTATGTTAGTGCCCCTCATAGGATGCAATTCCTTCTATAATTCCTTAAGGAACACATCTCTAAGCTTTATAAAAGTGTTTGTATCACCTTAAGAACTACTATCTTAGTCTTGATGCCTAATGTCTAGTGAATTTGCAATATGAAGATAGGTTCTCTAGTTCCTAAAAGACCCTTTACTTCACTCTATGTTACTAGTACAAATTCTTTTGAACCCTTTATATTAGCTACTTGAGTAGCCCTCACATCATTGTGCCTATTAGTGTTAGTAATATCTTCTTGCCATCTTTAACAAAGGCATATGTATTAAGTTGTCCATATACACCACATATCTTTCAAACAACTAGGGCCTTCAAGTAGGATATGGGAAGCATTCGGGGAACAACATTGCATGAATCTTATCCTAGTAAGTACCAATCGAGGAGATATAATATTTCATTCACTTAATAGCATATACTTGTGCCTTTGTCACCAAACAAGTGAAATTTGTATTACTTAAGATGATCTTTGGTAGAAAGCTTCAATTGTTCAACTGTTAATGTCATTGCAACAATTAATATAGCTCTTACCATCAATAGTAATCATGTATATATTCCCATTACTTTGACATTTGATGTGAAATGAGTTTTCATATTATCTATAACAAGATTAGCACTCAATATTCATTTGATCAGTATGGTTATAGACATCTCTTTTTTACCGATTTTTGTTTTAAATTTTAATTTTAGTAAGGTTTATTGAAAATACATCGAACAAAAAAAAAAAAGAAAAAAAAATCCAAAAAAAGTTAAGAAAATCTGGGAATATGAAAAAATAAGAAAAGTTGAATAAGTAAGTAAGTTAATAATAATAATAATAATAATAATAGAAGATAAATAAATAATAAACGAGAAAACCAAAGGTTCATGTCCTATACATGACCTCACGTACCAACCATGTCTTATGGCCATCATCCTTTTATTTTAGACAAGGGACAACTAACAATTGAGTTTAGATAAGTTGTAAGAAGTTTGATGAGGATGAGCTTCCAATTCTTCAATTTTTTTATGCAAAATTATTTGAAATTAATTGTTGATTCAATAAATCTTATAAACTTGCATAAAAAAAAAAAAATCAAACATTTAATAAAATAAAAAACTTAAGTTTTATCTTGTTCACCAGCCATGCATGATTTACTCTTATTTGAGCTCTACATTTATTATAACAAAGCTATGGAAACATGTTAACACCTTTAGTTTCTTTGAGATTCTTGAGATGAAACTCTATAACTGTAGTCTCTCTCTTACCTTCAACCTTTATTTGACTACTTTCTTTTTGTACTTATCTTCACCATACACATTGATGCAACGTCAAGGATGGACACATGGTGACCATTAATCACATAATTGGGGATGGTTCCTACCCATAAGATGGATAGAAAACCAAATGATGGTCGAAGTTAAGCTAGACTCACACACTAGCTCTTGGATATGGTACACTAAGAACCACACACTAATTTAAATCCCAAATCGATATTATGTGTGGATGGTTATCTAAGGTCATCCGCTATTAGTTCTTACTTAAGGAACTAGATAAGAGTATACTTGAAACTTGAAATAATTAAGATAAAGCTAGACACAAGAAACAAGAAAATGTAGAAGAAGACAAGAAATATTTATTAATGTAATGTGTGGCTCTTGTATAAATGGCATATTTATAGTTGCCATTTAAGGCAACTATGAGGATAGTACATTCACTTAAATGGGTAAAATGCTAAAAGAATACACACTAATTTACAAGGGTAAAAATGAGAATGAGTGATTTGTTACATCTTTGACATCTGTATTATGAAAGGAGAAGCATGTCAAATTATGGTTAGCATCTTTTGATGTGATGTATCCATTGTTAAGCAAGGATTGACTGAAGGTTGAGTTAACGGTCTTACTCGAGGTTGGCAAATTGGTTGGAAGGCATGAAGGGATACTAGCTGAGCTGTTAGGATGGTTAGCCAAGTTACTTAGCTTCATCTGAGCTGGCTTTGGATAGGTTAGTGCTTATCTATGCTAGACTAAAGGTAATTTAGGGCATGTCTTAAGTTCCTTCATCTAAGAGATAGTGTAAAATTAGTTGGGGCTCAGGTATCTAGTTAAGTTGGCTTGCTGAAGGAACTTGGCCTCTTCTTTTATAAGTTACCGTTGGAGAGCTTGATAAACCAAGGTGGCTATTTTGCAAGCTTGAGAGTGAGTAATCAATCCTTAATTTCCATCACTCACTACCTTAGAGCTTTCGATTGCCTCCATTGTTCTTTTAGGGTGTCTTAGTTCCAAAAAACCTATTTATTTTCTTTTAATTTCGTCTTAGATGATTGAATTAAAGTCTATAACCTTGTCGACCACCTTTACCTTCTCTTAGAAAATGTACCATCACTACATATCATCAAGCTAAACCAAAGCTATAAACTCACTTTAAGATTCTTAAGTTTAAAAAAAAAAAACCCTTAGTGTTCGATTTTTGCCAATTTGTTTGGATTGAAGAAGCTAAGTTTGGCCACCACAACTACACTTGAATTAACACTCTTCCTACAATTAAGGAAGAAACCAACTACTCTATAATGGTCATTACTCTTGAAAACTTATGAATCAATATCTTGATGGCTTCGATGACTATTGGAGGTGTGTCAACCAATTCATAACCATTGCTTTCCTCTTTCGTCTCTATATGTGTGTGAAGATCCAACCCCATCTAATAAGAGTTTTATAACTTGACCTAGATCTACTAATTGACTGTTGACTTCAATTTCTCTTTTTTTTTTTAATTTAATTTTTTTCCTAAGGAAGAATAATAAAATAAAAGAACTATAAAAATAAGAAAAAGGGAGAGGAAAGATAAAAAAAAGAGATAGATAAATAAATAAATAAATAAAATACGTATTTTTAGGGAAATGGTATTTTTGCATTTTAGGAGTCATTAGACTCTTAATTATTATTGTATTTTTAAAAATAAAATACAAAAATAATAAATCAAAATAGAAAATAGAAAATGATAAAAAGTAATAATTGCGTTTCTAGGCATAATCGCATATTTCACCCTTAACACATTTTTTTGCATTTTAGGCTGGGCATAATTGTTGGTTCCAAAAGTTATGGTCTGATCACCTCTTAGGTACCATTAAAGCCCATAGTAGATTTTGATATAAAAAAAATAATGATAAAAAATAAAAATGAAATACCAAAAATAACAATAAGAAAGATAAAACTAAAAATAAAAATATTTGGTCACAAAGAATAAAAGTTAGTTGAGTCAAAGGCGAGTCACACAATGTTTTCGAAAATAAGTCAAAGGGTAAAGCAAGAATTTTTCAAGAAGTGACTCATAAGATAACTTAGAAAGTAAGTTAGAGGCATTGTTGAATTGTTTCATCGCCTAAAGAAATTGTTTAACTTAAGGTTTTCTAGGATTTTTCTCATATAAAAGTAGATTGGATAATAATAGAAACTTGACATCTTTTCATGACTAAAACTTAATAATATACTTTAAGGAACTACAATGATTTAATTTCCGTTAGTGGATTCATATGCACCTATGTAGCAACCATAGAAAATAAAAGAGATTATTTTTCCTAAAATTAGTGAAAAGTTGAAAATAATAAAAAATAAAAAAAATAAAAAACCATTTTTGCTTTTTCCTATTATTTAATCATGTTTAAGAAATAAAAATTAAAAAAATTTCGTGTTAGGCCTTTTAATCATTTTTATGAAAAAGCCCATGTGATAACCTTAGGGTTTAAATAGTTAAATCTTGACTCCAAATTTCTTGTTAAATATTTTCTAAAGGTATTTTTAGAAAAGGCATAAGCTATTAACTATTTTCTTTGTTCTTGTCAAGTTAGGTGGTGACTTCTATTTTGAAAAGATTTTCTTAGAAAATTAAGTTTTTCCTTAATTTTTATAGTCAAGTAAACTATATTAAATGGATTAGACTAATTATAGGTTAAATTAAAGAAAAGTGAAAAATTAGGGCTTAAGAGAATTGGTGAATATACTAAGGACCTAGTTTTAAAGTAGGTGGGTTTGCCACATTTTTTTTTTATATATTTTTAATCTATTACAAGGCCTTACTTCAAAATTCTCTTCACATGTAAAAAAGCCTATATTTTTATTATTGTAATTGTTTTGCTTTATTCCTAGTTTATTTGTAACCTTATATTCCCTAACTAACCGAGCTTTATGAGATGTAACTAGCCTAATGGGCCATTCACTTTAAAAAGTATATCAAATATTAGTAGAACTAAACCATTTAGGAACCCAATTTGTAAGGCCATTGTGTAGGCCTCAAGAGTTGCTGTATAACCACCTTTTCAAGTCGGTTAGGCTTCTTTACTCTTGCTTTGATGCGGTTGGGACCCACTTCCTTAAATATGTATAAGGCTATAGAAATTGGGAACTTTTATAATTCACCCATTTACATTCATACCTTTTTCATGGGCTAACAACTTTATGGCATTTTAATAAATAAATTAAAAAAAAGAATTAAGTTGCAACTTCATCAAGTCCTCAAAAATATAGTCATTAAATAAATTTTTTGCGTACTTTTTCTAAAAAGCATATGTTTCTCTATAATTTGATATTTAATGGTTTTCTTGTGATTGAGTTTGTCTTTTTCCCTATAGTTTATTTGATTCTTGTAATCATTAGAAGAAAAAAAATGTTAGGCCTAGCAAACTAGTACTCCTTACTCTTTGGCCACATCTACATTAGTAAGCTATTTTCAGTTGAGCCCATCCTTAATTACTAGTTTAGAAATTTCAAACTTGAGCACCAACAATTAATCATAAGTGGTTGTAAGATTCCACTTAACTGGAACCTCATGAAGGCTTTAACCCATTGTTGGTGTTACGACCCGAGGGGGCTAGTTGAGGCAATCGTCATATGCCGTACAAAGGATTGCAGATCGAAATCCCTTACAATCGACGACCCTTTTATACGATACACAAGACTACAGATACTACTGACTATCAAGAGTGCATAAGCTTAAACAATATCATTTCATGACAAATAATAAAATTATAAAAACATAATACATTGTCTATTTGTATAAAAGTTTACAAGTACGAAGACTGAAATATGTCTTCAGTTCAACTAGTATAACATTTACATATTCAGATCTATAAACTATCAGAAGTACTCTCCGATCTCATCCAGCTCCCACACTGACCCTATATAGAAATTAACCTCGAGCATGAGATGACCCAACTTCACAAAAAGATTGGCCTACGAGAAAAGATTACAAGGGTATAAGCTAGCTAGCTTAGTGAGATAATTTCCCTCAACCATACAGCAATCAAGTCATACAATAGTTAAGTTCAACCAAATGAATGCATAGCAAATAGTATGCAAAACAAATACATGCAGTTGACCAGGTACTGCATGTAACTTAGATTTAACACCTTCGGAAGTCAGGGTTGGAGATTTATTGATATAGTTAGATCCGGGTATCATATTAGAACTTATTTCATAATGAAACTCCGCATTTCATATTTAAAATGTAATGGTACATCCATTGCCAGCTTTATTAAACGAGTTCTACATATGATTGTGAGTAGATTCATGTAGCCCTCACTTACCCTTAAATGAAGGCCTCTGGACTCGACCTATAGCTAGGTGGTTAGCGCCTCCAACGCCTAGTCATCCCGTGAGCTAGGTTAAGGTCATGTTGCATATGTACACTGTACGAAATCAATAACAATCAATAATTAACCTACGTATGGCCTCTAGTTACCTCCATGTAATGTGACTGCCAAAATTAGTTATGCAGTGCATCATTTATACATGATCCAAGTTAACTTTTTCTAGTCGAGTAAAATTAAGTCTTATTTATTCAGTGATCATTCCAAGTCACAAATAATCAATTCCAGTGAATCTACTATACAACAATCATTATATTATTGAAGTTTAAAGTAAATTTACTATCAACAATAATTATCATGCACAAGCATAACCCAACCCTATACACATTTATTCATAAATCATAATTTATATTCACTAATTATAAGCACAAACATGTATGGAATTATTAGGAAAAACTCACTTGGCCATGGTAAGCTCATGGATCGTAGTAGTCTAGTAGCAGCTCAAGGTTGATATTGAAATCACCTGAGAATAATGAAAATTTTGTAAGGTAGGGAATTTAAAGCTAACCAGTGTTATAATTTGTAAGGTCTATTTCACTTAGTTATCTATAATTGTTGATTTGAGCTTTTTATCGAATCGCGTGTAACTTTTTCGTTTTAGCTCTGATTGTTATGAACTTGTAGTCCATTTTGATCGTTTTCAAGTGTATTTTCTCGTAATAAGGTCCGTTTTGGACGATGTGACTCGTAATTTAAATTGTGATATAAAAATATCATAAAAATTATTATTTAAGATTAAAAATCATAAAATATTAATTTTCGCTTTTTCTTAACATATTTATGATTTAATAATTATTTAAATCATATATTTGATATTTTTATTATTTTGAGCATATTTTCCTATTTTTGAGATTTCTAGCTTTATTATTATTATTATTATTATTATTATTATTATTTCTCATTTTTTTATTTTTGTATGTACTTCACGATTTATACATACATATATATATATATATTTTCGGTATACTACATATAGATAATTTATGTGATATGCTATATGTATGAAAATAAACATACTCTTATGTACATATGTATATATTCATGTATTTGCATTTATACATAATAATATACTTATATAATTTTCGAATACTTAGATATATATAAATAATCTACAAATACCTATTCTTATATTATATATTCGGTATATATATATTTATGTAGTATTTGTTATAAAATATGTATACTAGATATTATATATGTATTATACGGTATATGCCATATACTATAGAGCATATACTCTATATTATATATCCTATATACATATATTAATACTATACGATTGTATATATATATATATATACAAAAATAATTATACATGGGTACATATATACATATATAGTTATGGTACACACACACATACAAACACACACACACACACACACACATATATATACTATAGTTATTTAATGAAATTACTTAATACTAATTATATGCATTCTTAAAAAAAATACATAATATATACTCTTCCGTATAATATACCTATATATATATGTATACATACTTAGCCTTATACATATATAGATATAATTAAATTTAAGTATTCATGTGCATAGACATGTAATAACAATGTTATATGTAAAAATACCATATAAATACTATATTTATATATATGTATACTATATAATATACATCTATACTACTAAAATGAATTACTTACCTTTTAATTTAATTTCTTTTCTTCTTCTTTTTCTTCCTTCTTTCTCTCTCTTTTTTTTTCCTCACGGTTTTGCTTCCAGTTTTTCTAGTTTGTGCATAATTTTTTTTTCTTTTTCCAGTTTTTTATTTGCTCCTCTTGCTCATGTGAGTAGGTAGCTTAAAATTTAGGTTGAGATTTTATCTAATCTTTTGCATTAATGAGGATAAAACAAAAAAAAAATCATTTGTAATCTTTTCTTTTTATTCAAGCTCAACACATGGCAAATCAATTCCTTATGTGGGCTGCCATTTGCTTCCCATTTCCAGAACATGCAATTGGGAAAAAGGAAGAAAAGAAAGAAAAGAGATGAAATGAAAATGAAAGAGAAAGAAAATAAAAATTAATAATAAATATATGTAATTTTTTGAAACATATAAATTATAACAATTCTCATCGTAAATTAATTTTAAAATTTTTGTGAAATTTTATCAATTTAATTGGTACCCGTTACAATTATAATTTCTACATGTTATTTTGGCGATTTTGTTATAATTTCACGCAAATAAGCGATTTACTAGAAAATAGCAATCGATTATAATTTTATTACTATTGAGTAATATTTAACTATTTTATGGGTTTATATTTATAATTTTAGGGTTCTGAACAAATTCGGATTCAATTTTGATTAATGGTGTTTAAAGTAGTTTTAGGGTTTTAGTATATGATTTAGGGTTTCAATCAATTCCTAAAGTTTTGTTATCAGTGTTATATTTGATTTATTAAATTTCATGATCTTTTATTGTTACTAACCTTATCGATTTATTATACAGTTTAGGACACTCGGACTTGAATTAGGATTTAACTACTAATTTCCTAGGGTTTATAGTTGGAACCCTGAATTAGTGGCTTTTAATTTTAGACCCCTATGTCCTTAGCATAACTATCAAGGAGTACATAACTACTCTTGGCTTAGGAATAATGAAGTTGGATCTTGAAATAAGCCCAACAAAAACCTTTAGTAAATTTCTAAGGGTAAGAAGATAATAGGTTACATAATTCCTTAATGATTGCAACAATAGGGCCTTCAGACTAACAAATTAGAAGACTAGGTTGGGTCCTTAAGTGATTACTAAAACGAACAAGTCGTAATTTACGGAGATTCTAAAATGTGGGAGCTGAACTACATCAACACCTTTATCCTAGTTAGCTTTTCCATTATCTTATTTCCTAATGGACTTCTACATATTTACTTTAGAGTAGTTGAACTAGTACCTTAATCATGAAAGGAAACCTACATACACATACTATTAGCTGAGTAAAAGGGCCAATACTACTTCAAGGGTAGTCTAAATTTGTTGCCTGTCAATTCATTTCTCCTTAATTATTCACTGGGACCAACACTTCTAGAATTCATGTATTAGCTTAGTAACTAAAGTGGCTAAACTTCATAAGATTACAAGATTATAGGCTAATAAGGAGATAGGGAATTCAATCAATAAAATAACATGAAAGACGGTAGCTATAAGCATCAAAATACATTTGATGTCTTGTACCTTATGATACCCTAGGAAGTACATGAGGCTTAGGCTTAATGTATGCATCCCATGTCTTTTCATATTTTAGGAATTGTGGGATAGTAGGGAGATAATCCTCACCTTGGATGTGCAAGTCCCATATACTATATGATGAGTATAAAGTACCTTGGATGTCTTGTACCCTATGATTCCTTTTTAATTATATGAGGCTCAAGGTCACCTTGGCTGAGCATCGAGGAGGACTACACATATGGGAAGAGGTGATTTAGTGTAGACCCTAAAGGATGCCGAGTTGGTGTATCTATTAGTAATTAAGCAACTATGGGAAGTTTTTAACCTATTGTCTATATTACTTAGAGAAGTGAAGAAATTGCTAGATGAATATAGTGATGCGTTTCCTAAGGAATTACTAAAGGGGTTACCTTCTACACATGGTATTGAGCATGTAGTTTCCAACTAAGGTTAACCTAGATAATCAACTTGCCTACTGCATGAATCTAGATGAAGCCAAAGAACTTAAATGGGAATCGTATGAAATAATTGAGAAGGGCCTTATTAGGGAAATTACCAATGCTTATGTTGTTACTTATCTACTTATGCTAAAGGAGTATGACTTATAGAGAATGTGTATAGACAACTAAGTTATCAATAAGATTAATGTGAAGTACAACCTTATTTCTAGATTGGAACAACATATTAAATGAGTTGCATGGAGCTCAAATTTTCTCAAAATAGACTTGAAGAGTAGATATCATTAAATTTGGATGAAGGAGGTGAGTAGAAGACCTCAAGAAACGTCATGGACTTTATGAGTGGATGGTGATGCCCTTCGGGAGTGATTGATGAATCATATGTTGCATAAACAGATCAATAGAAGTGTTATGGTCTACTTTGATGACTTAATATATAGTAGATGTTTGCTTGTGCAAGTTTCACATTTAAAGAAAGTTTTTATTGTTTTACAAGATGAGAAATTGTATGAAAGTTTGAAGAAGTGTAGATTTTCTATACCCAAGATAGTCTTTCTTGGATTTGTAGTTAAGAAGGATGAAGTCAGGGTAGATGATGAGAAAATCCGAGCTCTTAGCCAACCCTATAGTTATTGGCTGAGGTTAGAAGCTTGTATGGACTTACATCTTTTTATAAGCGACTTATTTGTAATTTTAGTAGAATTATAACCCCCTTTGATTGGGTCAACTAAGAAGGCCAAAGAGTTTAAATGGAGTGACTAAGTTGAGATGAGCTTTAAAAAATTAAGGAGAGACTGACTACTACGCTTGTCCTAGTCTTATCGAGCTTTGGTAAGGTCATTAAACTAGAATGTGATGCTTCTGTAATAGGAGTTAGAGTTGCACTCATGCAAGAGCGCAAACCTATAGCTTACTTTAGTGAGAGGCTTAGTGGTTCCATATTGAATTATTCTACATGCCAAAGGGAGTTTTATTCCTTTGTCTAAGCTTTTACTATATGGCAACATTGCTTGTTGCCTCGTGAGTTTATGATCTATATCAACCGTAAATCATTGAAGTATCTTTAGGGATAGTAGTAACTATTACAATGGCAAGTTAAATGGGTTGAATTCTCAGAGACCTTTCCATAAGTGATTAAGTATAAGAAGTGCTATTGTCGATGCTTTGTTGAGAAGGTATGTACTAATCGCTTAGCTATAAGCAATGGTTGTTGGATTTGGGTTGATGACCAAGCTATAAGAGTAGGATGAATATTTTGATTTGATTATGGCAAAGTATGGGGATGGACTAAGTGACGATGGGTACAACCAAGCTAGCAAATATTTATACATGATAGGTTAGCTTAGCACATGGACTACTAGTTTAGGAAGCTCATGTTGGGGGCTTAGCTAGCCATTTTAGAGAAAAGAGGGCATATGAGCTGTTAAAGGAGCACATCTTTTGTTCAGGGATAGTGAAGGATGTATACTGAATTTTTTAGAGATGTCTAGTTTGTAAGAAGCCAAGGGAAAAAAAGATCCCTATGGGAAATATACACCTTTGCATCCCCATCAAATCCTGGACGAACCTGAGCATATACTTTATGCTTAAAGTATCTTGGATTGCCCAACAACATGATTCAA
This sequence comes from Lumnitzera racemosa, assembly GCA_024138005.1. Classification (NCBI taxonomy): domain Eukaryota; kingdom Viridiplantae; phylum Streptophyta; class Magnoliopsida; order Myrtales; family Combretaceae; genus Lumnitzera; species Lumnitzera racemosa. The sequence continues at coordinate 56,891,455 of JAMXBC010000005.1, forward strand.
TCATAGTGATGGTAGATCATTCGAAAAAAGCCGTAATTTGTCCATTGTTAGAAGACTGGCAACACTTTATTTGTTCATGACCTTTTTGTGTAGAAGATTGAGCAACTTCGTAGAGTCCCCCATAGCATTTTATTGAATTGGGACCTAAAGTTTACTAGCTTTTTCCATAAGACACTATAGCAAAAACTTGGGATGAAGTTGATGTTCAACACCTCTTTTCAGTTCCAAATGGATAACCAGATCACAGTGATGAATTAGACCCTTGGATCATTCCTATGAGCTACAGTAGGGAAAAACTTACACGACTAAGACTTATGTTTGGCCATTTTGGAATTGGCTTATAATAGGTCTACTCGTAGTTCTACTACTAAGTCATCCTTTGAGGTCATCTATGGTATCAATTTGACCTTGGCTATGGGTATGATTACCGCCTCAACTGCTTAGAAAGGAGAGCCTTAAAGGAATGAGGTAAGCCAAGGAGTTCAAGAGGTTGCACCAAAGGGTCATTGAGTAGTTCTCTAGGACTTTTGCTAAGTAGAGAGAGGTTGAAAACAAAGGAAAAAAAAGGTTATGAGCTCTCAACTTGGAGATTAAGTGTAGATGCACCTTAGTAAAGACTGATTTCCCAACTATAAGAGTAACAAGTTGTCACCACGAGCTGATGGATCATTTAGGATTCTAAATAAGATTAGTAATAACGCCTATGATTTAGAATTGCTAGAAGGGTATGGTGTGCCCCTTACATTCAATGTAGTTGACCTAACCTTACATGTACTAGGTGAATATGAAACTAACATTTGAGGTTAATTCTTCAAAAACCTTGAGGAGCTAATGGGAATTTGACCAATATAACCTCTTCTTAGCCTTCACTTACCTCTATACCTTCTTTGCTAAGCTATGCATCAATCACTTGAGGCTAGCTTTGAGGACTCCAAGGCTTTGTCTCTTGAGTCATCAATGGCCAAACAACTGAAGATGAGAAGGCTTATATCCAAGGCTTCCTTTCCCTTCACTTGTGAGCCATTTTTCCTTTGTATAAGCCACCAAGCTCATCCTAGAAGATCATGCCAACTTGCTTGGCAGAATAAAATAGTTTTGTAACACCCCAAAGGATCTAGTAAGATTATCTAAGAGTTTCAATCACGTATGTACTCATGGTATGAAAATTGCCTTGTAAGTTAAGGGTTACAAGACTCTACTTAATTAATCACTATTCATATTTTAATTACATAATTATCTTATCCTATAAATAACTATAGATATGTAATAATCCATCTCTTACTAGATAATAAGATAGTGTAAACTAATTTTATAAATTAAAAAAACTATTAAATGATACAAAACTTTAACTTATAAATGCTTCCTATAGAAGGTATTCCTATACTAATTATTTGCTTCCTTACCTAAATCTAACTTTTGATTACATTTCTTAGACATGCACTCTGTAGTTGAACCTTATCCTAGTCCTAACTTAAGCAGACTTGCAAAATATACTGTTAGGGAGCAAGCTCCATGACCTTAGAGAAATATCCATCCTACTATACTAGTAAGTAAGTTATCAAGGAATTATTATTAATAATCATATGACTGCATGAACAAGCAATATGTTGAACAAGCAATATGTTAAACAATGCATGCAGTTGACCAGGTGCTATATATAACTCGGGTATATGCCTTTCGGAGTTAGGGTTAGAGATTCATCAGTATCTATCATAACTAGGTTCCAATACCTCGGCTCTTAACTAATTTGAAATTTCATGTCTCATAAAAATATTTTCTTTTTCATTTACAAAATCTAGTAATATCTGATCTAGGTTTGGGGGTGAGGTGACTCTTGTAGTTTATACTTACACCCTATAGTAGAGGTCTCTAAACATAACCTTAAGTCATATGGTTAGCATCTCTAAGCTTTTTGCAAGCCCGTAGGCTAAGGTAGGGAACTTATTATATGAGTGCACCTTACTAAAAATCCTTCATATCAATAGAATAAATATAACCTTGCAATACCCCTCATTACCTATGTATGAGGTGATGGCTAGAAAAATAGATGCAATGTAGTAGCTATGCATGTTCATTTTAATTAATTAAACTAAATATAATTAGGCCTACTTCATTTAAGTAATCAAGCGGTTCATATATAGTCATAGTAGACAACATTCAAAAAAGAGTCAAACAGATACATCAACCCATATACCTTAAGCAATCAATTTAGTTATCTTAATTAATTGTGCAACTAACTACATATACAAACAAATATAAAATCATTGGGAGTACTCACTTGATCATAATACCTATAATTATAAAGATCCACAGGTGTTCTTGAAATGATTTTCAAAATCACCTGGTAATAAAATAACTATGATACTCTGGCTTTGTATTGAAACTATTTAAATACTTAGGTTAATTTCACTATATTATTCCTTAGTGCGATTAAAACTCATTTTTGTGATATTTGTCTCATTTTAAGTTCGATTATTGCGTTAGTATAGTTGATTTCATAGCATTTTAGACATGGTTTCACATGGTGAGATCCTTTTATGGAGTTAGGACCTACAAATATTCGTTTAAATAGATGTTAGATTTGAACTTTGGTTTCACTCTTTTTACTTAGTTGATTTCTTAGCTTATTTAGGTGTTTAAGTGTTTAGGGCCTTATCCTAACTTCCTATCTTTATTCTGTAGGCTTTCAATTCTTTCTTTATGCTTATTAAATTATTTATGCCAATTAGAGTTAAATTCAAGTCCAACTCTTATTATTTTAAGGCTTAAACAAGTCTTTTAATCCATTTATGGGCTCCAATTATACTTAGGCCTATTTAGATTCTTTTAATTATTTAGTAAACTTAATATAATTTAAGTTCCACTTATTCACTTTAGCTATTGGTTATGTAAGTCTAAGTTGGGTTAAGGCTTGTTTTGTGGGCCTTTAGCTAGGCTTAATTCATGTGCTAAGACCTACAGGTTGTCTTTAACTTATTCTATAGGGCTTAATAACTAATTAATCTCAGTAATTGGTCTTTTCTTAGGCCAAAAGCTTCTTATAGTCAACATCACCATCACCTATATCTACAATAAGAAATAAGTAAGTTAAACATAGGACATGGAATAATACAAACCGTGCTGAGCTAAGCTCGACAAATAAAATCCCTTCAAGAAGTCCCTAATTGAAATTAGTTCAACCAGCTCATCTTGACACAGTAGAGAGACTATGTAATATGTTCATTTTAGAGAAGATTAGCTTATCCCTTTCATATCGATTGATTATTATCTTAGCATCCTAAAAGTATAATTTCTTTCGCTAAGCTTTTATTTTCATTGTAGCTCGCTCGTCATTAGGAAGAAGTTTGATATCATCAACTTAGATGGGTTCCAACTACCTATTCCAAAAAACCAATCCTTTCTTTAACCTTATTTCAACAAACTTGTCATGCTAATCATGGATTTTAGAATCTAACCTAATGAAAACTTTTTCCTATATTAAGCAGCAACATAAAACCATTTGTCATTTTGTTGCTCTATTGTGAAACAAAATACTTAAATAACTCTACTGTATACTTAACTTCTAGCTCTTCATAGATTATTGTACATGCTACTAAAATATTATAAGTGTTTAGCAAGAGCATGCTTGACGCAACATGAAAATAATTAAAAAAGCCTTCTAGAAATCTGAACATGGAAACTGCAAACCAAAACTCAAAGTACTTTAGATAAACATGAAATTCATTCAAGAGGAAAACAAACACTTTCATCTACCTTAGGTTTTCTAAGGTTCCAATCCTCTAGGAGTCTAGATAAGAAAGCTTCATACCTCAAAACCAAATACTTATCAATGCAATTTCAAATTCCATTTGGTGCTTAGTGATCATACAGAATATCATTATAAAGGTAGATTATATGCTTGTTACCTTCTCTATCATTAAGATACACATCTCTTAGGAGAGCTTCAATTTGAGTAAGTCTATCATTTCTATCAATCTCACTAGTACAACTTGAAGTTGAGCCACCATCACCACTAATAGATGCCAATATCATCGTCTTATGGGGAGGAGTAGCCTTGAAGGGAGGAGAACTGACAATCTTATTTCTAACCATATCTATTTTTCTAATAAGGTTTGTAAACCCTACTTTTAGTGAGCCTATGATTTGACTAAGAGTACTTCCCGAATGTTTCTAAGGATCAACTAAACTAAGAATTCAAGTTTATGATTAGAAACAAACTTACTTTTCCAATTCAAAAGCCTATTATCGATAAAACCCAAACTTGAAAAAAACTGCGAACTCTAAGTTCATCGAAAACCGTAAGCCCTAAAATAATTAAGGACTTTTAACCTTAAGTGACTAATTGATAACTTAATTTGAATAATTTCATTCAACTCTAGAAAATTTCATAATTTTATAAGAATCAAATCATAATTTATAAAACAATTCAACAAAGTAAATCCTAAAACAATTTCCTATAAGACAATGCCCTTATCTTCATGCTTAAACCTTACATATAAATAAGTAGACCAATAAATCACCCTAAATGACTTATCAATTGAAAGTTGGAACCATTTATCAATTGATAACTTATCTAAAATCTAGTGATAAGACACTTTCCTTATTAGTACTTCACTTATACTACATATGAATAAATTATCAGAAGATTTCACATGCTTAACTTTGATAAATGAAACAAGATAACTCTATGCCCAAAAGGACACTATATGGTCGGTTTGTACAAGCTAGAAAAGGGGGGGGGGGGGTCATACTGTTGTCTTTCATCCATCAATCACTTAATCTTACACTCCATTATTCACCCCTTAACGCTTATATCATCAATAGTTGCAATTGTTGACTTTTGTATATGCTAAAAGACAACAAAATCAAACTTCTTAAGCACACAATCACCCTCATTCCCAATCGGCCACTCTTTTATCATTTGCTCTCACTTTCAATTTCATTTTCACTTCCTTTTCTCTCACTTTGAAAACAACATAAAGGAAGAAACAACCAAACCCCACAAAATCCATTACTTCCTACCACTTTTCCAAGCTTCCACTCACAGCACACTCAACTTCTTCTTATGTCTTTCTTTTCTAACATTCAAAGCTTTTTTAGGACCCTTAGAACACTCCTTAAACCCCACCTCAAAGGATCACAACTTGGGTTTCAAGAAGGGTGTAAGAAGGAAGAAGTAAGATAAAGAGCATAAGTGGAACCTTAATACACAACCACCATACTTTTGCTTTGTAGACGAGTAAGTGTTTCTTTGTGTTAGTAGGTTAGTATTCATGTTAGGAGACTATGATTTCTTGAAGATATGAGTATGATCATAAGTTGGTATAATATCTAAGACTATTCTAAGAAATAAACTCATGACACCCTTACATGAAATTTGAAGTATGAGCATGTAAAGTTAGTGTTTTGTAGAGATAATTATTTAACACTTTGAATGAAACATTTTAAGTTGAGAGAATCTTGAAATGAGACTTGAATGGACAAGAAACATGTTGGACATGAGGATTCAAAGGTCATTTAGGTGTTGATTATACTTCTATTAAGTTAAACATGCTTAAATCTAGACTTAGGTTAAGGAAAAATCCATCACATAAAGTTTTATGAGGAAACCAACTTTGTAAAACATGAACTATGGTATGAGAAGTATGATAAAAGTGAGATCCTCTATTTTCATGTAATGTATGAGCCAAATAATCATTTCATGAAAAAGAAGTTAAGTTAAGATTTGAATACAAGTAACTTAAGTTCATGATCTAATACTTAAACTTAAGGAAATGATGAAACGTGTTGGAAAATCAAGTTGGAAGCCTTCATACTCAAACTGATCAGATCTGGAACATCCTTAAAAGACACTTAAAAATATGATAAAAGTAAGTAAACAAAGTGAGAAGACCAACCAAGGCAAGTTTGATAAGTGTATTAAGCCTAAAGCTCAAAACCGAGCTTAAAACTTTCAAAATGAGCCTCAAACGTCCAGTTGAACCACCCTTAAGTTTCTAATCAGCAACTTGACACAATAACAAGAGTTGTTTTAAGACTCTCAAGAAGCCCACAAAACACTCCCTAGGGCCAAGAAAATGACCATCTTTGAATTGAATAAAAAACAAGCTCATTTGACAACTTCAGCCCACTTAAGAGCCTAAGAAGTGGTTGATAGCCTTAGGAGTGTAAATTAAAGTTGTAAATCTAACCTTAAGGAGTATTTTGAGCCTAGAATGAAATCTTAAGCCTAAGCCCAAAGGAATTCCCAAGTTAAGAAAAAAGCTCATTAACCAAACAAAACCCAAAAGTACTCCAAATCATGAGAATGCTATTGTTCTAACCTATGGATAGATTTACGTACCTAATCTTGAACATCTAACCTCACTACGTTAAAGCACACTTGAAAATGATGAAGACTGACTATAAGATCATAAAAATTGGATTTAAAACAAGAAATTTATATGCTATCGAACTTTTAAGTAAAATAGGGAAAAATATGAAAACTAGTTAAGAGTATAACTTAAGGGGTTTTTGCTTAGTTTCCTAAGTTTTGTTTCAATCCCTTATAGTATTATGATTTTGATGACCAGGGGACCTTATGTTCAAAGACAACCTGCCCCCAGACTACTTTGACTAACTTACATGGCGGAATGAGTAAATTCCTGATGACTCTTTACTTGATTTTGCTTATAAAATAGATGCTTCTAAACTTATATATATAAATTTAGATACTTGTGGGATATGGGAAATGCATGTGTATGAATTTATGATTGAATGCTATGGCTTGTTAATTATATAATAATTGGAATTGTTTGTGATAATTTATACGTACGATTGTATGGAATGAAATTATTTGATCACATTGAAAATCGAGTTAATCACTTATATGATTAAGAAATTAAATGAATCATGCATTCCCCATAATTGCATTCGGATAACACCAACTGTCACTTTATGTAGGAGATGGGAAGGGACTCATAGGAGGAGGGCCTCTAGTAGGATTGGGTACCGGTTATGTCATCATTTTATTGAGTCTCTGTCCTAAGTTGATGGGATTACTAGGCGTTAGGAGACGCCAATCATTGGCGAGGAGCCATGTCTTGTGGCTTTTACTTAGGGCGTGTGTTTGTGGATTGCGGAGGCCACCATACTACTAGACTTGGGATTTTAAAAATATGATTTGTTATTCGATAAAGAAAGTATATACATATATATATATAGTTTTGTTTTGGCTTAAGCACAATAGTGTAAATGAGATAAAACCCAAGGTCTAGAACCTAGATTTTGGTTTGGGTCAATTAATTATCTCCAAACCCCGACTATTAGGAGCATAATTTTGAGTCATATGTAGTTCCTAGGCCACTACATGTATTATTTGGCATACTGATTGTTCATGTATTTATGTGATTGTGTATCTAATAAATTTTTACCATCCAGTATTGATGTGGATATTTATCTCACTAAGCTTAAACTTACACCCCAATAGATTCCTTTTGTTATAGGAAAACCTCTTTGCTAATCCAAGCCGAGGCATGCCTGTGGTGAGTCTCATGTAGAGACGAGTTGGAGCGATTAGGGAGTGTAGAGGAGATTTTGTGAAAGCTTTTGTAGATAGTTATTTACCTTTATTTTATTTATAACATAATTTAAAGTTTATGATGCAGTTCCTATTATGAATTGCATTTATTTGTAATATTCTCTTGATGTGGAACGTAACGAGTGTACACATTTACTTGATTAATTTATGTCTTAAAAGTTAATTTTAGTAAGAATTGCTTTATATTATTTATTAATGGGCCTAGTGGTAATGTATAGTGGAAGAAATCTTGTGTGTTGCATGAAAGGCCTACGATCAGCGAGGGGGTTGATAATAGACCTTTGTACGGTACACGACGATCTACCACAACAACGATACTGTTGGGTCGTGATAAGGTTCTTGAAATTTGAATGTGCTTAGAACCGATCTCGAAAGAGAGTTTTTTTTTTTCTTTTTTCTTTTTTGTAGAAAATATGAAGAAGAGAATGTGTAGAATGTATGGGACATGTAAAAGAGAGGAAACAGAAAGTGGATTAAGGTTTGGTGATTTTTTGGAAAGGAGATACAATTTGATTTGGATTAGCTTCAATTAAGGACACATGTAACTTATAGTGATCCGATAGCCATTATCTTGCTAATAGTTACTAAACGTATAGAAGGAATGATTACCAAAGGGATAGCTATCATGCGTGTTTCTAGGAGAGAGAAAAGCAAAAGGTTACAACTCTTCACCTAAAATTCTCACTTCCCTTAAGGATAGTTCATCATGAATTTGTGGTACTAAAATAGACGAGGTAGCTTACAAAAACCCAACAATGAGGTTATTTTAAGCATAGCACAAGTTAGGCCACTTGCTTGCTTTAGTCAATGTAGAAATTTGGCTAAATACTACTCCTATACTTGATTATTGACTATGGGAGTTAGGGGAAAATCTTGATAGTAGATTTTCGTCCCATTAATTTGATGCTTGGTACTTTCTTGACCTATCCTATATGGAAACTCGGACTTAACAAAGATTGACAAATTGATTGGACCTATACTAACTTAACAAAATTGACACAACAAGCCATGGCATTAAAAGGAAGGTATATTCATCAACTCTAATGTAAGGGTACAAATGCCAAGTGTCCATAGGTCTTTTACTCATACCCTTTTAAATTAGTTTTATATTCCATATTCCAATAATCTATTCGATTGTCCTCATTAATTTTTGATTAATTGTGTATGCATAATACTGTTTTCATATTGTAATTGATTTTAATGCATTATCGTTTACTTTGTCTAGTCTGGTGAAGTAGTTTAGTATTTGTGACTTTTTGTGTATTTATCAAAATTTTGCTCTTTTTAATAATAGAGATATTATGGTAGCTTGTCATGCCCTAGTTGTTTGCTTTTTTAACCAATGCTTTGTCCTGTTCATTTTATAACGATATGCTTATTAATATTATCATAATAAATGTTTTGGTTAAGCAAGAAGGATCCTTAATTGACCTAAGGAGTGTTTAGGTCAATTTTCCAAGTCTATTTTATCTTTAACATTACTAAGGGTTATGAGTTACAGATGTAATTTTATATGTAAATTGGCATTTATTCAACTTGGGTGGTTATAGGTTTAGCCTTATCTTCAATTTGGGGATGGCATAGCAAACCGTCTCCTAGGCACCAAGTGTTGAGAAGAAGTTTAAGTAGACGACTTGAGAGGTGAGGCATTATAGGTAGACTATTTAGTAGAGGTTTTAATGAACCTAAACCTTAGCCTAGTTTCACTAGTTACTTCCACTACTTGCACTTAAACTAAAAGGAAGAAAGTTTGGAAGACATGATGAAAAACTTCATGAGAATATGTGATAAAGAATGGGTAGTCAGGACGCAACCACATAGAATTTAGAGAAAATGATCAAGTAGTTGATTGAGAACATGACAACAAGATAGCAAAGAGTGTTACCAAGTAATACAAAATCTCTTGGTGGAAAGAAGAGTGTACAACATGTGCGAAGAAGGAGTATAGTAATTGTGGAATATTTAAGTTTATCTATGATCTTAAGACTAATGAATAGCTTGAGGTAGAATTTGAGATGATAGATGAGGAGCTAAAGCAAGAGATTGAAAATGCTCTAAGCAAGAGTGTAGCGAGTAATGAAAGAAGTGAGGAATCTGAAAACATGGACTAAGTTGAGGTTGGAGAAGATGAGGAACACAAGAACTTGGAGGACTTTAAGAGGGAGGAGGAACTTAAAGAGGAGGCTGCAAGTGATTTAAGTATATGATTTCATAGAAATTAAGGGAAGTAATGAACTAGAGGAGGAGTTAATTATGAGGGGCAAGACTAAACAAGAGAATGAAATAGACAAAATGGAGGGGAATTAGTTTTTACTTGTCCTCAAACAAAACAAATCGATCAATGAAAGCTCTTAAGGATGACAATTATCTCCTACAAAAATAACCATACATTGCACATATTCTGTTTGAAGCTCAAAAAGGTTAATCAATTTGCATCTAAAATTTCAAAAATTAAACCTTTGGTAACTTTTATACTCATACACCTTTACTTAATCATGTCAGTATTGCCCTTAAAACATTAGGTACTAGGTATAGCAAATCACATTGGAGTTCAACGATTAATTTATGTAAATAAAGTTAGTTACATCATTTAAACAAAAACTAAACTTAAAATTAGAATTAACATCAATAAATGAAGATAGAGTTATCCACATTCTATTGTAACTAAAGGGTATACATTACCCTCTTCCAACTCCCTAAGCATAGAAACTTAGAGCAAATACATATTACATCAACTCATCCCTTGATCACTCCCTTAGTTTTGATTTTCATTGGAGAATTTTTTTTTAAATCCATTTTATTTTATTTTGTTGAAGCAAGTTCTGTAGTCAATAAGTCCTAGATCAAATGGCTTTAGGTTATTGGGTTTTAAGATATCTCTTTAAACAATCCATTACTCCTTTTATTCAATTATTCATTCTTTAATTCGATTTAGCTATCATAGAATTTTTTCTTAACTCATCTAGTAAGTTGTCAGTCGATAATCTAAGCTCATCATTTAAGTTAACATGCCTTATTCCATATGAATAAGGTAACCCGTAGGCTTAACTTCTTGAGTTAATGATGCCTATTGCAAACTCTTATTCAATCCATTGCAATTATTTAATTAACCTTTAGTTATTTTTATTTTTTAGGAATTCTTAATAGACAACTCTCATTTGTTCATTGACACTAAATTGTAGGCTTTAAAGATATCTAAGGGATGAATATACATTAAAATAACCTTAAAAAAATGGATAACCAATCCTTAACTAGTTAATATTCCCTAAATCAAAAGTCTCAATCCTTAAATAATGAAGAACTAATCCTTGCATAGATTTTAATGCTCAGTACTAACAAAGTGTAAAATGGTCATAATAATTAAATAAAGGTGCATGTAAGAATAAAAAAATTACATACAAAATGTTGCTTTAATTGAATGCAAGATAATACACACACATACACACACAATAACATGGTCAATTCAATTCCATGAAAGCTTAAAATATCAAGTGTAGGATGAATTATTCATTAATGCTCTTGATGCTTTCATGGTTTACTTAATATCAAAAAATATAAATCAATATCAATTTATTCCTTCCCTTACACTTATACATTGTCCATAAGGTGTTGATCAAAGGACAAAATAAAAAAGGAAGTAGGGTAGGTTGGTGAAGCGAAACTATTATTTCCTTTCCCCTATTTAATACACTTGATATTTAATTTTTGCTTTAACAAGGAATTGCAAAAAATAAAATAAAATAAAATAAAAGGGAAAAAAAAAAGAAAAGGTAAAGCATCAAATAAAAAGAAAACTAAAACAATAACTAAATCTACTATACTTGCATATGTTAAAAAGTCCATCAAAATTAGCATTAAGCTAGTAGGATTAAACCCCTTGCTAACTACAAAATCCATCAAAATCAAACATAAAAATATAATCAACAAATATCCATCAAATAAACATCTTGCTAATCCTCCTCTATCTTTGTATCCTCCTCTAAACTATAGTATGAAACTTAACCATAGAATATGCATCTCTCTTTGCCTTCTTACTCTTGGTATGATCCTTCAAAATCAAGGAAAACCATAAGCTTATATCTTCAAGGACATCTTCCTAATACTTAAATTCTTTTACCATATCAAACAAACTCAACATGTATGAAGAATTAATATATAAACATAATACATAGCACTTGTGAAGCTCAATTATAAACTAATCAAGCACAAAATCAAATTATACAATCGATTAGCCTCTATTTTCATAATTCTAATGTCAAAATAATATGATTGTGAGTCAAGTTAGGAACCCCAAATAATTTGACTAAATAGTAACTTAACATACTTCATATTGCAAAAAGATATATTTTTAACATGAAAGAACACTAAATGAGTGTAAAAGATCATAAAAATCTTTAAGGCTATGAAAACCTAAAGAAAAATGCTATGTTAAGTTCATGAATCTATTCCGTCTCCAATAAATAACCATTTACTTGTGTTTATGAATGCAATTAACAACTCAAAACAAATATCACACATTCAAGATATGCTAATGACTCAATTAACCTTTCAATTAACCATTTACTATGGATGAAAAAGACGACAAATGAACAAGTAAAACACAAATGTACAACATCTCTGATAAAAACACAAAAGATTAGGAGGGAGAAAGTAGTAGAATGCACGATGTCTATGATAAACGAATGTACCTTATCTATAAATGGTATAAAGGCATGTTGGAGTTGTATCTATGTAATGTATCTCTTGTTCATTACAACACAACCTCGACATGACCATGTCGAGGGTTATGTATCTTTCTATCTCGTGTTAATCTTGAAATGACCATGTTGGAAGATCATATATCTTGCTGGTCGTTATTGTATACCAACAAACATGACCATGTTTGGCAGTTATGCATCTTTTTGGCCATCTCAACCTTATAACATGGATATAACTTGACCATATCGTGTCTAAGGGCCTTGTACCTCTCTTGAAAGCCTATCTTTAGCCAACACTTACTCCAACTTTTAAGTCTTGTATGTCAATACCTCTAAACTCAAGTGTAAGTCATAAAATAAAATGCAAGTTGCTAAATTCATGAAGTGATGTAGGTGAAGTTAATTTTTTTTTTCAAAAAATTGATTAGATAAAAATGAAACATAAATAAATAAATTAAAGCAAGGATACTTAAAAAAAAAAAATTGCTTCTTTCCCTTCGCCATCCTAGGGGAAAATATCCTATTCTCATAATTTAGTTAAATATGGGGGAAATATAATTCTCAATAGATAAACACTTAAATGTAGCTTGGTTCCTCTAAGTTTCCTGAGTATAGGTTTAGCAAAAGGAGAAGTGTTTATTATGAGTGCTTACTTACACTCAATAACACACCCCGAGGCTTTAGATACTTTATCCTAAGCTCTTTGTTCTCTAACAAAAGTCTTAGGAAGTTGTAAATTCTTTAGATCATCTACATTTGATTGTTTTCCAACCTCTCTAATGTCTTCCCTTAGGGTTAAGAAATTTTCACACTCTTCAATCAACATATGAAGCACTTTTAAGTCTTGGGAACTAAATGTTACATTGAAGGTTTCCTCTAATTCCTTTCATTCTCAAGCCATAGGGCTTTATATTCTTAGCTGATATGATCCATAGATTTTCCCATGCCTCATCAATTGCCAACTCATCGTCATCTCTAATAGACTCTCCAAATGAAATCTCAACTACCCTTCTCAAAATAGATATGGAGCCTGTATTTTCAATTCTCGTTTTCCTTAACTTGATTTAAACTAAACTCTATGCCCATTTAATTTAAATCATCGACTAAAATTAACTAAAACCTAGTTTCTTTATTTTTGAAAAATTTTAGGTTTGTTATCTAGTAGAATCGAGAAAGGTGATTAAATTAAAACCAATTAGACAGATTGGTTCTAATTTATCTACTAGCCTGCCTATATGAAAACTTTTTGAAATATTTTCAAGAAACTAGATTTACTAATTATCTTATTAAACCTTATACGCGTACCACCTTAACCTTCCAAATTTAGTAATGTATCTTAAAATACCCAATCATTAAAAAGATGAAATAATTTAAGTGCATGAATAAAAGAAAAGATAAATAAATTGATTTATTTATAGTAAAGGGGGAAAATGAAAAAGAACCTTATTTTAAGTTATCTTATAGTTGCCTATAGGTGCTTAGGTACTTACTATCTAAGATCAAACTTTTGTAGTTCATTTCTAGAATCTTAGATGTGTTGGCTTATTTTATATTTTTGAAAATTAGCTGGATTTACATTTTTACTCATTTATTTTACTTTAAGAAAAAAAATTTCCCTAATTTAGAGCCTTTTTTTTTTAACTTTTAAAAGGCTTAATTTTGGAAAAGGGTTTATTATTTTTTCTATTTTAGAAAGTATGTTTTTTTTTACGTAAAGAAAAGGTTTTTTTTTTCTTTGAATAAGATTTTCTTTTTAAAGCAAGAATAATAAAAAAGGAAAAAAAGAATTATTATTATCATTAACAAAAGCTTAATTAATTTCAAAAAATAGGAAAGTAGAAAAGATTAAAAAGAAAAATTATTTTGTTGAATAGTTATAAACTTGCCTAACTTATAAATTTTTTTTAATGAAACAACATCAAAATATAAACTAAAATAATAAAAAAACATAAAAAAATTCAAGAAACTAACTTGGATGCAGGAGGCAGATCAAGGAGTAGGTCTTGGAGCTCGGTGTGGGTATAGGTTACGAACTAGGTAAAGTCAAGCTTTATGGGTTTAACAGCAGGCTGAAAAGAAAAGAGAGCTCTAGTGGAAATGAGGGTTAACTCCCATTGATTTAGGTACTAAAATGAGTGGAGGAAAGCTTTTTTATGATTTTTTTTTTTTTTATTAAGGATAGGGCATGTAGAATTATGCCATGACCAATGGTGGTTGTTTGGTGGTGGTTGGTGTTAGATAACAGGTGCTTTATTGTAATGGCCATGGTGTTTTCAAGTACGAGAATGTGGTATTTAGGGTTTTAAAAGTGTGGAGAGGATTGTGGTGATGGTAGTTTCAAGTTGGGGGTGGTGGCTGATGTCGCTTGTGGTGGCTAGGGTTTGGTTAAGAACTATAATGCATCATAGCTTCGATAAAGGACCATAGCAGCTATTGAAGGTGCTTAGGTTAGAGGGTTAGTAGTGTGGACTCTTTATTTAGGGTTATAGTTGAGCTTGAAAAGCTTTAAGCTCCAACTATTTCTAAAGAGATATAGGGTACGATTAGTAGAGAGAGAAATAGCCTGAGAGTGTTTGAAGGATGTGAATTCAGTTGTGTTTCTATGAAAGTTGATGTCTAAACATGAATTACAACACCCTATTTATACTATTTAAGCTTGAATCAAGCTTGGAAGGTGCAGAAATGGAGGATCATGGCCAATGTGGAGGTGAACTATTCTTGCTTGAAATTGCTTAAAACTTGAGGAAACTTTAGATTTAATAGGATAAACTAAGCAAGATGATGTCAGCAATCATCAATCACAACTTAACATTGATTATTTTTGCTAGTTAGCATGAAGCAAAAAATAAAAATGTGCTTAGGCATGCCTAGGCAAAATCGAACTCGTAACCTTTCCTTAGTTCCACCCCTAGAACAAGTACTTAACCAATGGACTAGTTGGCATGTTCCTTGAAACTTATTGCAACTAAATAGTATATAAATAATGCAAACTAAGCCTAATTATGAAACCAACTTTACTCATACCTAAAAAAACCAAACTACTATTGATACTAAAAAACTATTTTATACTATGTTTATTCTTCTTCTTCTCCTCTTTTTTTTTTTATATTTTAATGTTTTTTATTATTCTAGAAAAAAAATTTCTATATTTTTTCAATAATTCTTTTTCTTTTCTAATTTTTGTAATTTTAAATTAGGACCTTTTTCTCTATTAAAAAAAAAGAAAAGAAAAACTAAACTATAACGGGGAAAAAGTAGGGTTTCTATAGTGGTGAAGTTTTAATAAAACTTACAAGGGGTGGGGGAAGAAGGTCGTGAATTGGTTACTTATCAAATTTTAAACAAATGTGAAACTTGAATAAAACTTATCCTCTTAATTACTTAAATTATCAGCTTGAAGCTAAATGGATAAACAATTATAAATAAAGTGCATGTAAGTAAAGAGATGAAGGATAGAAATCAGGCAAACGAATTACAGTGCTTTAACCTTGTGCTTACTACACTCTTCCAACTTCACTACCAAGGACCTGGTTCACTTTCTAGAATTGTTCCACTGTCCATAATATTCAACACTTAGAGAGGTTACAAATAATATTCTTTGCTCTAACTCACTTAGCCTTAATCCTAGGCTAACACTTAGAACAACAGAGATTAAAAAACTCTCGAAAACAATACTTATATCAAGATTACAAAAAGAAATGAGGAGAATAAAAGAAATGGTTCCTCGACAAATAAGAACTGGTATAAAGAAGAGTAAGTAAGCTTCTAATCAATCTTTTATTTTTAGAATCAGATTGTTTATAGCACTTTAGAATGATAGCAAATTTTCCTTTGTCTTTTTTTTTTTTTCGTTTTCATTGTGTCGCTTCTATGAAGGTCTTACCTCTTTTAGATATTTGAATTTGCAATGGCTAAAGGCATGATTTAAGGTAAGTCCTTAAAGAAATTAATCCAAGCTTTTCCTTGGCAAAAATTCCTTATGAATTATCATCTTCGTTGAACTTCCATATTTATGAGATCCTTTCCATAATACATGTGTTGCAAAAGAGGTAAGATTCCCTTTTCTTTCTCTTGAGAACTTGAAAAATGTATATAAGGTAAACTTTGTTGTCGATATTTGAATTTGTAAATCCCTAATAGCTTGATTGAAACCTCCTTAAAAAAAAAACTACAAAACTTTCCAATCTTTAACAAATTTTATAACAAGAGAAGTTTGATTTTATTTGCATGAATTTTAATCCTACTTATTGGAACACACTAAATATATTTCCCAAATATATTTAGTAAATGAAGCCAAGTCTTTCTTAAGCCTTTAATTTGTGATTTTTATATCTTAAACAATGTTCCCTAATCCAATTCTGATACCTTCTAATTATCCCTCTAACTAATCTTCTGATAGATCTTAGAAGACTTTATTTAACATACTTGAGAAACTGATAAATACATTTAGTAATACCGGAAACATGCATGTTACATGTAAATATCTCAATATTATCTGTTTTTGTTATCATCAAAACATAATAAAGAGATTAACATAATCAAACCTATGGTAGAACTTTTCAAAATACCTGTTCAAGACAACCAGTTGTTTGATAATACAATAGTACTTATATAAGCATTTTTACATATAGAGTTATAAATTACACTAACAGCTTACAAAAATCATAGGTTTTGATGTCTATTTGCAATTATATAGGAAATTAGTGAGCATCCTAAGGATTCCTAATTAGTTTCCATAAAACAAAAAGAGAAGTCAAAATCCCAAATCAAGTGGATTCTCCCTTTCTTACTTTTCCCAACTAATTGCACATTAACTTGGGGGGTGGTGATATCTATACATCTTGAGCTTTCACTTATTACCTCCAAAAGAGTATATATGGATGCAAGTACAACTAGCTCAGTAAGCAGGATGGAGATGAAAAAGTACCGTACAAATACAAACATGGTCATCAATTATCACAAAACACAATGTAATCAATCATTTCTAACATTGCAAAAGGTTATCTAGTCCATTATGAGAGTAGAGAAATTACATTTGCTCTAACTTGGATTGACGAGTTTACCCTGACTCGAATTAAACCAAACCTGGGCTTGTACAATGGAGAACATCCTCTGCTCGTGACAACCTTTGAACCATGGCCCTCACCTTTATTGCAACCTCCTCACCTATCGCTTAGTATGACTAAGAATGAGAAAATGACTATTTCAGTTATCCTCATCAAAGAGATTTAGTATTTGGTATGATACACCTAATCAATCCCTTAACGGATTGCTATGTAAGTTCAGTTATATTAGCTGTCGGATCACTATTAGTATCACTTAGTAGTGGCCAAACAAGTTTATACAATACAAAACTATGAAATCATGTATAATAGCACATCAAGTAGTTTAACTCCTATCACAAATAGAATACGAATCACACACATGGCATGCATACATGCAACTAATTTACAACTATAAGTAGAATTACTCTTAAGCCTTTGAATAATTTGGTATAGTATCTCAATATGCAGTAAACCTATTATCCTAAACTTACTTGTATTGACACTTATTGTAGAAGGTTCATACCATTGACGTTCTACTTACTAGAAGATATTATATATATATGCTAAAACCTAGCTTTAGTTTTCATAATATTTATGAAAATATTGGGGTTCTATCTATTCTTCGTGTTAAGTTATATGCATAAATATATATATATATATATATATATATTGGAGATATATTATTATTCCTATAGGGTCAAGTATAGTTTTATTATAACTTGGTTACATGTTTTATATTAAGTTAGTAAACATTAATAATATACGTAGTTATATTATTACTTGTAGCATATTGATATGATCATACTAAAATGTATATTTAATTAGTCAAGTTATGTTCTAATTTTATGTATATTTTCATAATATCATGGGGATATTTATTTTATTACTTAAAACTATCAAATTTAGTAAAAGTGACTTTATCGGGTTCGTACGAACTCGACGATACATAATACAACTGCTATTTCGAGGGATGACTTTTAAAGGGTATTTTTAGGTTCTATTATACATGTATATCCCTATCATAAGTGTTATCATATTATATCCATATTATATAAATAGATTGCATTTTATATAGTTTCCTAGCATAGCTTAGTAATATATATATATATATATATGTATCTAGCCTTAACCCACATATATTGTAGCTTAGATCATATAATTATCTCAAAATATGATAAAAACCTACTCTAATCAAGCTTCGTCATTATGTACATGTATAGGATTTATTATAATATTTATCGTATTTTAGCCTAGTTATGTTAAAAACATCTTTTGGTTAGGAAATTGAGCTATTTAACTATGAAAATTCATAATAAATAGTTACTATTACCAATTAATTCTAAGAAAATTTCTATAGATTTGAAAAAATATAGGTAATTCAACTAGCAACTAGTTTCATGCTATTAAGTTTCATGCTATTGAGTTTATCACTTATATAGGTAAAATGACATTTTTCCCCTTAATTAATTGTACCCTACCCTGTCATCATTATAAACATTTAGAATTAATTGGGTCTCAATTTCATCAATTATTTTCCATAAAATCAATTTATTTCACAAATTGCCTTATGTTTAGCCATTTTTAGTGGAAAAAATGTAATAAATACTAAACATGTATGAAATCAAAATTGGGCTACATAGAAATAAACTAGAAGTAATATGTACTATATAGAAAAATTTAGAGCTCAAAACAACATCGTTTAATATATTTATTTTAAGTTTGAACATTCAGATGAATAATGCATTTGCTTAGCAAGAATATAAAATATTTATAATTTTGCAAAAATAAAATTACAACATGAAAGTACTCTAAAAATAACCTAGGAATATTTTTTTTTAATAATTTTCTAAATTATTTTAATATTTTTAGAAAATATAGGAAAAATAGGGCAGAAATTTAGATTAACTGTTCACTAGAGCTCTAACTGTAATTGGTCGATGAGAACTTATCAGAATTGTAGGCATTAGTGGCTTGACTCAATGGTGGTAGGGTTTAACAATAGGTCACCAAAGGGTTAGGGAACTAGAGTAGGTTAGTGAGTTCCCTTGTTTTTTTCCTAATTTTTCCTTTTTTTTTTCTAAATTTTCTTCTGAATTTTCTTTTGAGTGTCCTAGGTTCTAAAGTGTCTAAAATGATGTCCTAGGTCTTTTTGTAGTTGTTAGGGTTAGTTGGAATATTTCGTAATGATTAAACATAATTTTTTTTCATTATATGTATAAAAATTCAATCATGAGGTGTCAATTTTCAATCGAATTACTTTTGATGCAATTGTTTATCCTTTTTAAGCTATTGTACATTGATTTTTAATTTTTCCAGATGTTTGTCTTGTAATTTGGATAAGGTTTGGTTGATTTTTCATGAAATTATTAATATTATATATATTATATTAATATATAGTATATTTACTTATATATGTGTACATATCCTATATATATAGTGCAAGTAATGTGTAATTATATGTATATAATTATGTGTCAATCATATCTTTATTTTGAAGATATATTTTCTATTAATCTTTCCAATTTATTACTTATTTAGTATTTTTTTTTATGTTTTTAGGGTTAATTTATGGATATAATTACAATATATATCAAGTACATTCATAAAAATACATAAATATTCCTATAGTATATTATGCTATGTTATATTATTTCCTTTTATAGCTTAAATAACTTATCTTTTGAGTTTCGTTACGTTTTGGGCTTGGTTTTAAGGGTTTTGACAAGTTTTTTGCTATTTCAATAATTAAACTTTTAATGCTGAAATTAGGGTTTTAGGTCATTGCTTTTAATATCTAACTTCATTGGGTTGTTTCAACTAACTTTTTTAGTTTATTCGTAAAGTTTAGCTTAGTTAGATAAGTTTTATTAAATGTCCTAAATCTAAGTAAGATTGATTTACTAGAGGCTAATGTTTTTACCCCACCCCTTAAGAAAGTTTTGTCTTAAAAAATTTAATTCTGAACATAATAACTACTTATTTTCATTGCCATCTTCGGCTCTTAGGTTATTTATGCTCTTAAGCTATTACTCCACTAAACATTCACATATTCAACTTCCTAATTTGTCAACTTTTGAGTATAGCTCCCTTAGATCTTAACCAGCTTTTGTTCCATTGTATAATTCTCTTGTAAATCCACTAGTTTCAATTCTACAATTGCATCTGTATTCGTCACAATATTTCGAAACATTAACACATGGAACACATCATGGTATTTGACTAAAATTAGTGGTAAAGTAATTTGGTGTGTTACATTTCCTACTATTGTTGTACGATTTTTGGATGATTTTCTTCTTGTAAAGTACAAAGAACTAAAAGGTACTAGGGCCAGTCTGGTGCTTAATTCAATAAGTGAGTATAAGAGAAATAAAGTGAATAGTTATGAGTTATCATCGATTTCTTATAGTGCTTTTTATCTGTATTTTAGGCAAATGTCTAGTGTCTAAAATAGTAATTAATTACATGATTATTGGGATATATGGAGATTTTACGATTAAGTATATTCTTCTCTTGGCATGGTTCCATTACATAACTACCTACTACTCCTACGTTTATATTTTAGAAATGTACTTGACCGTAAAGTCTCCACTTGTCCCAATAATTATGTGATTAACTGCTATTTTAAACACCCGACATTCACCTATAAATATAAATAAGAAGCATTGTAAGAAATAGATGGTAACCCATAACTACTCACTCTATTTATCTTATACTTACTTATTAACTTAGGCATAAGAGTAACTGCACCAGATTGGCCCTAGTGCCCTTTAGTTCTTTGTACGTTGCAGGAAGGAAATTATCTGAAAATCGTACAATAACATTTGGTATTGTTTGTTTGTTTGCTTACACACCCATAGGCAAGAACTAGATTGACTAGAAGTGTAAGTGCTGGTGTTTCATCTTACCACCTTGAATGGGGAAGTAAGCACATTAATGAGCAACGTTTGGCTAAGTTAGAGCAAATTTGCCTCAATTTAGCCAAAGAAAACCAACAATTGAGCAAAAAACTTGAAGAAACCCTTAATCTCCTCCATAGTAATATCTACCCAAGTTAAAACAAAGAACACTGTGATCACCATACCAAGAATAGTGATGACTAGCTTTATTCTTCTAAATTACTGAGAAAGCAACCCGAAGTTACAATGAGACCTTTGGCCCCTACACTCAACAAAAATGACAAAGGGAGGCAACTACTTCTTGTGTACAACGTTAGACCTTCACATGTTAGCACCCTTGTTACGACAAGTAAACAATTTCAAATTAAGAAGAGCCTTTTTATCCCTGAAATCTTGGACGATGTGATACTATGACACATTAAGTTGGTACAATTTGAAACCTATAATGGAATGAATGATCCTGAAGATCATCTTGAGTACTACATTACTTTAGCCAAGTTGCACAACCTAAGCGATGCCGTAGCTTGCTAAGCTTTTTCCTCTATGCTGAGGAATGCAGCGAGTACATGGTTCAAGCACTTAAAGTCGATCACAATCTCGTGTTTTGAGAATTTGGTAAAATTTCTTCTTCAACGCTTCCTTACGAGTAAGCTTCGTATCAAGGATTCTTCCATCCTTAACATGATAAAGGAGAGATCCGATGAGTCTATCAGAGATTATCTAGCTGGGTTTATGGTTGAGATGGTTTAGATTCTAAAACTAGAGATGTACGTAGCTCTCAATGTTGTTATTGATGGTGTTAAGTGCCATGGAGACTTTTTTAAGTCTCTTACGAAAAAGAAGTTCAGAACTTTTGTTGAATTCAAAGTCAAAGCCACGTCTTACATCAAACAAGAGGATAATCTTAAGGCTTGCCAAGAGGTCAATCAAAATGGAAGAGACAGGAAAGGTGACAAGAGGAGAAGTGTGAAAGATTTACTTGGAACGAATAATGACTAATGTCTTAATGTTGAGAAAAAGAGGCCATGAATTCCAACATATTCAGTCTATACACCAGTCAATCATAAAATTTTAGACATATTAACCGAGGTGCATGGATAGAGAGGGATGTTACAATGGCTAGAAAGGATGAGAGGAAACCCATCAAGGAGAAATTCTAACAAATACTACAATTTCCATTGCAACAAAGGCCATAACACTAACGAATGCATCCAACTTAAGAACGTAATTGAGAATGTGATTCAACAAGGGCACTTGCATAAGTTTCTTGTGCATGATGTAGAGAATATTGAGTGACTATCTCAAAGAAGATGAGAAGATTAGGAGAATCTTACTTGACTAGCTATTGCCGAGAAAGATGCAAAAGACGGAAGAGATGGCGGTACTAGTAGAGCACGTAATGGTACAATTAACACTATTGTCGACAAACCTTCTGCTATAGGCAGATCAGGCTCTTTGAGCTCGACTAATGCCATTAATTATGTTTACAATATCTAGGGTAAGAAGGTCAAAATTGACAATACTATTTCCTTCATAGAAGAGGATTTCAAGTCGAAACTTGCCTAGAAGGAAAGTTAGTTAGCATGGATAATGTTGAAGATGAAACGGAGGAAATTTCATTGGGAGATAATCCTAATAGGACGACCAAGATAGGGAAACCATTATCGGTAGACATCAGTCAAAGTTTAATCAACTTTCTATAGGATAATACTTACGTATTCACATAGTCCCCCTTAGACATGCTAGTATCACATCTCGGCATAACATAGGATGTACCATTCCATAGGAATTACCTATTTATATTAAACAAAAGTTTTATTTATAACAAAAGAGTACTACATTGGAGTTCAGCTTAAAACCTATTTATACAAAAGATTACCTCTATCAAACTTAACCAAATCTAAAATACAGTTTTTTTTTTTCATATGTATGATCCTTTGTGGAACTAAGATCAAAGTGTAACAAGACTTCTTCAAAAGCGGCTGACTCCGTCTTATGTATTCTCAAAAGACTTAACCACCCCCCCCCTCCCCCCTCGAGTTGATGTTGTCCTGTCAATTCTCTTCATAACCTGAGGATACACAAGTATCTCCTCAACTCTTTATGAGCTAAGTGAGAGTGAATAAAACAAAGCGCAGAACAAGCACAATCCATACTCACCTAGGTCAATACTATAAGCTATTCAATTTCATAATCTAAGTTACTAATACAAATTGTTTATGCCATGCTCATGCATGTAACATGCATCGGTATTAATATCTTATACTTTTCTAATTCTTCATCTAGTTAGTTGATATACCTAGGCATCTGGATACTACGTCTAGGAACCTAGGGTAACAAGGAGCTGCTTAGGAGTAAGACCCCTAACAAAACCACTCATTATGGTTTGAAAATCCAACACATAGTCTGTCACACATTTTGGCCAAAATAAGTTACGCAATGCAATTTTGTATGCTTAAAAGCCAACTCAACAGTGTTCAAGCTTTTAGAAACTCGACCCATAGGTCTTTTCGTGTTATGCCATGAATGCAATAGACAATATAATAACCTAGTAACCAGTACAAATCTCAGGTTCCACATTTTAATTAATTTAACTATCTCAACTTTATATTAGATTCTTTCATATAGGGTTCACTTAAGCGAATACTCTAAAAGACCGTTTGGTTTCTAAGTTTTCCAAACAGAAATACAAACTGATGAAGTTGTCCAAACAGAAATACATATTGATGGATCAGTCATACATGAGGAAACATTCCACATAGTCAACATCACATTCAACAGAATCATGTATCCAATCAATCCAGTACCTCATTACAGTTTATGACTCAATTGACTCTAAGTCAAGTAGACATAGGTTTACTTACATGAAAAAAAAAATCTACTTACCCGAGCTTCATAGTAGTGCAAAATCCTAAGCTTCACGATGTGGTCTTTTCTCACCTATTACACCTAGGATAATACACATAGATCCTAAGTCAAGTATAGTTCGATACCAAACTCTTATAAGCTTTTACAATTGTTTTTCCCTAAACTTATTTTAATTTAATTTTATTCATTTCTTATTCACTTTTAATAAACTTTATATCATCACGATCATTATTTCGAATACTATTAAGATATTTTAAGAAACTAATCAATTTTTTCAAAATTCTAAAAATACCCTTTTGCATTACCGAGTCGACCGTATGTTATTATAATTTCATAATTAACTCAAATAAATCCTAAATCTAAATTAAAAATCCTAAAATTCCCGATTTCCTAAGTTGGTTAGCATTTATTATGTACCCAAAATATCAGTTTTTTATAAATTCAACAAGCATCTAACTAGTACTAATTACTATATCATATATTAGGCTAATATATATGTTTATAATATGAAAATACATAATAAATAGCATACGACCCCAGTTAATTCCACAAAAAATCCTATAGACTCAAAAAAATATTTTGTTTAATTATTAACTATGAATTATATTAAACTAGCTATTATCTATTTTTACGAAAATAGCGATTTTAACTCGAAATTAATGAAAATCAAACAAATAAATGAATTTAATCACAAGATTAAAATAAAGTGTTCCAAACATCATTACAAACTTCCAAAAACCATAATACATAGGGCTAATACTTTAATTTTTTAAAAAACTAATTAATTCAATAAAACATCAAAATTGCTAGTTTTATCCAAAATAATTACAATAACTAGTAAAATGATTATTTAAAAAAATTCTTGTTACTATAATTAAATGCATATATTAAGTATGTTACGTACAAATTTTTAACTTAAAATGACATTATCTAATATTTCTAAAATTTAATTTAATTTTTATCTAAATGGAGCCATTTCTTAAGAACCTTATATTTCTAATAATTATTTATCAAAAATAAAATTAATACATTAATCTATACATAAAATAACTAAATAATATCATTTTCTATTTTTACAAAATTTACAAAGTTTCGGTTAGAAATTTAGTTCACTTGAACCGACCGCTTCTAACCACTAACCTTATTGGAAAAGCTCCTTTGGTGGTCCATTCTTTGACCCCAAATGGCCACTACATCAAGACTCCGATAACCTTTTGAATCAGCCTGATCAAATTCCCCCCTAGATTTTCCTCTGTTTTTCTTATTATTTTTTTATTTTTTCCTAATTTTCTTATCTAATTTTTCTAGTGTCTCTAAATGTCTAAAATAACAAAGTGAAGTATGGAAAGCGTATTTATAGTATTAGATATGATGACATGTCAAAAAGTGGGTGTCATGTGCTAAAAATCTAAAAATCCTTATTGTCCAACTTTGCTAGGTGTTATTTCCTTATTTTTTTTAGCTCTTAACTCATCATCTAAATTGATCTTAGGCTATCATATAGTTATGATGACTCATCCTTTCATTTTTTTTGATTAATTTTCCATTATTTTATATCAATTTACCTTAATTTAATAATAATTTATTATTACATATATGTATTTAATACATATAATGCATATTCTATGTAAATACATGTATATTACATATAATTCAATTTCATTTATTATTTTAATAAGTTAAATAACTTATCTCTAATATCTCATTATATCTAAAAGCTCAAATTCACATTTTCGATATTTATCAATAAATTAACGTTTTTCTTAAATTAATATTTTTATATAGCTTATTTCGAGAAATTGACTTTACTTGAATTACTTTGTATAACTTTTTTAACCTTATTGTGAAGTTTGAAATTAAACAGATTACATAGCTTGGTAACCTAAATTTAGGAGGTTGAATCCTAGGGTAATCATATAAGTTCGAAATTCTAGGGTATTACAATAAGGAATACCTAAAGACATTATGGTACATAAACTTCATATCGGTCCAAATGCAAAGGTGGTTCAATAGAGGAAAAGACATTTTACCCCTAAGAGGTAAGCAACCATTGAAGAAGAAGTCTAGGAACTGAAGGCAGGATTCATTCGGGAAGAGCTTAATCTGACTTGGCTCGCTAACTATGTATTAGTCAAGAAGTCTAATGGTAAGTGGCACATGTACATATACTTCATGAATCTGAATAAGGCTTGTCTTAGAGAGTGCTTTCCCCTACCGAGAATAGATCAGATGGTCGATTCAACTGGCAGGCATGCTTTACTCTCTTTCATTGATGCTTTTGTTGGCTACAACCAAATTAAAATGGATGAGGAAGACGAAGTTCACATATCATTCATTACTAACTTTGGAATATATTGTTATACGGTGATGCCCTTCGGGTTAAAAAATGTTAGAGCAACTTATCAATGGCTTGTAACTATGATGTTCAAGCCTCAAATCCATCGAAATGTCGAAGTATATGTTGATGATATGATTGTGAAAAGCATGATAGAGGATTGGCATCTTGTTGATCTTAAGGAGATATTCAGTATTTAAGGAGATACAATATGAAGTTGAATCAAGAGAACTGTGTCATTGGTGCTACATGGGGAAAGCTTTTAGGTTATATGGTATTTCGTTGTGGTATCGAAGCAAATCCGAAGAAGATTGATGCAATAAAAAACATTAAGTTTTCTCATACTGTTAAGAAGGTTTAGAGCTAACTGGATGAATAGCCGCCTTAATAGGTTTGTATTGAGAGGTACAGATAAGTGTGTACAATTCTTTAAAAATTTGAAGAATCCAAAAGATTTTAAGTGGACAAATAAGTATGAAAGAGCATTCAACGAGCTTAAAGAATTTCTTGTGTCACCATCAACACTCTCGATATCGATTCTAGGAGAGAACTTATATTTATACTTGTCAATCAATAGCCAAGCAATTTCCTCTATGTTGGTCCAATTGAAGGCAAGGAACATCGACCAATTTATTATGTGAGTTAGTCCTGCAAGGACTGGAGCATTGATATACCAAAATTGAGAAATTTGTGTTAGCGGTGGTTCTCTTGAGAAGGAAGTTGAAATTGCACTTTGAGGCTCACTAAATGGTCTGTACTGATCAACCTTTGCGGTAAGCATTACAACGAATAGATTCTTCAGGAAGGATAATGAAATATGCCTTGCAACTAAGTGCCTATGGTGTACAATATAAACCAAGGACGTCATTATCGAGAAGTCAATATGGAATCTTTATGTCGACGATTCTTCGATTAAAGAAGGAAGTGGTGCAGGTCTTATTCTATAAGGACCTACAAATCAAGGTTAATTATGCCCTAAAATTTGGATTTCCAGCTGGCGATAATGAAGTAGAGTATGAAGCCCTAATAGTTGGACTCAAATTGGCAAAGGAAGTTGGTGTCGGGAAAGTTGAAGTTTTCTTTGATTCATAACTTGTTGTGAACGAAGTCAAAGGAAGTTATACGGTGAAGGAAGAAGAAATAAGTAAATGCTTATTGATAGTATGAGTGCTCATTGAAGAATTTCATTCCTTTTCAATTGACAAAATACCAAGGAGTGAGAGCATCGCCACTGCAAGTTATCAAAGTTGGCCAATATGGCATTTCCCAATTTGAGAGACAAACTTTTTGTTGAGTTTATCCTATACAAGAGTTCACCAATTGTTCTATAGAGTTGTAAACTAGCTCCTTGCTCGAAAGAGAAGTCTTGGATGGATCTAATTGTAGCTTATCTAAGGGATGGTGTCCTCCTTAATGATAGGAAAGAGGCTCGAAGACTGATTTATCAAGATGCAAATGATCAGCTGTACAAATGAGGCATTTCCTAACCTTATCTTCGATGCCTTCCTCTGAAAGATATACAACGGATGATATTCGAGCTATACAGCGGTGTATACAAAAACCATGTTAAAGCACAAACGTTAAATTTCTGTACCTTGTGACTCGGCTAATATTGGTTGATAGTGAAAGATGACATGAGAACATCTATTTGCCATTGTTCATAATGCTAAAAGCATGAGGCACCGAATCATGTATCTTCTACTGAATTGTGCTGCTTAACTAGCCTTTGTCCTTTTACCCAATGGGGATTAGACATACTCAGACCATTTCTAAAGTCTATAGCCTAACAACAATTTGTCATTGTTACTGTGGATTATTTCATAAAGTAGGAAGAGGTCAAAGGACTGGTAAGGATCATTGAAAAGGAGGTTGAGGCCTTTGCTTTCAACTTCATTATATCAAGGTTCAGGGTTGCATTTATGATAATCACGGATAACGGACTACAATTTTACAATGATAAATTTTGGGCATTTTGTGAGAAATACGACATTCACTTAAATTACACATTTATAGCTCACCCTTAGATTAATAGGCAAGTAGAAGCTGTCAACAAGATCATCTTAAGCAGCTTGAGGAGGAAAGTTAATCAAGTTAAGGGAAGATGGGCTAATGGGTTACCAAATGTTTTATAGGAATTTTAGGTTACTTATAGAACTACAACATGGGAAACGCTCTTCATATTAGCCTATGGTATGGAAGCAGTATTATCGATTGAATTATACCTATTAAAGTTACATATGCAAAATTTTGATGTGATGGCTAGCCAAGTTGGTTTAACGGATAATTTGGATACTATTGAAGAGATAAGAGATGTAACAAGAGTGAGAGTTACAACATATCAGCATAGAGCAGCCAAGTATTATAATCAGAAGGTGAAACATAAGGCTTTTTAGCTTAGTGATTTGGTTTGTAGGAAATTAGAGGTAATTGGTACACGAGAGAAACATAGAAACTCGATGCAAATTAGGATGATCCTATTAGGGTTTGAGAAGTTATTGGCAAGGGGTTTATTAACTAGAGAGGTTGGATGGAACTGTCATCCCTCATGCATGGAATGCTACAAACCTGAAAATTTATTTTAATTAATTCCTTTGATGTTATGAAGCATTGTCTTATAAGGCAATAGCCTAGTTGCTTTGAAAAGTAATCATGTTCAAAATCCCAATTCCAATTTATTTTCCTTCTTAATCTTCTTTATGAGCAACATATTGTCATCTATGTTTAAATTGGATTGAAAGAACTAGTGCTTTAAGTTCAGACCTATCATGGTTAACGAACTTTATAATTTAGCTAAAGAACTGAATATGGAATAAGATTGTTCTATTAAGCAATCTCGTGGTGCAAAAAAGGTGACTAATCCACATCTCAAATGACTAACAGATAGCTGTTGAGAAGGCACTTAACATATTGCATGTGAAATATAACGTGCCAAAAATAGGCGTGTGAAACAAAACATGTTAAGAAAAATACATATGTAAAATAAAACATGCCAAGAAACGAAACATGTGAAATAAATTGCGCTAAAACTATTAAATTACACATTGTAGAAATGTGGATAGTATTAATAGAATATGAAATGTTCGGCTTTTTAGCCAAACCTTATCTATACAACATAAATAAATGATACAACAATCCTAAGACTTTGAGTTCTTTGATGGTGTAGAGGCATTTCCCTAGTTAGAAGATGGGACCTTATTGGAGCATATCTCTTTCTCGATGCTTGAGGTTTTAGAATAGGTGGATTTTTCTTTGTACACGTAAGGGATCTCCTTAGATAAACAGTCTTGGTCACCAATAGGATCTTCAACACAAATTCTCTTGTTATTACCCTACATTTGGATCTTGATACCTATATCTTCATTGGCTTCTTCATCACAACTATTGACTTAGTCATTGACGTCGATGAAATCTAGGCACAAAAGATCATATTTAGGGTGAAACTTTAGAATTTCTTCTCTTACCACCCGAACCCCCTCCAATAATTGCTTTCTTAGTAACTTCTCGTATTGCCTACTTGAAGTCATGATCTTTTTTAGTGTCTCTTCAATAGAGGGCCCTTTCCTTGCTGCCTCCTCTAATTTGGCAATACAACTTTGTAGTCTAAAGTTATTGGTCTCCAACTCTTTTATTTTCATCCTAAGCCTGTTGTCCTCGTTACTCATTGAGTTGAGTATTTAGCCCAGACCCCAGCTCTCTTCCTTCTTTTTATGAAGCTCCTCCTTCAAGTCTTCAGCCTCCTTATATTGCTTGTCCACCTTAGCCTTAAGGCTTGAGACTTCATTGGCCACTAAAGAATATGCCAATTTCTCAACAGCCAGTTCCTCTTGAAATTTTCTAGCCTCCATCTTAGCTTTGATCCTTGTACTCTCGGTTGCTATAGTTTAAGTGCTTAAGGAATTGTATGCATCCTCAATTTTCTACAATAAATCGACAATATAAAATGATGAATTCACTAGACTATCGAGGTGAACAAAAAATCATTATTACCTTCTTCATTTCTTTGTTGTCTTCATCCAATTTTGTCAAAACATGACTACTGATTATAAATAAACAGGATTATTTCAGCAATAAAAATGTACTATAAATGAAACTATTCGACTAATACTTACATCATATAACTTAGCTGCAATATGTACCTTGTTACTGCCACTAACCCTATTGATGTCTTTCTTTGCAATTTCCCTATTTGTAGGAAGAATGATGCCCTCCATCAAAGCTAGGGATTTAATCTTGTCACCTAATGTCGAATCATTATGGAGAATGTTGTGGCCCCAACATAGAATAAAGTATTTGCCCACTTCATTGTTAGGGACAAATTCAATACTATTGATACTGAGAGCCTTGTTTCTGATTGCCTCCATTGTTCCCTTATCTAAAGTCTTGGATTTATTAGATGGAGGTTGGTCGGTAAGCTCCTTTCTACTTCTTTTATTAGGACTCGGTGCAATACTCACTTGAACCGACGATCCCTTGGTAGCCCCATGATGAGTAACTTCATCCCTATTACTAACATTGATATCTCGGTTCAACTTATATGGCCTTAATGGGCCCATTATTTTCACCCCTTGACATTTGTTGGCTAAGTGGGATGGCTTTCTCAAGGTCGTTGCCAATTTTGCCATTTTTTCTCATATGGCCTTCTTTGAAGCAACTGGCTGAGTACTAGCTATTGTGGCACCTGCTTATTTGTTGGCTCTAGACTTTTTCACCTTCTCTTGTGCCAACAATTTGGCAGGATTTACATCGCTTGTGCCCATGTCTACGACAAAAAGTACTTACATGTTAACAATAATGAGAGATAAAGGACTTACATGTTCTGTACTGAGCAAAGCTCAAAGGCAACTATTCTTCCCCCTTTGTCACGAGAATGGCTTTGCTCTTATAGGTTTATTTGATAAGGCGATTACTCAATATTGCACCTTCCTTCTTAGAGAAGATTGGCTCCTCATTTTTATATTACCTTATTATTTTCTCAGCATCTCGAGAAAACATTTTGTTTTTCCTTCTCTCTTGAATTTTTTTTCACTACGGTGGCATCATTTGGCACCAACTCAATGTCTTTGTTATAGATAGGTTTAGTTCATTGGGTCCAAAAGTCATAGTTCTTTATCTAAAATAATAGACATGAACTTGTCGTGCCACTTGTAGATTTTGGACTCCAATCCATCTATAAATTTCTATCCATACTTAGTAGCTGCGAAATACCAGCTATGGGGTTATCTCCTTATTGTAAAGAAATACCTAAACAATTGAGGCATAGCCTTAACCTTGACCTCTTTTTACAAACTATTTCGAAAGTCATAAGAAGCTAATAAGTATTTGATGAGAATATGCTTGGCGCAACTCGGAAATAGTTAAAGAATTGCTTGACAAAAGCTGAAAACGGGAAGCGTAGTCCAATGTTGAGATATTTCAGATAGACATGAAACTTGTGCTCCCTTGGAAAGCACACCCTTTACTCTTCTCTCAATCTCCAAAGATTTCATATTTTAGGAAGATCTTACCAGTACTTATTGTATTTCGAGACAAGAACTTTGTTGGTAGCATTGACCACTCCATCTGGCGAGTCACTAAAGTAAATTACATTATTATACAAATACCATGCCACAGATCTTCCTTCTTTATCTTCCACATAAGTATCTACTGCAAGAGAGTTGATTCGAGCAAGTTTATCCCACTACTCTACTACACTGTTGGCTAAGCTACTTCAGGAACTTGCCGTCTTGCTCCTTTTTTGGGTAGGGGTAGAAGTAGCCTCAGTTTCAATTGCTTCAAAACCTGAAAGAATAAGTTGACAAATCATGTTTCAAACCATACCTGATTTTGACTATAACAAACATCACTTAACTTTTTGGAGGATTTTTTAAGATGAGGACGAAATACCAAAAGTAGGTGAAAGCTTATGGATGTAGATGAAATAAAATTTATTTTCGATATTGAAAAATTCCTTAAATATGAATGATTTACCTTCGTAACCACAATAAGTTTCTGACAGTAATGATGCATTGATTAGATGATGGTGTGGATTATTGACATATGTTTTGAGATAGAGATCTAATGGTTATCGAAGCTTTGACAATTATTAGTGCTTGTAGCATAATTATGTCTAAGGTGGGAGCTATTGTATGTGTTACCATTTAGTCTTCTAATAGCTGGGAAAATTGAAAAGTTGCAACCTTTCGGATGGGATTCGATTTTCCCTTCTAAACCAAAATCAAGAAACTTCCCATATTTCTTGGTATTTAGGAAATAGTTCTTCACTCAACCCTACAAAGAATATTAAACTACTCCTTTAGTTGAATCCTCGACCATGGGAGTTGGGGAGTTAATGTTGATAGTTGGATAATGGAACCATGCTAAGAGATATTGAGGTCTTATAAGAAGAAATGTACAGCTACTGGGCGTTGATTTCACTCAATTTGGCTACCAAATTGAAGGGGGAAGATGGGGTTTGATATGTTTTGGATTGAAAATAAGGGGGAAGGGTGGTGGTGGTGGTGTTAGGTAGGTAGGGTAAAACAACTGCTTGGCTTAACTTGGTCGTTAGTGGTGGTTTAGGATGGCTTAATAGTAGCGGTGGAGTTGGTTGAGGATGGTTTATGATTGAAAAGGGTTGGATTATACATTTTTGGGGGCCATGAATACAGCTTTGGCTTTAGAGCAATCTAGAGTAGTGTTTTAACAAGGTGGTTGTAGTAGTTAGGGTTTAGCTGTGATAGGTTCGAAAATGCAACTAAGGGGTATGACGGTGGTTGGGAAGAGTTAGGTTAAGGAGTTCGCATTGTGGAGAAGATGTAGTGATGATAGTTTTTTCTTAGGGGGTGGTCAAGTAGTAGAGAATCGTAGAGAGAGAGAGTTTGGGGTAGAGAGATTGAGAGAGAGGTGGAGTTTGTAAGTGAATTTTATGATTGTATATCGTGAAACAAACAAAAGACCCCTAATTATACAAGAACAATGCTAAATTGACTTGGAAATTTCAAGAATTGAGTGAATGTTGAAATGTTAAATTCCAGTCTTGTTTTTCTTTTGATTTTCAAATGTCAAATTGAATATACATTTGACTGAATCTAGATAGGAATTCGATCAATATTGAAACTAGGCTATGCTTAGCTTGTGAATCTGTCATGAATTTAGCCGAAATAGAAATAAAGTAGGATCATTTTTGTTATTGAAGAAGGTCGAGTAGCTTAGTTCACTAGTGAGAAATTTGGGGAAAATGAGGGAAAGGGGGAGAAAGAAAAGGAAACTGCTAACGTAGCGCCTCATTAGTTGTATCGTCCAACCACGTTATGTCACGTGTCTTCATGTGATACGTGGCAATTGATTTGGCCAGGGACAATTGATGTAGCATGCCACATAGCTTACTACGTGGCACCACGTCAATCATCACCCAATCTAAGGGTGCCGCGCATTAGGGGTTTACTAGGCTACGTACCTTGATACGTAGTATACTTAGATTAGGTGATGGCTAATGTGGCATTTAATAAATTTCTGTCATTCAGTATTGATGAGGGTAATTATCTCACTAAGTGTAAGCTTATACCCTAACAGTTCCTTTCCTTGCAGGTTGATTGATAGTTGGGAATGGGATAGGAATTGAGTGCAGAGTGCTACCATTGAATCAGTATGATGAAAAGCTTGTGTAGTTAATTCAGAATGCTTCGAAAAACGATCAATGCCTCAATTAAGTTTAGTATCTTTAGTAAGTTTAGAACTTTTTAGAATTGTCTATCTTATTTCACTATTTTGGTAGGAGATACCGATTCTCTACGGTTCTAAGGAACTGTGGAAAAATGGATATCCATAATTATTTATATTATATAATGAGTCAATGAACTAAAATTGAAGATTCTAGCAAATAACTATTTAGAGTCTTGCAATCTCTGACTTGCAAGGCGATTTTCTTATCATGGGTGTACATATGATATGAAAATTTTAGGCAATAGTACTAGGTCCCTCCTAGGGTCGCTATAGTATAGTGATCTTAGAGTTAGCTGTAACCCTATAAGTAGTGCTTTGAGAGTTGACTAAGGCCTTAAAATGTTCTTGAAAGAGGGGTAGCACTCTAAAAGCTAGATAAATCTGCTAAAGTTTCAAATAAATGGGGTAGCGCTCTATGAGTTGGTTAAAGCCCTAAAAGGTTCTTAAAAGTAAGGTAGCACTTTAAGAGCTAGTAAGAATATTAAAAGCAATTCAATAGGGGGTTAATGCTTTGAAAGCTAGCCAACCTACGGAAGCATCACTAAAAGACTAGTAACCCTACTTAGGGAAACTAATTTAAGACCAAGTTATACTCTTCTAAGCTAACTAACCTAGGTAAGAGTGTCTCTAAGGGACTAACAACTCTCAATAAGAAATGAGTGCTTTTCTAAGGTGATTAACCAAAGCAGGGGCACCTTTAAGGGGGCTAGCAACTAAAAATAGGAAGTTGATTTGTAACATGGTAATGCTTTTCTAAGCTGATTAAGCAGAGCAAGAGTATCTCTAAGGAAAGCGCCCTATAGGTTGGATAAAGCCTTAAGAGAGATGGTTAAAGAGGAAAGCACCCTATGGGTTAGCTAAAACCCTAGGAGAAATTACAAACGCAATGCATATAAACCATCTTAGTTTATGCTAAAGTGTGTGGAAGCACTTACTTGGTTTCAATGATAACACTCAAACGATTAAGTCTTTACTTAAGAAGTTTGATCAAAACTAGTTGATTTAGTCTTCGAAATGGATTCAATTCTTTTAGAGACATAAGCTTTATGTCATCAACTAAATTAGTCTTAGAAATGAAGAAACAAAGAAGAATTAAGGAAAGTGACCTAATAAGTGAATTGCTATCTTCTTTGAGTAGAAAATGTATATTTTTGGTCCCATTTATCAACTCTTAAGGTTTCAAATGAATTGCTTTCAGATTCGTTTAGCCAAACCGAGGCCATCATCTCTAATTTAGTAATAATCATCTACCATGAGCCGTTTTTTCCCATTTAGAGCCTTGCCTTGAAAAATAGAAAACAAATCTCCCCATTAAGGAGGATGAATTCATAATAAAGTATTTAAAAAGTTTTGTCAGTTATTGTTGTTCTATAGCTCCCTTTCATTTCTTCTCGTATTTGTAGTGTATGGGATTTGTTTGATTAGAGTAAAAGATTAGGACCTTTTGATGGATTGAGAGAAGTGTTAGAGGTTATTCCAATGTTGACAACTACTAGGGATATCAACTTTGCTTGTAGAAAATGAAAATTAAACCATCATAATAATAAGATTGCTAACATTTTTGCGTTCCAAGTAAAAGTTCCATTAATTTTCATAGGTAATACAACTTCACTACATCAGCATTTATAAGGTCCCTCAAATCTAGACCATTCATTTGTTATGAAATTAAAGCTCCTCTAGGCAACACTTGTTTCACAATATAAGAACCTCCATATTTCAGAGCAAATTTCACTCTAAAGTCTTTTACATTAAGGAAAGCCTTCCTTAACACTACATCACCCTCTTTAAAATTCCGAGGCTGCGCCTTCTTGTTAAAAGCTCGAGTTGTTGAAAGCATTGATTATGACATAGGGTGGTCATTCTCTTTTCATCAATTAAATTTAACTACTTGATGCACTTTTTCACTTAGTTAGCTTCACCAATTAAATTCAACTACTCAACTTCTACCGATATTATTGTTTCAATGCCATATATTAAGGAGTAGGGTATAGCCCCTATCAATGTTTTGACAAATGTTCGATAAGGCATGAGTGCAACTGGTCATGTCTCATGCCAATTCTTACATGTAACAACCATCTTTTCAATGATTCTCTTGAGATTTCTATTAGCCGCTTCTACAACCTTGTTCATTTGAGGTTGATAGAGAGTGGAATTCTTATGGATGATCTTGAACTACTGGCATAACCCTCACATGAGTTTGTTGTTGACATTTGTACCATTATTGGTAATGGTTATCTCTGGAGTCCTATGTTGAGCCAGAATGTCCCTTTAGATGAACTTAACCACTATTCTTTTAGTAATATTTGAATAAGACGAGGCTTCAACGTACTTACTGAAATAATCAATGGCTACCAATACGAAATGATGATTGTCGGATGCCTTTGGAGTGATCGGACTGATGATGTCTATACCCTACATTGAAAACGGCCATGTGTAGATAGTGTATGTAAATCCTAAGATGGAGCATTTATCTTGTTTGCATAGATTTGGTACGAGTGGTAGTGCTTAACATGCTTGATGTAGTCTCTCCATAGTTGACCAATAATATCCCACTCACATAATCTTTTTAACGAGCATATGGTCATTCCTAGAGGCTACATACTCATGTACTTCTTTTATCAAAACTTCCGCTTCTCTTTCATTTATACATCTTAAAACTGTGCCATCAAAAAATCTCCAGTATAAGGTGGATTCACTTATTAAGAATTGGGTAGTCAATCTCCTAATCATCATCTTATCATTCTTTTTAGCGTTATCAAGGTATGTGCCTTATTGTAAGAACATTTTGATATCAAGGTATCAAGGCTTCTCATCATGTGTATCCTCAATTGTTAGATAGAAAGTAGGCTTCCATTTGATTTTGATCTTACGTGTTTGAATTTTTGCCCTACTAGATATCTGAATCATAGATACCAAAGCGACCAATGCATTAGCAAATTGGTTTTAATTCCTTAGGATGTATGTAAATGTAATTTCTTCAAACTTCTCCACTAACTCAGTCAAGTGTTGGTGGTAAGGCACTAATTTAGGGTCCTTTATTTTGTATTCACCTCAAGCTTGGAAAATGATTAGTGAAGAATCCCTATATACTTCTAATTCTTGTATCTCTTTATCCAATGCTATTTTGAGTCTCATATTGCGTGCCTCAAATTCAACAATATTGTTGGTGTATAAGAAAATGAGCTTTATAGTTAAGGTTATTAAATTTGTGACTCTACTTAGAATCGCTAAAGTATTGATAGAATTGGAACATAAAATTGAAATGTAGAAACGTAAGTTTCTATAACTTATGCAAAATAGCTTTAAAAAATTACGGATATGCTTATAGTAATTTTTCAAAACTTGAAATATATGATGGAAATAAAGAAATGAAGAAATTAAGTTCTTTTTTTTAATTAAAAATTCCTAATAATATATAATTTAGCATGTATTGAAGAAGGATAAACAAAGTTAAAACTAAATTTTTTCGATTATTATTATTTGTTTTTGGAGAAAAGTAATGAATTAAAGAGAACCAATCAATTCAATTTATTTTAAATTATTGATGTTATAAAGTGAAATATACATTTTCCCTTGTAATCTTCACTGTTAGAACTAAAATCTGGATAAAGGCTATAAATATAAAATAAGGGACCAAGAGAGAAAGAAAGAGGAAAAAAATTAAAATAGAATAGGAAGATGATGTAATACCCTAACAATTGACGGTTTTAACCCATTTAACTTAAATATATAGAATCGATAAACTCAGTAAAAAATATAAGTTCTTAACAAGTTTAAATTTAAACTTGGTTAAAAAGGTAAGTTTCTACATGAAAATGATTTTATACATGAGTTAACTTAGAAGAACCTCCTAAAATTGTAAACTTATAGAATTGCATGGATAGAATCGTGATTTTGATAATTATGCTTATAGCTATTGGGAACTGCATACCTTTAAAGGATATTAATATTTTCCCAATTCCATACCAAGACACATTGGCAGCTCCATTGAAGAACATCTTCCAATTCAAGGGTTTTTCATTTGTTTCTCTATCAACATCATCTTTAGCTACTAAGATATCCTTGTTGGGAAATTTGACTTGCACTTCTTAGAGAGTATCTTTAGGGGGGTTCTTTGCTAGTTGATATGCTATGCTAAGGATTGCCTTTTGATTGAATTTTAGTTTACATAGGTGATGTCAAATTCTAATAGTAACATTTACCACTTCGAAGTCTTACCAATTAGGGCTGGTT
Source organism: Lumnitzera racemosa (assembly GCA_024138005.1). NCBI lineage: Eukaryota > Viridiplantae > Streptophyta > Magnoliopsida > Myrtales > Combretaceae > Lumnitzera > Lumnitzera racemosa. The sequence goes on from JAMXBC010000005.1 coordinate 56,929,809, forward strand.
TCTTTGCTAAATACTTTAGGGGATCATATTGTGTTAGCAATTCAATCTGGTAGTAGAGTTTATACTTTAAGGGTTCATAATGTACAACATGTTCTTTTGATCTTAGAATATTTCTACTCCCCCTTTGTAAACTTCTTATTCAGGTAGTACACAACCCGCTATCTTCCTTCTTCAATTTTTTGGCCAAGCATACACCCTATGGACTCCTTTAATATAGTGTGGTATAGAAATAATGGCTTCCTGAGTTTAGGAGCTACTAGAACTGGAGGGTTCATAAGGTAATCCTTGATTGTTGCAAAGGCTTCTTCATATGCTTCACCCTACCTTATATCAACATTCTTCTTTAGTAACTTGAATAAAGGGTATCACTTGGCTATAAGTTCAGATATGAACCAGGCTATGTAATATAGTTGGCCCAATAAGCCTCTGACTTTAAGTGTGTATAGAGAAGGCATGTCAAATATTACTTTGACTTATCAGGATCTGCTTTAATTCCTCTGTTTCTAATTATGAAGCCTAGTAACTTCCTTGATGTCACCCTAAAAGTATACTTCTCAGGGTTTATCTTCAATTGAAACTTCCTCATTCTATCAAACAACTTTCTTAAGTTATCCATGTGATTTTCCCATTCTTTGGATTTTTCAATCATATCATCAATTTATACTTCTACCTCGTTATGCATCATATTAGGAAAGATTGTGACCATCACTCTTTGGTAGGTTTCCTTGGTATTTTTGAGTTTGAAAGGCATTACCTTATAGCAAAAATTACCTAAAATTGTAATGAAGGTTGTTTGTGTCTTATCTTCTTCGTGCATTTTGATCTGATTATATCTTGTAAAACCATCCATGAATGATAAGAGATGGTTTTCAGCTATATTATCTACTAAGATACTACGTGGGGTAGAGGAAAGTTATCTTTAGGTGTTGCCTAATTAAGGTCTCGAAAATCTATGTACATTCTAACTTTCCCATTCTTCTTCATTATCGACACAAATTGGCTAACCATTCAGGATGATTAGAGACTTCAATGAAACCGAGCTTCAATAACTTCTTAACTTTTTCTTTGATCTTCAACAAGATGTCTGGTCAGAATCTTCTTAGCTTCTATTTCTTGGTTTGATATCTTTACGTATAGGTAAGTAATGGAATGCAATCGAAAGATCTAGCCTAGGCATATCTTCATAAGACTATATGAACATGTCTTGATATTCAAATAACAACATGGTTAATTCTACCTTATGCTCTTCTTCCAAGTTCCCTCCAATCTTTAAATTCTTGGGGTTATCATCAACCCCTATATTAATTGTTTCAATCGGCTCGTTAATGGAAATTCTACCAAGTTCATGTTTTTCCCAGCTCTCTTATATTTTACTATGGTCATCAACATGACTCCTAATGACTAACTCAGTAGGGCTGGAAGTGATATTAATATTTTCATCATCTACCTACATAAAGCATCTCTAGCTTTCAGTTAGAGCATTGTATCTAAGCAAAAAAAGTGTATAAAGAAAAGAATGTAAGTAAAAGAGATGTAGAACATAATGAAGAAAAGGAAACTAATCCTTTATTCATTAAAATCAGGAGTTCCCATAAGTGCATTATTTAGAACAGCAACAACTATTGTAAAACTGAACAATATATTAGACTATGATTCATCCTTCACCCTAGAGAAGGCCCATTGCCATTCATAAGGATAGAGAACCAATTATTAAGATGTTGATGGAGTTGGTGGGATGGGCCTACTAATTCAATTTTATTTAGGGAGTTTTTTTTAGTAGATTCATGGGTCTGAATATTAACCTAGATAAATGTCTCATTCAGTAGTAGAAAGGTAATTAGGGTATGGTACAATCTATCACTTCTCTTGCCTTTCGCTTGTTTTGTTTAGAATTCTTATACTGGAGTTGGAATGCAGCCAAGGCCATAGGTATTAATCTTACCTTCCTTAAAATTCACCTTCTTAATCTTTCCTTGGCTAAGACTGTTAACCATGCATACTTCATCAAACATTTAGAGACCAAAGTCCTCCCGTTCCTTAATGCTTATATAAGGTATGGTCATTTCTTTATAAATATCATAATCTTTGTGCTCCAGAATTATTATCGCTTGGCTATTTGAGATAAACTTAACCTTCTAATGTAAGCTTGCAGGTATGGCCCTTACTGCATGAATTTAGGTTCTTCCCAAGAGCAAGTTGATGGATCTTGGGATTTCTAAAACTTGTAATTGGATGTTAGAAGTTCAAGGGCTGATGTCAATTGGAAAGGCAATCTCCCATATAATCTCTCATCTTGATATGTCAAAATCCTCGATTGTTATAGAACATAGCTTAATCACAGTTGTGTTGATACCCAGCAAGTCTAAGGTAGTAAGAGGGCAGACATTGAATAATGACCCATTATCAATGAGGACTCTAGTTATGATTATGCCATTTCTTCTTACTACTATGAAAAGTGGCTTAGTGTACCAGTTACCTTCTTCACCTAATTCTTCGACTGAAAAGGAGATTTGATCCATGGTGAGGATAGAGTTGGTGATTAGTCCCATCTTTTCAGTTGACATTTCATAAGGGACCTTAACCTTCCTTAAGGTTTGGAATAGATCCTCTTGATGTGGTTTAGATGTCATCAACAAACCCATTAGCAATATTTTTGTTGGAGTCTTAGCAAGTTGATTCATTATTTTGCACTTGCTCAACTTAAATCTATTCGTGAAGGTAGATAGCCCTTCCTCATATTTAGCCGCTTTATTACTTATCTCCTCTAACATATTCTTCTTCTTAGGCTCCTCCTTTAGGTCATAAACCCTTCTACTTCGGCTAATCCCACCAACTAAAGAATTTGATCTCTCCTAGTTAATTGCTTGGTAATTGAATGTGGCAACCTTATAGTTCTCAAGTGCTATCAGTACATGGTAAGTGTATCTCTTAGCTTTTAGGGCTTATTTAGTCTTATAAAATTCAAAGATTTTTTATTTCCTATTTGAATCGATCATATTGATGGTAAAATCTGAGTCATAAAAAATCATGTTGATAACAAGGCCATAGTTGGGCAGGGCTAAAATTTGGCGTCGGAGCTTCCATAAAGTCCAATTAAATTGAGCCTTCACTAATCAAATCTTAGATTTTGTTCATCAATCTCTAATGTGTATCAATCAAATGCCCTACCTATCCTAAATGATATTCACATTTTTTATTAGGATAAAAATCTTTGGCATGTACCTTTGATTAAGAAGCTCGAACTAAATCAAATTTTCCTTCTGTAACTTCTCAAAGACCTAGCTGAAAGGAACCAAAATCCTAGTAAATTGCCTTGGGGCTCTATTTGCCTAAGGTTAGTTTTTGAAGTGCTATTAGACTTAAGGAGGATTTGCTTGGAAAGAGACCTAAGTATTACTAATCAAGAGGGAGAAATGGAGCTTTTCATAGGTATTAATAAAGGAAGAGGTTAACTCCTTCTCAATCATGGGAGCAGATACTCCTATATTTAGGGATCTCCATCTTTGTGCGTATTCCTTGAATGACTCATCGTTCTTTTTTTGTAAGGTAACTAAGTCCATCATAGTTGGTGCCATTTCAACATTGAACTTATATTGTTCACAGAATGCCCTAACAAGTTTCTCCCAAATGTTCACCTAGTCTAAGTCAAGTTAAGCATACTAGGTCAAAGCCAAACCTATCATGCTATTTTGAAAAAGTTTGTAATACTAGCTAATCATACTAGATGTTTTTTCCCATCTTTCTTACAAACACCATGTATGTAGCTTGGGGCATCTGGTCCCATTATACTTCTCAAATTACGATACCTTAAACTTTTTAAGGTAAGCCCCAACATCGTATGTAGAGAAATCAGTAATACCAGCTTGTCCAAATCTAACATAGCTTCTAAGTGTCTTCATCTTCTCAGTTATCTATTGGGTTAACTTTCTTTCCAACTCCTTCAAATTGTCTTGACTAGGCCTTGAGTTAACTGGCTTTGTGTTGACTAGGGATGAATATGTATTGGGCTCAAAAGTTGGGTTGACCTTTTGATAGATCCCTTTCGATTCAAATGAATCAAATGTTGGATTAGCTTTGGATATCTCCCAAACATCAAGTCTTTCATAAAAATCTTATCAGAACTCTCTCTCAAACTAAGATGGCCAATCGGGGGGGATGATAACATCAACAACAATAATGGTAACAACAACCACGCCAACCTTACCAATCCCATTGAGCTAAGGATTCCCTCCAAGGTTGACATGGTTATTGTTACCATTGTTGTTGTTGATGTTGTCATCCCCCCTAATTGGCCATCTTGGTTTGAGAGCGAGTTTTGATTGGATTTCTTTGAAAGACTTAACATTTGGGAGATATTTTTGAAACCTAGAATAAGAGAACTTCAAAACAAGCTATTAGTAATTTATACTTTCTCTTTTTTTTTCTTTCCATTTTTTTTCTTTTTCTTTTCTTTTCCTCTTCTTCTTTTTTCATTTTTTGATAAAGAAATATATAAAGGAAACAGAATAAAGAAAATGAAAATGTAAGTATGTATAACATATGAATGCAAAGAAAATTAAGCTGGCAAGAGACTCATAATGTAGCAAAATGTGCTAACTTTTATTAATTCTTGCAACTTGTGGTGCTTACATTATTTATTACATTCAAAGAAAAGAAAACTCCTAAAATCTATGCTTTATTCTTCTTGTGATGTCTGGCTTCAACTTTTACTTACTTCCTCTTTTAAGAGCCTTTAGTTCCTTGATTTTACTTTCTAGGGCCTTTATCTTCTAGTGGTAATCTTCACATCGAGCCTTCAGATCTTGCTCTCCTTCTCCTGCTTTCTCTAATGTGACTTTGGCTTAGACCTCTTCTTTATCCTTCATCTCTTCCCTTTCCTTTAGCTTTAGAAGTTGGTGATAAATGAATTCCTTGGTTGCTTGAGACTTATTGGGTATCTCTTTAATAGTAGAGGTGATCATGTTTTTACAGCAAAGAGACTTAATGCCCAAGAGTTTAGATACCTTATTAGCTACCAAAACATGAGGATCATGGAAGTTAAGTGAAATGGAATCTAATGATGGCCTTTGAATTATATCCTGAATGATCTAGTAGTTAGAAAGTACCCTATGTAAATTTTGAAGCCAACCAAAGGTACCACTTTGAAACCTCTACACTCTTTTGTCATTTTGTTACTCAATAACCATCTGGTTGTTTAAAGTATCTCCTCAACTCGCATGTCTTGAAAATATTGAACCCAATAATGGATAGCTGTATTTTTAGGTAAATAGATATGTTCCTCAAAGGATTTTATGAGATCATACTATAGTGTGAACTTAGCCTAGTTAAAATCAAGCTAATGACTTCTCATGTGACTAATAAACCAAACCATGATTAATGCCATGTTTGTTTTCAAATCCCCATGTTTCTTACTTTTGAAGTGGTTTAGTGAACGGAGCTATTTAGTTAAGAGAACGGGTATATATGACTTCCCTTTGAGGAATTGGGCTACCATTTCTACAACTTTAAAGTGAATACGACACACTCTGTTTAGGAATAGGATGGCACTGAAGATCACTAAGATATAAGCATTGACCTAATGCGGGTTCTAAGTTTCAATATTTGTACAGAAAATATCTCTCTTCTCTTTATTCTTCAACTTAGTAGAGAACTAGGTGATGATGTTATCCATCCAAATGGCTTTCCTTTTAACCAAGACTGAATTTATTTCAATCTTCCTTATTCCTAATAACTTGCTAAAGATTTTTTATGCAATAGCTCTAAGGTTTGAAACATAAATGTTGTTAATGATAGCTAGAGCTTAGAGTAATTAGGAATATTCTGCAATGGTTAGACTTAGCTAGTATGGGATAAAACAAAAAGTGGTAACTTAGAGTAATTAGGAATATTCTGCAATGGTTAGACTTAGCTAGTATGGGATAAAACAAAAAGTGGTAACTTCAGGCTCCCAAAGACGCATTAAGACCCATATTAGAGTAATGATTAGTATGATGATCTATAAGGACAGGATAGGCCTAATCTTACTTTTGATAAAATCCTATTTATTTGGGTTGTAGAGTTAAAGGCAATTCTCAAGTGATGTCTAGTATTCAAGAGGCAGGTGGACATGGATCTCCTTAAAAGCAGCTTAAGCAAAGCTAGCCATCTCTACAAAAGTAAATGTTACATCAAAAGCCTATTCTAATCCTTTACATGTAATCCTTACAAAAAAATTTACAAGGAAATTTACAACTAGTATGTTACAAAAATAATTACAAGGGAAAAATTCAAGGAAATAGAGTGCAAGGAAATTATAATAGCTCCTTAGTTGAAACTTCTTTATTCAAGTTTGCCATATTATGAATTCTTGCTATTCCTTTAAGAAAAGGTTTCATATATGTAGAAAGGTAGGTTCTAAAGGTCTTCAAGTTTTATAATCTTACACATGTTTGAGGAAATGGTTCCTTAGTCACATATAAACCTAAGTAGGGTAGCCTAATTAGCCCCAAAAGGTGATTACCCCATAACATCCAAAGATTAAATAACGGCCTTCATCTTAAAGTCTTACGATGGCCTAATATTAACCATATCTACCATAGTTATGATTCAATGGTTAAATAAAACACCCTACCCCATACCAAACCACCCCTTACCCCAAACCCTCTTCCTCTTCTTAAACCCTACAGGTTAGCTACAACAAATAGGTTAGTATAACTATTTATACTTAAAAAATACTTACAAGGATAACTTACAATTTAACTTTAGTGTTTTCAAAAATAAATCTAACTTTGAAAAATTAAGTGGCTAGCCCTCATAACAGTCCCTACTATCAAGCTTGTATTTTTAGTTCTCCTTTTCCTTAACTTGATTTAAACTAAACCCCAAGCTCATTTATTTTAAATCCTTGACTAAAGTTACGAAAAACTTAATTTCTTTATTTTTGAAAATTTTTGGAATCACCACCTATGGAACCAAGAAATGTGATTAAATTAGAACCAATTAGATGGATTGGTTCTAATTTATCCATTAGCCTACGTGTTTGAAAGGGGAAAAAAGAAAAAGAACCATATTTTAAGTTTCTATATAGTTGCCTATAGATGTTTACATATTCATTATTTGAGACCAAACATTCATAATTCATTTCCAAAAGCTTAGATGTGTTGGTTTATTTTGGTTTTATTTTTTCAATCAGTCAGGTTTATGTTTCTTACTCATTTATTTTATTTTAAGAAAATTCTAAGACAAAGAAAAAAAGGTCCTAATTTCAAGCCCTTTTTAAAATAAAATTTCTAAAAAGCCTTAATTTTGGAAAAGGGTTTATTATTATTTTTATTTTTAAAAAATAGGTTTTTCTAAGTAAGGAAAAGCTTTTTGTTTTTTTTGAATAATTTTAAAGTAAGAATAGAAAAAAATGGGAAAAATATTATTATCTTTAACAAAAGCTTAATTTATTTCCCAAAAAAAAGGAAGAAAAGTAAAAAAAAAAAATTACTTTTTTTTGAATAGTTATAAACTTGCCTGACTTATGAAAAAGTCTTTTTTTTATATGAAATAATACCAAAATATAAATTAAAATAATGTAAGTAAAAGAAATTCAAGAAACTAACCTTAATGTAGTAGATGAATTAGGGTGCAGGTCATGGAGCTGGGTATGGGCACGAGTTGTAAACTGGGTTAGGTTAGGCTCTACATGTTTGAAAGCAGGTTAGCAAGAAGAGAGAGCTCAAGTGGCAATGAGGGTCAACTCTAACTAATTTTGGCACCAAAATGAGCGAAAGGAAGTGTTTTTATGAGTTTTTTTTATAGGGGATAAGAGGTATCAAAGCAATGCCACTACAAATGTTAGCCATTTGGTGGTGGTGGTATAAGCTTGATTGTAGCGGTTGCAAGCGTTTTTAAGTAAGGGAATAGGGTATTTGCAGTTTGTAAGGTTTGGAGAGGATCATGGTGATGGTAGTTTCAAGTGGGGGTTATGGCTAATGTCGATTGTAATAGCTAGAGAATAATCAAGAACTACCATATGTCATAACTTAGGTTAAGGTTCGCAACAACTATCGAAGGTGGTTAAGTTGGAAGGCAAATGGTGTACGCTCTCTATTAAGGGTTGTAATTAAGCTTGAAAAGCTTCAAGCTCTAACTATTTCTAAAGAGAGATAAGGCGTGACTACTAGAGTGAGAAATAGTTTGAAAGTGTTTGAAGAATGTGAATTGAGTTGTGTTTCTAAAAGAGCTTATGTCCAAACACGAATTACAACACCATATTTATACTATTAAAGCTTGAATCAAGCTTAGGAGGTGTAGTAGTCAAGGATCATAGCCAATGTGGAGGTGACCTGTTCTTGCTTAAAATTGGTCAAAACTTAAGGAAACTTTAGATTTAATTAGATAAATTGAGCAAGAAGATGTTGGCAGTCATTAATCACAACTCAATATTGATTATTTTTGCCAAATGAGCTTTAACTTAACAAGTTGTCTACATCACATTGGTAATTTTTTCCAAATTTTAAGCTTAGATTTGGTTGCCTAAATGAATGAATTGAGATGCATTTGTCATCTCAATCTACAAAATCCCATGTTGGCAATGCAAAAAAGGAAAGGATTCAGATTAATTTTTACAAAAAAATGGATGAAAAAAAGCTTGGAAGTAGGGGGTCTTGACATGGTAAGCTCAGATTTTGGGGCTTTTGGCCATAAGGAAGACTCTAACATGGTGCCTACATAACACCACACGAACCACTGCTTGGTCACCATGCATAAGGTGCCTTATCAAAAGTTACACATAGCGTGGGAGTGAAGTAAAAAATAAAAGTGTGCTTAGGTGTGCCTCTCACAATCTCTCCTTTAGTTCAATTCCAAGACTAAGTACTTAACCGATAGGCTAGTTGGATCGTACCCTGAAAGTTATTGTAAATAAATAGTATATAAACAAAGCAAATTAGGTGTAATTACAAAAACAACTTCACTCACACCTAGAAAAACTAAAATACTATAAGTACTAGAAACCTATTTTTATACTAACTATTTTTATTCTTCTTCTTCTTCTTCTTCTCCTCTTTTTTTCCCTCTTTTTTTTCATATTTTTGTTTTCAATAATTTTTTTTATTTTCTAATTTTTGTAGTTTTTAATTAAGATCCTTTTCTTTATTTAAAAAAAAAAAGAAAAGAAAAGAAAAACTAATCTATAAGGGGGCAAAAATGGGGTATTTAAAGTAGATATCTCAAAATTCTTTCTTAGTCAACCCCATCAATTTCTCAAGGGTATATAAAGTTATAGTTAGTTTTGGTGTCCACCCATGAGATGGTTTTACATGATGAAGGTTTAAGGACTCAATGCATCCAATATGACCATATTTTGAAAGGTAGCTAGAGAGTTCTTCATCTAAAGTCCTAAGGTAGTGGAAAAAGTTGGGTGAAGTATGGATTAGCTCATTAAAGGTATAAGGATTCCTTATTTGATACTATGGAGCTTCATTTTTTTTTATTTTATTTTTCTTAATCTAATTAGTATTAAGCCTTAACCTATTCAATACTAATCATCAACTAAGAATCAAGGAAGATTTATTTTATCTGAAAAATTTGGCGTTACCACCTAAATGATTGTCATGCCCTAAAGGATAATCTAGATGTGATAACCTCACCATATGCATCATGGAGTGGTGGATGATTCCATTAAAGTCCATAAAAGACTCCAATAATGCACATAAGGCTTTGTATTCGCATGAGCTATCTAATGGAGTTTGGTAACTCCGGCATAGTCCTGAAGTTATAATCTTAGTACCTAAATAAAGGCTATTCAATTAACAATAATATGAACATAGGGCATTAGGTCCGATTAGTCTTGAGAAACCTGTACAACCCAATTCCATACTTACATCCTGTGTACCATACTTTTAGAATATCTAAAACTTTTTAAAACGTCCTTATATGTAGTTATAATTTATCTTCCACTTACTTTTCTTTATTACCTATTTCTAAGGGAAGTTCCACCTAGCTTAACATGATTCAAAAGATGAGAGGAATCAACTCTTCAGACCAATCATGCGCAACTGAGCTAGAAGACCGCCAGGACTCACATGAAAAATAGTAGCTCATAACTCCATTCAGGATGAAGATTCCTATCTCAATCTCCATCTTTTACACTATTGTTGATCTAAATGCTAAGCTCTCATAAGTGCCAACTCAATTTTCGAGCCTCTAAGTAGCCATGCCTATTACTGAGCTCTTACCATGATCCCAATAGCATCTGAGTTGACCAACTGCATATGCTAGACTGAGCCGAGCTACCGAGACACCTAACCTGGGGGGGATTAGAACACTCTTCAATACCGAAGCTCTAACCTAAACCATACTAGGTTAGCTTTAACTGCTAACTTTCTCAAACCTCATCCAAGCAGGGCACTATGATTGACATGCAGCCTCAGAATTCATTGCAGCTTACAGCCGCACTATAAGCTTTCAATTACCTCATGACTCATATCTTTTAGCACAACATTCTAGAAGGATTCTTTACTTTTTTGTATAGAATATGCTTTATCCTTTTTACCCTTTTTAGCATGCTTTATGTATCCCATTATAAATTACCCTTTCTATCTTTTCATGTATGTATTGCAACCCTAATAGAGTAAGTATATAAACCTCCATTTGCTAGTATGCAAACATCATCACTCTACATCATTTAATATAGACATTACCGCTTTAAGATTACTTAGTCATGACTTCTCTCTTTTTCTTTAGCTCTTATCTAGTTTCTTTAGGAAGAGTTAATGGCAACAACCCTAATGGTACATTTGTGTGTCATATAAAGTGTTAGGATTAGGTTGAGTGGGATCTACTAGTGTATCATATCCAATTGGTAGCCATTCAAATTTGCTAACCTCCTTTTCTTTTCTCATTCTTATTTGTTGTGGTACTTCTTCGTATATATGACCTTAGAGATGCATTAGCTTCACTGGTATCAAAGCACAGTTTTGAGAGGAGTATGTGAAGTTGTAGTGAAGTTTTGGTTTGTGTTTGCTATTAGTAGCTACTGTGTTCCTTCCTTAGCTGTTGCAGTGTATTCGAGTAAAGTAAGTTTTGAAGTTCTGAGCTGTAAGGTGGAGGTTCATGGATTGGTAAGTATAGTTTCTATTGTTAGTCTATTATTCACTATGAAAATAGAGATAGTTCATTTTTGTTATATTCGAGTAAGTGTTGGGTGTTGGAGTTTCTAGAGTGCATTAGTAAGATTCTAGGTAGTAAGTAGAACTATTTGTTGTGTATTGTGTTGTCAATCTATTGGAGAAGTATTACACTACGTTGGATTAAGTGTTTAAGGTGTTGTTGTTAACCTGAGTAGTGATGCTCATGCTAGTCAAGGTAAAAATGGAAGTAATACCCCTAAGTTAGTTGATGATAAACTTGACAAACTTACTAATCTTGTTGGGAGTCTAGTTATTGCAATTGAAGTCAAGAGGTAGCAACCATAGGGTGTACTCCATCTTAACTCACTTAAGAATGTTCCTAAGAGACGATATGGCTGAGGTGATCGACTAATCATCCAGTTCAACCCCATCAAGCTAGAAGATATTGAGGATATAGATTTAGAGGATGATGGAGACAAAGAAGAAAATGTTGAATATTACCAAGCACAAGAGCGAGGATGGCAAGCCTCTTGAAGACTTGATAATGTCAAGGTTTAAATCTTACCCTTTAGTGGAAGTGGAGATGTAAGTGAATACTTAGAATGGAAAGAGAGGGTAGAGAAGGTATTTCACTATTATAGGTATATAGATACAGTTAAGGTTCGACTTGCTGTACTTGAGTTCTTTAGATATGCTACCATGTAGAGGAAGAATCTAAATGCGATTAGAACAAGAGATGGATGATGAGGAGTGTGAACATGAAAAGAGATTAAGAGATTATTGAAGGGAAGATTTGTACTTAAGACTTACTTATAGGATACCTTTGCCAAGTTACAAGAGATTTGTTAAAGAAATCAATTTGTTGATGACTATATGAGAGAATTTCAAATGCTAATGATCTGATAAAACGTAGATGAACCTAAGGCTCGCATAATATTGAGGTTCATTTTTGGACTCAAATATGAGATTTGCAACATTGTGGAAGTACAAAAGTTCCATACATTAGAGGAGGTCATTAAAGTAAAGTAAAGGTTTGAAAAGTAAAGGAAGAATGCTTCGAGCCAACCTAGGCCAACTTTTTGTCGAGCTCACATTTTGTGCTAACCTGCTCTTGTTAAGCTAAGTAGACTCCCTCAAGCTGAGGAAAAACATGACAAACTGATGATATCTAAGTAAGCTAGAAAAGACGAGCTGAGGATAGGTTGAACTCAAGGATATATGAGAAAGGGTAGAGTTCTTAACGAAGCTAAGCTAGGTAAAATGCTTCAAATGCTTAGGTTCTAAACATATGACTGTTGAGAGTTCAAACCAATGTGCCATAGTGCTCTAAGGAGACGTGGTGATAGTACCAACAAGAGCGAGCTAGAGGAAGAGAAGAATGCTAGAAAACTTGAAGCTGAGGAGAAAGAAGAGACTTGTGTCTATACTAACTAGGGAGAGGTGATGACATTAATCTTGAGACAAGTGCTGAGCTCCTTATTGAGCTCAAAAGAAGACTAAGGAGAAAACTTGTTTTACACCAAGTGTACCATTAGAGGACAGTTGTATACCATTATTGTCGATGGAGAGAGCTGTACCAATGTCATTACACAATCCTTTGTGTAGAGGTTAGGATTATTAACTTCTGAGCACCCTTAACCTTACAAGCTACACTAGTTTTATGATAAGGGTGCTTTATATGTTACTAAACAAGTGACTGTACTTTTTAGTGTTGGGAATGTGTACAGAGATGAAGTGGTGTGTGATGTCATCTTCATGGGAGCTTTATATCTATTACTTGGATGACCTTGGTTGTTCGACCGATGTGCTACTCACAATGGATATAAGAACACCTATGCCTTTGTCAAGGATTGAAAAAAGATTGTGCAATAACCTATGACACTAACCCAAGTAAGTGAGACTCATGACTAACTTGCACGAGCTAGTAAGAAGAAAACCTTAGTGATGAGCTAAGAGAGCTCCAAGTTTCTAAGAAGGCCAATGAGCCTATGTTTCTATTAAGTAGAAGATTGTTGGAAATGAGAGATCTAAAAGATGTGCCTAATGAGATCTAAAGATTGATTGATGAATTTTCTGACCTATTCCTTGAAGAGTTGCATAGAGGACTACCCGCAATCTAAGGCATAGAGCATTATATTGATCTATAGCCAGGCCCAACCTTACCAAATTGACCTGTTTATAGAATGTGAGCAAGTTGCTAACTTGAAAAGGAAAGTAGATGAGTCAATAGAGTGAGGTTTTGTGAGGGAGAGCATGAGTCCTTATGCAATACCAACTTTACTCATCCCGAAGAAAGATGGATCATGATGCATGTGCATTGATAGCCGAGCTATAAATTGTATTGCAATCAAGTACAGATACCTAATATTGAGGCTCATGATATGTCGGATGAGCTTCATGGCACCAATATATTCTCAAAGATTGATTTGCAAAGTAGCTTCCACTAAATTTACATAAGGCCTTGTGAAGATTGGAAAACTGCTTTCAAGACGAGGCATGGTCTCTATGAGTGGTTGGTTATGACATTTGGACTTACAAATGCACTAAGCACCTTTATGTGACTTATAAACTATGTGATGCATTTGCTAATCGAAAGATGTATGGTTGTGTACTTTGATGATATATTAGTATATGATATCAACCTGGAGAGCCATGTTTAACATTTTCTAAGCTATTTTTGACATTTTACGAATTGAGAAGTTTCATAGGAACCTAAAGAAGTGTATGTTTTGTCAAAGTGAAGTTGTCTTTCTTAGGTATGTAGATCTGGAGAAGGAATCCAAGCAAATGAGGAAAAGATCTTAGATGTTTCAGAATGGTCAACGTCAAAGAATATAACTAAAGTATGAAGTTTTCATGCTCTTACTTCCTTCTACAAGTGATTCATTAAAAACTTCAATACAATTGTAGCCTCCTTAATTGAACTAATGAAGAAGAGTGAAGGACTCTGATGGAATGATTGAGCTGAGTAGAGCTATAAGGAGATCAAAGAGAAGCTCATTACTACTCCTATCTTGTTCCTACCAAATTTTGATAAGCCATTTGAATTGGAATGTGATGTGTTCGACATTAGCATTGGTGCAGTCTTAATGTAAGAGTGTCGACCAATTGCTTACCATAGTAAGAAGCTCAGTGGTGCCACATTGAACAATTTTGTGTATGAGAAAGAGTTATACTCACTTTTTCGTACTCTTACTATGTGTTAACACTATTTATTATCATGAGAGTTTGTGACATATAAGGACTATGAGTCGTTGAAGCATCTTGGGAGTTATTCCATATGGCACACTTTATCCCCTATAATTGAACTAATGATGCTTATAATTTGCTAATTTGTTTTTGCAGGAAGAAGCCTAACTATATGGAGTAATAAAGACCATTGTCTTAGATTAGGACACAAAATTCTTGACCTATTTTTGGAAGACACTTTAGAGAAGACTTAGAACTAAATTTATGTTCAGTTTTAGTAGCCATCTTTAGACTGATGGTTGACTAGAGTAGTGAATAGGATGTTAGGCATTTCACTCGGAGCTATTATAGGAAAGAATTTAAAGGATTGGGATTTGTATTTACGAATTGTGGAGTTTATGTACAACTGGACTATCCAAAGTACCATTAGGAAGACTCATTTCGAGGTCATTTTAAACCCTACTTTTAGTAGGCCTAAGACTTGTTTAGGAGTACCTCCCGAACGTTCCTAAAGATCAACTAAACCAAAAACTTAAGTTTATATTTAGGAACAAATTAAATTTTTACAATTCAAAAGCCAATTGTCAATTTAAAAGCTAATTGTCGATAAAACCCGAGCTTGAAGAACTGCGAGCTCTAAAGCTACTTAAAACCCTAAACCTTAAGACCATTAAGGAATTTTAACCATAAATAATTAATCGATAATTTAGTTTGAATAATTTTATTCAACTTTATAAAATTTCACAATTCTACAAAAATCAAATCATAAATCACAAAACAATGTAAGATGAAAATCCTAAAACAATTTTCTATAAGGCTATGCCCTTATCTTCATGCATAAGCCTTACACCATAAATAAGTAGATCAACCAATCACCTTAGATAACTTATCAATTGAGAGTTGGAATCATTTATCAATTGATAACTTATCAAAATCTAGTGATAAGACAATTTCCTTATCACCTCTTCACTTATACTACATATGGACAAATTTTCACAAGAAATCATGAGCTTAACTTTAATAAAGGTGACAAGACCACTCCATGCCATTAAAAGACTTCCCATGGCAGATCTAAAAAGGGGAGAAAGGGGGCCATGCATTTGTCATTCACCCATCAATCACTTCCTCTTACACATCACTATTCATCCCTTAATGCTTACATCATCAAGAGTTGCAATTGTTGACTATTTGTAAGCTTTAAGACAATACTTTCAAGGCATTTAAACACTCCTTCTCTCTTCATTCCAACCGGCTGCACTCCTCCCCATTTCTCTCACTTTTAATCTCACTTTCACTTCATCTTTCTCTCTTTTAAAACAAACATAAAAAGGGGAAACAACTTTACCCACAAAATCCATTTTCTTCCATTTTGAAGCTTCAACTCACGGCATTTTTTTTCTTTGTTCATGCGCCATTTTCTTTCATCATTTAAGATCATCTAAGACCATTAGAATCTTTCATAAACCCCTTTCCAAAAGACCAAAGAATTCGGGTTTCAAAAAGGTAAGCAAAAAGGAGGAAGCAAAGTTAAAGGCTTAAGAGGAACCTTAGTGCACAACCACCAAACTTTGCGTTAAGGACGAGTAAGTGATTCTTGTGATGTGTGGATTAATATTTATGTTAGAAGACTTGGATTTCTTGAAGATATGAGTAAGGTTTGAGTTGTTATAGCACAAAAATTCGTTTTAAGAAACAAACCCTAAAACCATTACATGAAGTTGAAATATGAGCATGTAAAGTTGGTGTTTTGTATGGACATTTGTTTAATGCTTTGAATGAAAGATTTTAAGCTAAGGAAATCTTGAAATGAGTACTTTGATGAAGGGTAAGCATGCTGGACGTGAAGGTTCCATGATCATTTGAATGTTGATTTTGTTTCCATTTAGTTAAACATGCTCAAAACTAGACTTAAGTTAAGGAAAAATCCATCACATGAAGTTTTATGAAGAAATCAACCTTGTATGGCATGAGCTATGATATGGAGGTTTTATGAAGTATAAGATCTTTTATTTCTTTATGTGGAGCATGAGTTAAAGGATCATTTGATGGAAGGGAACTTAAGTTAAGATTTATACACAAGTAGTTAAGTGCATAATCTATCACCTACACTTAAGGAAATGATGAAACAAGTTGAAAAACCAAGTAAGGACCCCTTAGGACCAACATGAACAGATCTGGAACATGGGTAAATGAGGCCTAAAAATATGATAAAAGTGAAAGAACAAAGTGAAAGGATTAACCAAAGCAAGTATGATTAGCATACAAAGCTTAAAACTCAAAACCGG
Source organism: Lumnitzera racemosa (assembly GCA_024138005.1). Taxonomy (NCBI): domain Eukaryota; kingdom Viridiplantae; phylum Streptophyta; class Magnoliopsida; order Myrtales; family Combretaceae; genus Lumnitzera; species Lumnitzera racemosa. The sequence continues at coordinate 56,946,382 of JAMXBC010000005.1, forward strand.
GCCTAAAACTCTCAAAACAAGCTTAGAACTCTAAGATGGGCCTTCAACAAAAATCTGACCAGCAACTTAAAGAACCAAGAAAAGTTGTTTTGAAGCCCATAATAAATCCACCTAAGGCCCCATAAGCCCACCAAAGTTATTAACCTTAGTTGAACCAAAAACAAGCCCATTTGATAACTTAAGCTCACTAAAGGGCCCAAGAAGTGGTTGTTAGCCTTAGGAATATAAATCAAAATTGTAAATCTGATCTCAAGGAGTATTTTAAGCTTAGGATAAAATCTAAAGACCAAGCCCAAAGGATTCCTCAAGCTATCAAAAGCCCATTTACCAAACAAGGCCCAAAAACACTCCAACACATGAGGAACGCTACTGTTCTGACCCATGGACAGAATTTCATACCTCATTTCGAAAATCTAATCTTACCACGTTAAAGTACACTCGAAAACAATGAAGATTGACTATAAGATCATAAAAATCGGATTTAAAACGAAAAAGTTATACGCGATTGAACTTTAGGTAAAAACCGGAAAAATTCCGAGAACTAGCTAAGAATATAACTTAAGAAAAATTTACATAGTTTCTTAAGTTTGCTTCAATTCCTTATAAAAATTATTTCAATGACCAGGGGACACTGTTTTCGGAGACGACTTGCCTCCGGACTACTTTGATTGAACCACATGGCAGAGTGAGTAAATTCCCGATGACTCTTTACTTGATTGTGCTTGTAAAGTAGATGCACCTAATCTTATATTTATAAATTTGGATGCTTGTGGGATATGGGAGATGCATGTGTATGAAATTATGGATGAGTGTGATGACTTGTTAATTATATATAATAATTGGGAATTGTTTGCATGAATATATACTTGTGAATTGTATGGAATGAAATTGGTTGATCACCCTGAAAATCAAGTTAATCACTTATATGATTAAGAACTCAAAATGAATCATGCATTCCCCATATTGCATACGGATAACACCGACTGCCGCTTCACGCAGAAGATGGGAAGGGACTCACAGGAATACGAGTTTCCTGCAGGATTGGGCACTAGCTATGCCATCATATATATTGAGTCTCTGTCTTAAGCCGATGGGCTTACTAGGCGCTAGGAGACGCCAACCGTCGGCGAGGGGCCGAGTCTTGTGGCTTCTGCTTAGGGCGTGTGTTTGTGGACTGCGGGGGCCACCACACCGCTAGACTTGGGATTTTTAAAGGATACAGTTTGATTTTGGTGAAGGAAGTATATATATATGTATATATGTAGAGTTTTGTTTTGGTATGAGCACGATAGTGCAAATGAAATAAAACCCAAGGTCTAGAACCCGGATTTTGGTTTGGGTCGGTTAATTATCTCCAAACCCTGACTTCAGGGGGCGAAATTCTGAGTCGTATGCAGTTCCTAGGTCACTGCATGCGTTGTATAGCATACTGTTTGTTCATGCATTCATATGATTGTGCATCTAATAAATTTCTGTCGTGTGGTACTGATGAGGGTATTTATCTCACTAAGCGTAAGCTTACTCCCCTATAGATTTCTGTTGGTGCAGGAGAACCTCTTCGTCAATCCGGGCCGAGGCATGCCCGTGGTAAGTCTCGGGTAGAGACGGGTTGGAGTGATCAGAGAGCGAAGAGGACATTTTGTAATAGATTATAGATATTTAGATACTTTATATATATTTATGCATAACTTAGATTTTATGCAGTTCCGTTATGAATTGCATTCGTTTGTAATATTGTTTTGGTGTGGTTCTCATGAGCCCATACAATTAGTTAATTTATAACATAGAAGTAATTTTAGTTAAATTGCTCTATATCACTTTTCTATGGGCCTAGTGGTAACGTAGAGTGGTAGGAGCCTTGTGTGTCGTATGAAAGGCCTATGATCAGCAAGGGGGTTGATAATAGACCTTTATACGGTACACGGCGACCTATCACGACAACGATACTGTTGGGTCGTTATAGTCATCTATGGCCTTAATCCCACTATCTTACTCAATTTGATCAATACCCATGCAACTATTGTAGAAAGTCAATCTAGAGTTGCCTAAGCCCAAGAATTACAAGAACTACATCAATTCGTGGTAAGGAAGATTATTAAGTTCAATCAATGATAACAAGAGGTTGGTAGTCATGGCTACCAAATTGTTTCTTTCAAACCAGGTGACTTAGTATGGATTTACCTTAGTTGAGAATGATTTCTACGCTTAAGATAAAGCAAGCTATCTGTACAAGATGATGGTCCATTCAAAGTCTTGAAGAAGATCAATAACAACGCCTACCAAATTGAATTACTTGAGAACTATGGTGTTTCCACCACCCTTAATGTGTTCGACCTGATTCCCCATTAACTTAAAGAAGACCCAACAAATGGTAGGATAGAGCACAAGTGAGACACCTCTTCGGATTTGAAGACAAATCTTTTCAACCCTTAAGCAAATGATAGGAATTAACTCCTCGGACTAGTAACATATAGTAGAGCTAGAGGACTACAAGGACTCATACAAAAAATATTAGCTCGCAACCTTATTCTAGATGAAGATTCCCTTCTTGATCTCCATCTTTTACACTACTGCCGACCTAAGTGCCGAGCTCTCATAAGTGCCAACAGAGTTTTCGAGCCTCCAAGTAGCTATTCCTATTACAGAGCTCTTACCATAACCCGACAGCGTTTAAGCTGACCAACTTTAGATGCTATACCGAGTTAAGCTACTAAGACACAGGATTAGAGCACTCCTAAACTAGACTAGGTCATCTTTAATTGCTAACTTTCTCTGACCTCGTCCATGCAAGATATTGTGATTGACATGCGGCTTCAAAATTCATTATAGTGTAGCCAATGACACTGTAAGCTTCCAATTGCCTCTTGACATGTGTCTTCTAATACAATATTCTAGAAGGATTCTTTACTTTTTATATAGAATATTCTTTGTCCTTTTTACCCTTTTTAGCATGTCTTATGTATCCCATTGTAAATTACCTTTTCTGTCTTTTCATGTATGAATTATAACCCTAGTAGGGTAAGTCTTATTTGCTTGTACGCAGACATCATCACTCTACATCATTGAATATAGACATTACTCATTTAAGAGCACTTAGTTATGACTTCTCTCTTATCCTTCAACTCTTATCTAGCTCTTTTAGTAAGGGTTAGTGGCAAGTGGCTCTAATACTACATTCATGTGTCATATTGAGTGTTAGGATTAGGTTAAGTTAGATCTGTTGGTATGTCATATCTAGTTGGTAGTCATTCGGTTTTGTTAAACTCCTTTTTATTTTCTTGTTCTTGTTTGTTGTGGTGCTTCTCTATGTTTACGACCTTCAAGATGCATCAGAAGACTTTTAGGGTCTTTACATAATTACAATGGCCCACTTCTAAAATCTATGATGTCCAAGTTTGATAGTTTAGGATTACATACACAAATTTTATTAGTAAGTTCAAAATACATCAGTTTAGTACCCAATGCAAGTCTCATAAAACAAAAAGGGAGAATAAGTCCTATCCTCCTTAAGTCTCCATTTTGCTCAAAAGCCATTCACCTACCTGAGGAAATGGTTAAAGAGGGTTGTACCAAGCTAATTCTTGTACACCAAATGAAAATAGATAAGAGTGTGAGCAAAATCAATAGCTTAATGGGGTTAAGTCTCATATCAGACAACATATAACAAGTTAAGTAAGTTCTCACCTAATATGACATGCAACAATTAACCATATGTAATACACATACTTATAGGATCTTCCGAATATCTTGCAAGGGTTAGATTTATGCCCTTTGAAGCCAAAGGGTTGGAAGACCTTTCTTACACATCGACCTCATATTTCGAATTTGTGAATTCATTGGCAAGTCATTGCAGCTGTTTGATATTTGCCTAATACTCCAAAGCTAGCTAGATAGGCCATTTTTGTGCTCTGATCAAACGTCGACATCTCTTGATGCAATGGTAGTTCCTAAAGTTCGAAGCAAGGTGACATATGGAGAATCACCTCTATATGGCTTCCTCATTGTATTGCCTATTGTTGATGGCCTTCAAGAAAAGATGCAAAGAATGCAATGCATGTCCAGCTTAATTTAACTTAGCCAATCCTTATTTAGCTCGATTTATAGTGTAACCATTCACATTATAAGTAGTAGACATTCAACAACTTTAATTAAGAATCATAATCAAGCCATTTTCATTTAAGCCTATGATCTAATGGAGCAATCAACACATTAACATTCACAAGCATATGATTCCCTTAAACCCCATACATATATCAATTGTCAGTCAATATTCAATTAATTCCATTGGCTAACTCTAACAATCACAAACAAGTGTAATACTCACAAAGTATGACTTACCTGGACATCTTGGCAATTTAGTTGAAGTAATCTTTAGGTAAAAAGTCTTCTTACTTAATGAAATCACCTATAATATGAATTAATAAGTTAGCACGAGGTGTTGTCAAGAATGAAGAGTGTTGTTTAAGAATTGCTCCTAATACTTCTTACAGTTTCAAATTTAGAATTAAGCTTTAGTTACGCCTTCAAACTTGGTTTGCTAAATTTTGTAAGTAAATAGTCTTTGTGAAGCTAAGTCAATGAAGATTTAAGATTTGCGAGTCAAATAGGTTGCAATTGTCAGAAAAAGTTGTAGTTTTATTAAGTAGTTCATATAAAACAAAGTTAACTTCCAATAGCATTTCTTAAGTTGTTTTAGTCATAACTTGGTCGTTTCTTAATGAAATTCTACAAATTAATAGTCATTATGAAGTTGTTTAATGTATTTTCAGGTTGTAGAGGCTTCACACATTTTTTACCTTAGGAAAAATTGCAACGTAACATAACATAATAGGGTGTTTTTAGCAGCAACAGTTGAATTGTTCTGTTTCAACATTTCACTCAAATTCTTTTTAAAATTTCCTTACTATTCCTTCTTTTCCTTAGCCCAATAAGGTTTTCATTTACTTGAGTCCTTTTTATTTATATTAAGATGGAGATTTAATAAAGATTTTAAATCATTACTATGATGCTTATTCAAAATTCCTAAAATTGTAACAACAACAACTTTCCATGTATTTGTTTAGCTTTTATGGAGTTCTTAGTATCTAAGAATCCCTAAAACTCATCAAAATTTCAACTTACATGTGGAAGTTAATGTTGATGGTGGTGTGTATAGTAGCATAAGAGGTTCCATTTATTTACAGTTACAGAAATCATACGTAAAAGTGAAAGAATTTAGATTCCAACTAACATATTTGTGCATATAGTCATTAAACACTAGTTTATATAGTATATATCACTTGGGATTTAGGATAAACTTAACATGAAACATCTAGAATGGGAAGTTCTTACCTGTAAAAGTGAGATTTTATGCAATTGAGATGGAGATGGAGTTGCAATTCATCAAAACTTACATCTAAGACAAGTTTATCCTCTTGATGTTCAAGCTTCCTTACCTAGGCTTAGAGTGACTTGATTTGAGTGAGAATAGGACTTAATGATAGATGCATGAAGGTTTCTCTTAATTTTTGTGAGTGAAAAAGATGGTAAAAGGAGTTTGGAGTGACGGATTGAAGGGGACAAGTGGGAGAAACTTGAGAAGTGATGTTGAATTGGTTTTCATGATGGGAATGAGGGAAAAAGGGATTGATTTTTTTAATTTTCCTTTTATTATTATTCTTATTACTATTATTATTGTTAGCAATAGTATTATAAGTTGTTATTTAATCATTCTAAAGCCTTGTTCTAAGACAAAAAGGATTGACCAACATGAAACTTGGTATTTAGTGATGGAATTTGAAAATTTTTATTGGTTCATGTTTGTTTTTATAGTATAATTTTATAATAAAATATTTATCTTTTTGTATATATTCTTGTCCTCTCAAAGGAAACGACGTTATTTTGTTAGTTTTCAAAATATAAAGTTTTGTACGACATTCTAGTGATTTTTGAATTACTCATTATCATTAATATTACTATTCCTAAGCTTTCAACTTAAATCGTCCATCATAAATTCACAAATGTCTAGGGCTCTTAATGATGCTAAGAAAAAGAGTTAGTTTATAACTAATTAGGTAGATTGATTTTAACTTAACTATTGGTATGCATGAAAATCATTTTTGAAAATGATTTTTGAAAACTAAAGATTTGTGAATTCGAGGGTTATCCTATTAAACCTAAATGAGTACTACTTTGACATTCCAAACTTAAATTTATTTTTCAAGCTGTCCTTTTAGTTGAAAGAATAATCTAATTTACAAGAAAAGAAATAATAATTTATTAAAAAATGAGAAGAAATTGAGAAATTGAATTATTTACAAAATGGCAAAAACAAAAATTTTTCTTATTTTAAGTCATCTCATAGGTACTTATATATCCATTATTCACGATTAGACTTTTGTAGTTCGTCTTTGTAAAACTTTAGTTTGCTAGTTTTTTTTTTTTAAAAAAAAAAATTGAAACAGTTAGGTTTACATTTTAGTTTGTTTTATTTTACTATAAGGAGAACCTAGGAAAAAGAAAACGGTAGTAACTTTGGGTTTTTTTAATTAGGAAACTCTAAATAATACCAAAATTTGAGAACGTACTCATTTATTTATATTTAATTATTTATTTTGAAAATATTTTTTTTAAAGTGTGAATAACTAAATAAATAGCTTTCTTGTTAAATTTCAAAAAGAATTTTAAAAGAGCAATTTTTTCTCTTTTTTTTTAAAGAAGAAAAATAAATAAATTAAAAAAGGAATCTTTATTATTATTATTATTATTATTATTATTATTTTGTTGTTGTTGTTGTTGTTGTTGTTGTTGTTGTTGTTGTTATTATTACATGCATTTTAGCAAATTCATAGAAGAAGGAAAAAAGAAAAAATAAAATAAAATAAACAACCAATAACGAAAAGAGACTACTTGAGCATAGATTGAGGTCAAGGAGCCAAATTTAAAGGAGCTCATGGGTTAGACTTAGCCAATCGAGTCGAATTTCGAATGGACAAGAGAGCAACACTTAAGGTAGCTTCCTGCTATAGCTTTTGGTTGGTATTTCAAGTAGAAAATTGGATTTTTATGAATTCTTATCGAAAAAAATTTGATTGGTGACAATGCCTGAAGTTTGGTTTAGAAGTACTGATAAGTGGTTGGTTATAGTGGACTTGGGTAATGGTGGTTCAGGGTGTTCCATGGTGAAGAAAGGATGTGGTTAGGGGTTTTAGAGGGTAGTGACTCCTTTGGTGAAGTTATTTTTTAGCAAAGGTGGTCAAAAGTTGTGGTTTCATGGTAGTAGTAGGTATCCAAAACCTTAACTTAGTGGTTCTCAAGTTTAGGGTCAAGGTAATGAGTGAGAATAGGTGTAATGGAAAGCTCAGTCGTGGGGGTCTTGCTAATAGTGTTAACCTCACTTAAAAAGCTCAAGCATTAGGCTATTTCTTGAGAGAGAGACAAAGCTGCAAAAGTGAGAGAAAGAGCTTGTAAGAGAGTAATGGGGTTGAGTGAAGTTGAGATTGGTACTTGGGTGCTTACTTGAGCTCTAAGTTATAATGTTAGAGCTTAAGTCAAGCATGGAAGGTCAACCATGGTAGTAAATTTTGAAAATGAATGATGGAGGATTGGATATGAATTCATATTGATTTTCAGTCAAACCAATTGCTTAGTTTTCATTTTTAACAAGATAATCAAGTAGAATCTTTGCTTCTTGTTGAATCAGAAGGATCAATCAAATTTGAATCATTAATAAATCTAAGCTTTCATTTTTTTTTTTCTAATTTTCAAATCCCATTTAAACCCTTCAAATGATTTTATTTAGACTTGATAATGGTATCAGTTCAAAGAATCTTAAGTGTACTTCATGATTTCATGATCAATTTGGTGAAATAACAAAGAAAAAGGGATTAAGAATTACCATGAAGTGACCTATGCATGCATGAGAAAGAAAAAGAAAAAGTGAGAAAGTGAAAGAAAGTGCTCGTGTCAGCCAATCAAAGGTTGATATGTGGCACTATGAAGGTGGCATAGTGAAGGGATACTATAAAAGGCATGAAAGTGCTTAAAGTGAGGATTGAATCTTATACATACACACACCTTAGCTAGCTCGCCTAAGCTTTTTTCTTGTCAATAAATGCAATCCAATTACATTTAAGTATAGCTTACCTAAACTGACCCAAATGAAAAGGGTCGATTAAGTTACAATTGGATTGGTTTTCAAATAATTGAAAACACAAAGTCTTCTTTGAGAAAGTCTAATGCATATATATTTAAATTAATTTTCAAAATAATTCCAATTTAATGATTTTACGGGATTTAGTCCAATAATCGTATGGTTATTTAAAAAATTATTGTTTTTGTAATTTAACTAATTTAAGTCCAATCAAGGTGTCATTTGAAGCTATAGTTAATCTTAAATTAATTTTACTTTTACAAATCAAAAGGTATTTAGCATAACCATTGTTGGAGAATTAAATTTTTAGAGAAATTTAGTATTCTCAAATTTAGTGGGGAACTGTTAAATGCATATGTGCACTTTGACTTTATTAGCCCCATTCAAAACCTATTTTAAAGGATCAATAACAACATAATTCAAAGAATCAACCCTTGAGAATGAGGAATAGATGATGAGTAGTTAGATGATAATGAAGTCCATGAGGTAGTAGTGGTTCCTAATAACCTTAAGATTATAGAGTTGAGTTCAAAGTCTACAAATGGGAATGATGAAGTGTTTGTTGAATTTATATAAGTTGGACTCCTTATGAACATATTGTTGCTACTGTTAGTTCAAAGGATTAGGGAGATCGGTCAATAAGATGGTTGTTCTTGTATTACAAACATGATTGTATGAAGTCATGATGTAGTTGGTGGATCTTGAGTTTGTAGATGTACTTATGATGTATTTCATCACTTTTTTAATGTATATTTAGCTTTTTATTATGTGTAAATGATATAAGTATCACATGTATTCAATTAAAATGGAATGTAATAGGATCAGATGCGTTTAAGTGGTCAATGATGTAAATCTTTTATATGTACAATCATGGTCATCACTATCAAGTCTATAAAAGTTTTATTGAAGTAAGCATTTTAAATATCAACTTGTAAATATTTCATTTATGTAATTATATCCTTATCAAGTCTGCAATTTTCTTATTAAATTTATAAAAGCAACTGTAAGTGATCTAAAGTTACTATAAATGAATAGTAGAAAACCTTATATTATATGGTAATAGGTGGAATATCATTGTTGATTAGGATTTTTTGACAAAATATCGAATCCTTCAAAAAGGATTGCTAGATGTCCCTTCTTAAACCTTACCCGAACTAAGGATAAGAGGAGGTTAATACTCATATGAAGGTAGTCGCACCAAGAGAGATGACTCTATTACATAAGCCTAGATTTGGTCATGAGTTGTTGCATTACATGTAATTAATTGCTTGCTAACCTTAGTTGTGTTTGTTGTATATTCTTATATCTCCATCCCTACTTATCGATTGGTTAGTTGCTCACATCCTAATAGAAACTTTTTTAGGTATAAGCTAGATATACCCTTAGGTTAACGGTAATGGGAAATGGGGAATGGGGAAATGATCATGAGGCTTAACTGGACATATGAAGCTTTTGAAGTCATTTCCTTTGTTTTATTTTAGTTAATATGTCTACATATATTTATAGTCTTTTGTGAAATAGTTTAAACACCCCCAGCGACTTAGTTAGTACTTATTTGTATGTATATCTATATCTATATATACAACTAAACTAATACTTTATGTAAGATAAACTCTAAGATATAAGTTTGTGTAAATATTAGTTTAAGTCTTCTTCATAAGTTTTACTTCTTATTAAGTGTTTTCTTCAAAGTGGGTTAGTCATGTTTAGCTAATTTATGTCAGATCTATGACAATAGTTGTGATGTTAGCTTATATCTTAGCGGGATTTATACAATAGGACCATTACGACTTAACCACTTCTAGGCATGACAACTACAACATTAGGAATGCCTTAAATCTATTACTTTAACTAACATTAAAAATAAGAAGAAAAAAGAAAAAATCTTTCTTTTTAATTTAGGTATAATTTTGTTTAGGTATTTGCTCGCTTCGTTTATTTTCCTTTTTGATTTTGCATTTTAGTTTATCTTTTCTTAGCATTTATAGACCTTAGGTTATTGATTTAGCAGGTTAGGTTAAGAAAATTTCACATTATTGATTTAAATTATATTGGTTATGAATATTGAGATGGAGTATGGTTAGTGGAGTTAAAGAAAGTGCTTTTGGTAGCAGTTATGTAGAACCTATACTCGTAAACTTTGGGAATGTGTGTAGGTATAATGGGGAGGGGGTGTAAACCCTTGAAAGTTTCGATCTAGGTTTTGAAATAGATTCAACTATAGTAGACAATTTAGGAGTCGACAAGACTAATTAAAGTGAAAACCCTAAAAGACTTAATTAATCGCGTAAAGAATTTTTCGACCCTAAATGTTTCTAAAAGCTAAAGATTCAATTCGAAAGTGATAAAAACCTTAAAAATGATTCCATTAAGGACATATGTACACCAATCCATCATGATAGACCCTAAAACCCTAATTGAAAATATAATGCTTATCCTTTTGTCCAATTCACTAGTAAAGGGTTAGAGATCACCCTTATTCATACTTATATGCTTTGAATCCTTAGGTAATCCATTAGAAGTTAAGATAATGAGTCATAGATTATATTCACATTTTAAGTAAGTGACTAAGATAGTTTTACTTAGAGTTAGGGTAATAGTTGAAGATTATGTTTATGTAGTGAACCTTAATACTTAAATTGGTACTTTTTGCATTTGTAATTCAAAGTAGTTTATCAAATGAGATATATAGGCTATAAAGACCTAAAGTAAGATCTCATTAACAATGTTTACAAATCAATTCATCTAATACCTCATTTCCCCTCATTTCCTTCATTTTTCCTCTAATCTCCTTTAATTACCACATTATGTGCACAAAATTAAACTTACTTAAGGAATGTTGACTAAAGTAAGGCATGTTGACCAAAGTCAAAGAGTTGACCAAGTCAACAAATGTTGACTAAAGTCAACATTTTGAAAAGTCAAAAGTCTTAAGAGATAAGGAAAATATCTCATTAACTTAATGATGATTTTCTTTTCTTTTCATTTTGATTTTTTTTTCTTTCCTCTTTTTGCAATTTGTTGCCGTCCACTTTTCATCCTTCTAGACTTCTCCATTTGTTGTCTTCATAATTGGAAACAAAACAAAAGAAACAAAAACAAAAGTCCCCATTTCATGCCGTGAGCTCTCCTTCTTCTTTCACTTTCATCCTTTTTCTTTTGTCCCCTTAAACTTCAACACAATTAAAGGTATGTTCTTAACTTGTTTTATGTTATTTTATGTTATTCATTAGTTAGTTAATTAGGTAGATTAGGTAAGTAGTTAAGTGTTTAGTGAAGTCTTGAAGAGAAGAAAACAAAGTCTCCATCTTTAAGTGTAGAAAGTGATGGATCATGAAGGAAATGGAAGGAATACATGTATATGTACTCTTAGATGTGTATACATAAAGAAATACCAAAGGAATACAAGTGTATGAACCTTTGTACATAAGTATGTATCATGTACATAACCTAATTTAAGACCATATCTAACTATATATACATATACTATACTAACTACATACATAGAAATGCAAAAGGATGAAAATTGAGAGAATTTTCTTAAGAGAAAATTTGGCATACGAAATTTAGTATAAAAATACGTATTTAACCGTATAGGTATATGAGTAGAAATACATGTATAAATACGGTATAAGTATATGTACATAAGTATAAGTATAAGGTATATATATATAAGTATAAAGTAAGAAATAAATGTACATAAGACATGTACATGTGACATAAGCATGATATAATGCTTATGTAATCAAATGATGAGGTAGATGATGACATAAGCATATGAGGACATAAAGAAAAGATGACATAAGCATATGATGGCATAAAGAAAAGATGATGTAAGCAATGACATAAGCATAAGTTTAGAAAATGAGAAAAATAAGAAAATGTAGATAATTAGATACTAAAATTAGTAAATCATAATACACTTTGTAAACTAGATTATACCTAAATCAATACATGAATTAGTAATGACAAAGTAAATCCCTTAATTATAAGAATTTAGGGAATAAAGGTTATAAATATAAGTAATAGCAATACTTAAGTATTATAGCTAAAAATTTCTATAAAATTAGTTCATAATATAAAATAGGGGTCTTAACGTCCAAAACAAACATTACCGTATGAATATACGTCCGAAAACGATGAAAAATGACTATAAATTCATAAATATCAGAAATGAAACGAAAAAGTTACATACGATTAATAATAAAGTCTAACCGGGTAAAAGTTGATAATAGTCTAAGTAGATTAGGTAATTAAATGTTTAGAAGCATTAGTTAAATGAGTTACTTACTAGTCTTATCAAATCGTAATGATCAGGTGACTCTGAGGAGCGTGAGGACCTCCCAATCGACTACTACGATTAGGGCAAATCACCATGGCCGAGTGAGTATTTACCCAATGATTCCATGCTTGTTTTGTGATTGTAGATAGTGGACTTAAATATTATTGTTAATTGATGATTGTGTGGGGACTGGGAAAATGCCTGTGTATGTTGGTATGTCTTGAATTGTGAATTTATCTTAAATATTGATAATGCTATGGTTGTTGCATGGTAATATAGATAATGATTGTGTGCACAATTGGATGATCATAGCATAATTGGAACCTAATTACACTCGGCCTATAAAAAGATATTGAGACATGCATTAACATGCATAGCATGGATACTATTCCGGCCGTCACATCACACGGAGGTAAAGAGAGGCCATTCGGGAGTTGATATCATTTATTTATTTGGTTCTGTACGGTGCACTCGTACAAAATGACCTTACCCTAGCTCGCGGGAACACTATGCTTTGGAGGCGCCAACCGCCTGGCTAAGGGTCGAGTCTAGAGACCTCCGTTTAGGGGTGAGTGTGGACTGCAGGGGCCCACTCACAATTATACTAGAACTTGTGTTTTTCTGTAAATAAAGAGTTATTTGATATAAGTACGGAACATGGAGTTCCGTAGTAAAGTAAGTTCTAGTGTAATACCCGGATCTGATTGGTGCCGTGTAAACTCCAACCCTGGCTTCGGAGGGCGTTAAATCCGAGTTGCGTATATGAACTAGTTAAGTATGCGTATTATTTGGCATTCTGTTTGATCATTCATTCATATGCGTGACTATAATGTGTTTATAACTTGCTTGTTGTATGGCTGAGGGTTTTGCTCACTAAGCTTAGGCTTACACCCCTTTAGACTTTTGTTGCAGGATAGCTTATTCGTAGAGACAGGACGAGGGATGCCACAGGTTAGCCTGGGGACTTGGGCAAGAGCGAAGTGTCCTGTGTGATGAGAGGAAAATAGTTTATGTAGACTATTCCTCATGTACTTATGTTTAACTTATGTTTGCTTTATTATTATGAATTTAGACACACTTAAATATTGTGTAATATAAGCTTTTGAGCTTAACTTTTATATCAATATGTTGTGTGATGATATCATGTGAATCTGGATGTACTTTGGAACTAGTAGTTGTAGAGCCTTGTATATTGTGTGAAGAGTTTTTGATTGGAAGGGTAACCAATCAGGGGTTCTTCATACAGTATACGGCGTCTGCCACGACTAGGCCGTCCTCAGTTCGTGACAGGGGAGGGGAGGGGGGTGGGGGTCGAAGGGGGAAGGGGAGAGGTAGTGGTGGGGTAGGGTATATGGAGGTAGAAGGAAGGATGGGTAAATTGATATTTGTAACAATTTAAATTTTTTACATTTAGGATGAAGTCTAGATCAATTGAATTTTTTTCTTCTAAATATCTACACAAAATCCAACCTTTGAATTTTAAAAATAAATCTTCAATCTAATGAAGTTGATATGATAACTTGAAGTCTTATATATCAAATAAATATTTCAAGATTTTCTATCTTATGCTCATTAGATTTGAAATAAAGAATCCTTAGAAATTAGAAGAGATTTGATCAACAAAATTTATTCATATCTTCTTTTAAATTTTAAATCTTATCTAGATCTTTTAAGATTTTGTCCTTCTTCTTAGGCTCATCCATATCTTCTTTATAACTATCCATTTTGATCTTGTCTCATAGAATCATCTTATAACTTATCATTAGCTACAGAAAATTTGAAAACTTGTCTAAAGCTTAATACTTAGGTAAATTTTCAATTTCTTCGAAACAATTCATGGAATCAGAACACAATGTAACTCTTGTCTAGAACAACTTCTTGTCCAAATCCTGATCTAAAGAAATCTATGACAACCGAATAAATTTTCATTAAAGCAACAATCGATCTATTTCTTTATGGAAAAATTCGATCTTAATATTTCCCTTCCTTTATTAAGATTAATCCCCATGGATTTTAATCTAACTTGCATCGAACAGAGTTAAGTACATTATCTAAATATACTTAATAAAATGGAGCAAGGCCTTCAATCTTAAATCTATGTCCAACTTGTGAATCCACTTTGAAACTATTATTTGAAGTTGTCTAAACCAACCCTCTCATTAAGTCCTTGACAAGGTACATAACTTGTTTTTCTTAACTACAAATAAAGTTTATAAACAACTCTCTAAACTCACTTTTTTTAAGCTTTAGATGAAGTCTATGAAAAACTCTCTATACTCAATTTTATAATGTATTTATAACTCTCAAACTAGTGTTCTATCTAAATAAACTAAGACAAATTGAACTCTAACAAACTCTCTAAACTAGCTTTAAGGTAAAAATATTTTAACCATTCAACTTTACTTTTCTAGCACATTTGGTCAAATTCATTAACCAATAAATACTTTTTGTTATCATCAAAATTTATAAAGATAACTCAATAAGACCCTTATTGGCAAAAATTATATACTCCATATACAAGTTACCCTAGTTTCTAGAACAACAATAAAAAGAGAAATCTCTTGAGGAATTCTCATAGAATATCTAGAGAAATATATGTTGACATCCAGTTTTTGCTTCTCTATAGTTTTAGTTTTTTTTTTTTTTTCAAGAACAAAGAAAAGGGTTGTAATTAAAAAAATAGAAAGTTCAGAAAAAATTAAAAGAAGAAAAACACACAAAAAGAAAAAGGTTTGAGGAACTAATATTTTTAAGGGTCTTGAGTAAATCTTAAGGTAATGGGTCACTTAGAGAGGGTCTCTTTAATCCATTAAATAATGTCTTACTTAACCCTCTAAACCTAGTTCTACTAACTCCATATCCTCCATTTTAGCTTCAAATATAGCCTACACCAACACAACACTCAAGTTTTCATTATGGTCCTCTTCCGAATCTTCTTCTAGATCCTCTTCTAGATCTTCTTCAAGATCTTCCTCAATCATAACAAGATCTCCCTATACTCTAGACTGTACTTCCTCCTAAGTTTCCATAAGTGGCTGATCTTCTTATAAGACTTTATGTGCCACTTGTTTAAGTTCAAGTCTTGATCATTTGACACTAATGGTGTCTCAATTCCTACCCTAGCTAAGTCAAGAATATAGGTAATGCTCATAGGGCAAGGTCTATCTTCTTCTAACCTTATAGGGAAAAATCGCACAAGAATCATCTGTAAACCCTACAAATTTTGCATTTTAAATATAGAATTAAACTCAAGTATTGATAGATAATCTATATGCCCCTCAAGACTGAAGAAATTAAAATCAATAACAACTTTAAACGAAACCTTGAAACGAACTTGAAAAATTCAAAGGCCCTAATTGCATACGAAAATCTTAAGTTTCAAATTAAATCCTAAACATAAAGAAAATGCTAAAATAGTAAATTAAACTTAAATTTCGTTAAGTTGCAAAAAATCTATATCAAACAATTAATTTATTCCTAAGTAATAACAATTAGCTAAATTATGCCAATTAAAGTAATTAAATTAAAAAAATTATGAATTTACCACTGTAAGTATGCATCGTGCCATATATGTATAATTTCCCTTTTTCATACCAATATTTATCAAATATACCTTATTGTATCAACTATCATAAAATTGAACTAATCAAAACACTAAATTAATAAATTGATTATGGATATTCGCAATCATGCAAATTTAATATCAAATGATTAAAGATATCCCTAAATAATAGCAATTAACTAAATTAAGCTTTTTAGCAGATAAAGTTTATAAATTAAGAAATTACCTTACGAATATTGTTGAGCCTGGTTTTTTACCCTCCTTGTTCTTTTTATAAAATTAGGTCTTTTCTAAATCGACCAATATTAAACCTTATTCGTTTAATACTAGCATTTGACTAGGGTTTAAAGAAAACTGGTCCTTTTATTTTGAAAAAAACAACAACTTTGAAGTTGCCACTTGATCAAAGTTGAGAAAAATAGTTAAGTTATAATTAATTAGGTGGATTGGTTATAACTTAGCTACTAGCCTAACGATTAAAACCAATTTTATAAATCCGGGGGTTAGGAATTTTAAACCTTTACAAGTATCATTAACTTTCCAAAATTAGAATTAAACTTAAAAATCACCTTTTAATTTAAAAAATAAAATAGAATTTGGTTATTGGTTACTCTAATTAGATAAACAAAATAATCTAAACTAAAGAAAAAAGGAAATTAGGTTTTTTCATTTTTATTGTTGTCTCGTAGGTGCCTATATACCCATTATTTAAGACCAGACCTATCTAGTTCTTTTATAAAAACTTTAGTGGGTGCTTTGATTTTAATTTTTGAAAAAAGGTTAGATTTACGTTTTTACTCAATTTAATTTATTCAAGGAAATTCTCCTAAAGGGTCTTAATCAGTGTTTTATTTTTGGAAAACTCAATTTTTCTAAGTGATAAAATGATTTTGTTCACTAACCTATTTATTTATTTTTATTTTTATTATATTATCTTAATTATTTTATACTTATTCTATCTATTTCTATTAAAATAAATAAATAGACTACTTCCTTTTTTTCTCTCTCTTTTTGTTTTTCTTATGTTTCTATTTACCTTTTTGTTCTTTTTTTCATTTTCTCATTTATAGAATTTACCAATAAAAAAAAAAAACAAACAAACCGAATCAGTTTAGATGGCTTATAGGTAGCTCGGATCGGCTTGTTGGCTCACTTTGACTTATATCGGCTCACTTCGGCTCAAAGTTGGTACACTTTGGCGAAGTCAGCTCCAATCGGATCACTTTAGCTCAAATTAGTTCGTGTTGGCTCAAAAAATCCGATGATGGTGGTTTTCATAAAAAAAACACCGTAGGGGATACCATCCCAGAGAGAGAGAGGAATAGTACTAGAGAGAGGAAGTTTTGATTTTTGTTTTTCTAAATTGTTTTGAAGCTTTATTGTCTTTTGAAAATAAAAAGTAGACCCCTAAAATATGATTTTCTTCCAATTTTGGATTGGACAAATCTAGACAATATATAGTACCAAATACATAGCTGTGCGTATAAGAGTGTGTCCACTACACTTGGAAGTGAGTTGGTAAATGACGTGGTGATAAATAAAAAATACATTTTACACCTTCCATGGATTAAACCCAAGATCTCCAAGTCATGTGTAATATTAAATCCGAGTGCTTATCTAGCTAAGCTATTGGTTTTTCCTTATTTATGTGCAATTATTACACATATGGACCAAATTAGCTTGGGCTAAATTCAAATCAAAACCTAAACCTAACGGCCTTTTATTCAAAATTATTTAAATTAAAATTATATTCTATTTAAACAACCTAAAAATTTATTATTTTCTAAAATTCACCATTTTTTTCTATTTTCTTTATTTTCTAAATTTCTTAATTTTTTATTAATTTTATAGATTTCCTATTTTTTAATATTTTTCCAATTTTCTTATTTTTTATGCTTTTTCCTTAGTTTTGTATTTTCCTAAAATTCTTATTTTTCTTTTAAATTTCTTTATTTTTTGGGTTTTCTTTAATTTTCTATTTTTTAAAAATGTTTTTATTAATTTAGGATCTTATAACCTAAACTAAAAAATAAAAGGAGAGGAAAAATTAGGTATTTAACACTGCTCCTCTAAAGTTTTAGCAAAACTTTGCTACAAAGCTAAAATAGATACTAGTTTTTACCCTTAGAAAGACTCTAAAACAACTATAACCATCCTAGAATTGATTTTAATGAAGAAAAAAAACTTGGTCGTGCGTCTTTAGGCTTACTAACCTAGGTTGGAATGTCTTTAAGGGATAACCAATCTTATGTTAGGATTGATCTAAAACCAGGTTGTGCTTCACTAGGCTCACTAACCTAGGTGAGAGTATCTCTCGAAGACTAACAACCCTAAAATAGGATCGATCTAAAAACCTGGTTGTTTCTCAATAGGCTTAGTAACCTAGGTAGGAGTATCCCTCGGGGACTAGCAACCCTAAATTAGGATTAATCTAAAACCTGGTCGTACCTCATTAGACTCACTAACCTAAGAGGGAGCGTCTCTTGGGGACTAGTGACCCTAAATTAGGATCGATCTATAACCTGGTCATGCCTCACTAGGCTCACTGACTTAGGCAGGAACATCTCTTGAAAACTAGCAACCTTAAATTGAGATTGATCTAAAACCTAGTCGTACCTCACTAGGCTCACTAACCTGGGTGGGAGCATCACTCGAAGACTAGCAACCCTAAAATGGGATCGATCTAAAAACCTAGTTGTACCTCACTAGGCTCACTAACCTAAGTGGAAGCGTCTCTCAAGAACTAGCAACCTTAAACTGGGATCGATCTAAAACCTAGTCGTACCTTACAAAGCTCACTAACTTAGGCCAAAGCATTTCTCGAGGATTAGCAACGCTAATGTGGGATCAATTTAAAACCTAGTCGTGCCTCACTAGGCTCACTAACCTAGGCGGGAGCGTTACTTGGGGACTAGCAACCCTAAATTAGGATAAATCTAAAACCTAGTTGTGCCTCATTAAGCTCATTAACCTAGGTGGGAGTGTCTCTTGGGCACTAGCAACCCTAAACTAAGATTGATCTAAAACCTAGTTGTGCTTTACTAGGCTCACTAACCTAAGTGAGAGCATCTTTCGGAGACTAGCAATGCTAAAATGGGATCGATCTAAAAACTTAATCATGCCTTACTAAGCTTACTAACTTGGGCGGGAGCATCTCTCTGGACTAACAACCCTAAAATGGGATTGATCTAAAAACTTAGTCGTGCCTCACTAGACTCACTAACCTAAGCGGGAGTATCTCTTGTAGATTAGCAACCTTAAATTGAGATCGATCTAAAACCTAGTCATGCCTCATCAAGCTCATTAACCTAGGCGGGAGCACCTCTTGGGGCTTGGCAACCCTATGCTAGGATCGATCTAAAACCTAGTTATTTCTTACTAGGCTTACTAACCTAGGTGGGAATGTCTTTTAGAGACTAGTAACCTTAAAATGGGATCGATCTAAAAACTTAGTCGTGCTTCACTAAGCTTACTAACTTGGCCGGGGGCATCTCTCGAGAACTAGCAACCCTAAAATGGGATCCATCTAAAAACCTAGTCATGCGTTACTAGACCTACTAACCTAAGCGGGAGCATCTCTTGAAGACTAACAACCCTAAACTGGGATCGATCGATCGAAAACTTAGTTGTACCTTACAAAGCTCACTAACTTAGGCAAGAGCGTCTCTTGGGGCTTAGCAACCTTAAGCTAGGATCGATCTAATACCTATTAGTTGAGGACTAACAACCCTAAACTTAGTGTTATGTCAAAATGAATTGATGAAGAGAAGTACCCTATGGCCTTGCTTGAGAGAAATTTGGTGAACAGATAGTCTCAATGGGATTGCTTAAAACATAAATGCCTCATGGGCTTGCTTAAAGATTTTGGAAGAGAGATTGAGTTAAGATCGCATCTTCAAAGACTGGCTAATCACTTTGATGTGGAAGGTGAATGTCTTTTGGGATGGACAGATGAGATGATGAAGAGAAGTTCCTTTTGGACTTGTTAAGAGAAACTTTGTGAACAGAGGGGCTTAATGGGTACGCCTAGAGAAGTTAAGCTTCCTATGAACTTGCTACAAGATCTTTACAAAAAGAACTTAGTGAACTGAAGGGCCCTATAGGTATGCTAAAGGTAATTAAGGAACAGAGGCACTCTATGGGTTTGCTAAAGACCTTGACGAGAGTTGAATGGATGGAAGGTGGGATAGCCTATTTGAGAGCTAGTTAGGATAAAAACTTGTCCAAAAACACTACCCGATTTTTTAAGAAACTATTTACAGAAAAACCCTTTTGGTGAAAACCAATTATGTTGAAAAAGACGTTGGGTATAATTTCCTTTATTTTGGGAAGAATGAGAAAAGCTCGGACTCTTAAACCCCCTTTTTTTTTCTTATTCTTTTTTTTTTCTTTAGAATGGATTGAAAACTTGGCCACCTAAGCCAACATGGATTGCATAAGAATTTTATGACAAGCCTTTACTTTCTCTCTTTTCTTTTTTTTTTTCGTTTTTGTTTTTGAAAGTTTTGCTAATGGGTATAACTTCTTATTTGAGGAATAATCTTATAACCACCCCTATCTTTGGTAATTATGTAGAGTTTCTTAATGCCCCTGATTGTAGGGCTTCTCATAAGGCTTTTGTGATTTCAAGACATTACTTTTTTAAGGAAAAAGTAACTCATAATTAGTTTAGTTAAAGTGGTCTTTCTTATTAGCTCTCGGTCTAGATCCTGCTCTCGACTTCAGTTCCAAAAATTATAATCCATTTTGTAAGTGATACTCCTTAATCAATTCATTAGGTCTTTTTCAGTTACCCTTATGAATTTAGGATTTTGGTCCAAAGGTTTCAAAAAAGATTAATGAAAAGGCTTATTTCGACAGAAATACTTTTATTAATTTCGGGTGCACAAATCAAGAACCTTGGGGAAAAATTAGAAGTATGCTTGCCCCAATTTCAAACACAAATTTTATTAAAGATAAATTATCTTTTCAAATCGGAAGAGCTTTTACATGTATAAGGGTGGTACTGTGGGTGGGGAGGCCTTATGTGATTCACTTTAGATAAGAGAGACTTTAGAGTGTTAGTATGGATATAGAAATTTGGATTTTCGAGCTTAAGAGTGTCATTTAGGGCCTTTTGTTTTCTAAGGCTATTTGGGCATTGACTTTCGGCCCTTTGATTTGGTTTGGTTGCTCCTATTGGGATGTGAAATATTTCTTAGGGCTTTTTATCCTAAATTTCTAGGCCCAATTCTTTGGCCTCTTTTCTTCTCTTTTTTCTTTTCTTTTTTAATTGCTTCACCTTACTATCTCTTACTATTCTCTCTTTTCTTTTAGTTCCAAGAGTGATTGTTTTCCATTGTTGAGTTTTCTTCTTTTAAAATGATTCAAGGCACTAATTCGATGGATTTCAAGTATATAGGCTTGAGGTGGTTGACAAAGGAAATTGGCTCTTCTTCATTTCAAAGAAAAATAATTTATCGAAGATAAAAGTTGTTTTTCAATTAATGTTACTTAAATAATCATAAACTAATCTTACCCCTATCATCTAATCAATGACCCTAACCTCCGAATTGCCTTGTTGTAAGGTAGTTCTTGACTGGGTTTTTAATTTGAAAATTCTCCAAAATAGGTCCAATGGGGTAAGCAACAAATTATTGTGTTTAGGATTTAGAAATGAATGCCTAACCTCACTTTAATCTACGTATCACATTTAAAGTAAATCTCCTTTAAGGAATAAGTCTAAAGTATCTTCACCTTTATATTGCTCAACTCTCAAAGTCTTTCGAGGGTTAGTGTATAAGATATAGTTTGCCTCTTCTCATCCTAAATTTTTCAAAAAGTGAGTTATCGGTTTCTTAAGGAGGAGTCTATTTTTTTATTTACCTAGGATCAGGTTTTGCTCCCCAGTTTCTTAAATCATGCCCCAGTATTTGACTTTGAGTTTTGGTTCAATTCATGATTAAGCTTAGCTTTCTAAATAGATCAATGGTTTTGGCCTAGCTTAGTTATTTTTAGGGGTTAAGGATTGTGTTCAAGTTGGCTGCCTTGATGGGCTATGGTTAATGTTTGGATTGGCTGCCCAGCCTAGTGGCTTATGTTTGGGTAAGTCGATTGGATGAGCCCAAGGTTTGTGTTTAAGTTAAATGCTTAGCTAAGTGGCCTGTATTTGGGTAGGTTACCTAAATGGGCCCAAGGTTGGTGTTAGTTAAGTGGCTTGTGTTTGGATTAGATGGGAGAAAGGGCTCATGTTGGCTTTTTTAATAGATTAAAGGATCTGGTGTGGGTTGAAAGCCAAGTGTTTGGGCTAGCTACTTAAGTAGGACAAAGGGCTCGTGTTTGTTGAATAGGCCATGGGGCTCGTATTTGGGGTTAAATGGGCTAAAGGACTCGTGCTTGGCTTGAATAGGCTAAAGGGCTCATGTTTAGCTTGAATGGGCTAAGAGGCTCATCTTTGTCTTCCTTAATAGGTCGAGGGATTTTGTGTGGTTTGAAAACTAAGTATTTAGGTTAGTACTTGATTGGGCTAGAGGCTTGAGCTTATGTTGGCTCCATAGGTCTATAAGGATTTCTAGTTGTTGGTAACTTTTCTTTTAATTTTTTTTTAGAGAGAGAAAGATAAAACTTTATTTTATAGAAACCAAATAAAAATAGTAGATTTCTAGCTAGATTGAAAACTAAGTATTTGGGTTAGTTACTTCATTGGGCTAGAGGCTTAAGCTTGTATTGGCTCTATAGGCCTTCAAGGATCTAGCTGTTGGCAACTTTTCTTTTCATTTTTTTTTAGAGAGAGAAAGATAAAACTTTATTTTATAGAAACCAAATAAAAATAGTGGATTTTTTTATTTTTTATTTCTTTTCCTTTCTTGAGTGAGGGAGAATGAAAAGTCTTATTAAAGGATTGTCTACAAAGAAGGAAAGAACGGAGGATGACTAAAGAGATAAACAAAAATTATTTTTGAAAGATCAGAGTACATGAAACTCAAAGTCCTTCAATTACATCTAAAGTTTCTAATCTAACTCTTGTAGTTAGGCTTTAATTTTGTTTAGCATTTCTAAAGCCTAATTCATGGTCCTTTCACCTTTTTCAACTTAAGATAACAAGGCCTTGTTAGAGGCCTTAGCATGCCTAGCCTTTTGCTTTCAATAAGTAACTTTAGCTTATAGCAGCTACTCATGGATTCTTAAGGCAACTTGCAATCTTTGATTATTCTCTTGTTGATTACCTGCCATTTTTAGTTTTACATATTTCATAGACAACAATCAATCATCAATGTAGAAAAAGAAAACACATGGAAATATGCAAGTGTTAAGATCATTTGGGTTAATACATTACTCCCTTGAGTTGCAACCCTACTATTATTTTCAGGAACTTGATTGCATTAAAACTCTTAAATGATCAATAGGGTTGCGATTTCTTAAAGGTAGTGTATTAACCCAAGCTTAGGAGGGATTATATGCAATTAGGGTAGGTTTTGAAAAGGTCCTTAAGCTTTATGATCTCACTTGTTAAAAAACATTTTCATTGATCACATTAAGCTTAAGTGAGGTGGACTAATCAACCCCTAGTAGTGGTTACACTACAACACCCAAAGACTACACAATGGCCCTTCTCCTAAGGTCCTAAGATGGCTTAGGTTTGACTGCATCTACCCTACATCTTTGATGCAACAAATGATCCCCCATATTCCTATGTATGTGATATGCAAGACAGATAAACAAAAGTTGAGAGTGAACTCTAGGAAAGAAGTTTCAGGTTTGTCTTTTCTTTTTCTATTTTGTAACAATGCTGCCTTATTAGCTATTTACCAAACCCTTAAGAACGTATGCAAGAAGGGTGGGTTCTAAAGGTCTTTAAATTTTGTGACCTCATGCATTACTTACAAAATGGTTCATTGGTCACATCGAAGTTTAAGTGGGGTAGCCTAATCGGCCCCAAACGGTGGTTGCCTTGCTATGCTCGGAACTTACACAATGGCTCCCTATCCTAAAGTCTTAAAACGACCCAAGTTTGACCATATCTATCATGTGTTCATAGTATAGGAAATAAATCACTACCCCCCTTTCCCCTCTCAAAACAATAAAATAAATAAAACTAAACCTGCAAAGACATTAGTACAATCATGATACAAACAAAGAATGAATAAGTATACAAACTATAATAAGGTGATTTTTAGAGTTTAATTTTAATTTTGGAAAGTCGAATTATTAACCCTCTTGACGTTTCCAATGGAGTCGCCAAGCTATCGAGCCTAGTTTTTCACCCTCTCGGTTCTTTTTATAAAATTAGGTCTTCTCTAAACCAACCAATATTAAACACTATCAATTTAATACTAGCCCTTAACTAGGGTTTAAAGAAAACCGGTCCTTTTATTTTGCAAGAAAAAAAAAACAACTTTGGAGTCGCTACTCAATTGGAGTCGGGAAAAATAGTTAAGTTATAACCAATTGAGTGGATTAATTATAACTTAGCCACTAGCCTAACAATTAAAACCAATTTACAAAACGGTTTTTTGAAACTAGAGAATTTAGATCTAGGAGTTAGGAATTTTAAACCCTTATGGGTACCATTGACTTTCCAAAATTAGAATTAAACTTAAAAATCACCTTTTAATTTAAAAAAGAAAAAAGAATTTAGTTATTGGTTACTCTAATTAGATAAACAAAATAATCTAAACTAAAGAAAAATGGAAATTAGGTTTTTTCATTTTTAAAGTTTTCCCGTAGATGCCTACTACCCATTATTTGGGATCAGACGTACATAGTTTTCTTTTATAAAAGCTTTAGTGGGTGATTTGATTTTAATTTTGGAAAAATGTCGAATTTACGTTTTTACTCAGTTCAGTTTATTCAAGGAAATTCTCCTAAAGGGTTCTAATTAGTGTTTTATTTTTGGAAACTCTAAAATAGTCTTAATTTGGAAAAATATACATTCATTTTCATTTATTTTTAGAAAACTCAATTTTTCTAAGTGTCAAAATGATTTTTATTCACTAACCTATTTATTCATTTTTATTTTTATTATATTATCTTATTTATTTTATACTTATTATATCTATTTCTATTAAAATAAATAAGTAAATAAATAGACCACTTCCTTTTTTTGTCTCTTTTTCTCGTTTTGTTTTTCTTCTCTTTCTTTTTACTTTTTTCTTTTTCTCATTTATAACATTTACAAAAAAACAATCAAACAAACCAAGTCGATACAGATTGGCTTAAAATCGGCTTGGATGGCTTAAAGGTGGCTTAGATTAGCTTCAGATCGTCTTGGACGGCTTAGAAGGGGCTTAGATCAGCTTGTTGGCTTACTTCAGCTTAGATCAACTCGGTTAACTCACTTCAGCTTGAATCGGCTTAGTTATCTCACTTTAACCTGGATCAACTCGATCGGCTTACTTCGACTTGGTCGGCTCAAGGTTTACTCA
Source organism: Lumnitzera racemosa (assembly GCA_024138005.1). Classification (NCBI taxonomy): domain Eukaryota; kingdom Viridiplantae; phylum Streptophyta; class Magnoliopsida; order Myrtales; family Combretaceae; genus Lumnitzera; species Lumnitzera racemosa. Next base: position 56,971,761 of record JAMXBC010000005.1, read on the forward strand.
CTTTAGTTTGAGTGGCTCCAATCGTCGCTTCAGCTAGGATTAGCTTGTGTTGACTTGAAAACCCAATGGTGGTGGTTTTCGTCAAAAAAACATTTTAGGGGATGCTACCTTAAAGAGAGAGGAACCATGCTAGAGAGAGGAAGTTTTGATTTTTGTTTTTCTAAGTTGTTTTGAAGCTTTGTTGTCTTTTGAAAATGAAGTGTAGACCCCTTTTTATAGGAGTCATGGCTGTGTTAAGGACAGAAAAAATTAAATGTAATATAATTTTCTTCCATTTTTGGATTGGACAAATCTAGACAATATATGGTGCCAAATACATAGCTGCGTGTATAAGAGTATGTCCAGTAGGTGTAGGAGTGTGTCCAACGCGTACAAGAGTCTGTCTACCATACTTAGAAGTGAGTTAGTAAATTACATAGTGATGATTTGGCCTATGACATGGCGATAAAGTAAAAAAAGAAAATAAAAGATACATTTTGCACTTTCCATGAATTAAACCCAAGATCTGCAAGTCATATGCAATATTAAGTACGAGTACTTATTTAGTTGGGCTATTAGTTTTTCCTTATTCATATGTACAACCAAGTCAACCTAGGTTAGATTCAAATCAAAGTCCAAACCCAATGCCTTTTATTTAAAATTATTTAAATTAAAATTATATTCTATTTAAATAACCTAAAAATTTATTATTTTCTAAATTCACTATTATTTTCTATTTTCTTTTTTTTTTCTAAATTTCTTATTTTTTTGTATTATTTTTCTAGATTTCCTTTTTTTATATATTTTTCCAATTTTCTTATTTTTTTAATGCTTTTTTCCTATTTTTGTATTTTCCTAAAATTCTTGTTTTTTCTAAATTTCTTTATTTTTTGAGTTTTCTTTAATTTCCTATTTTTTGTGTTTTTACTAATTTAGAACCCTATAACCTAATCTAAAAAATAAAAAAAAAGGGAAAAAATTAGGTATCTATAAATATGTATTTCACTAAGAATAGGTATATGCATGTGTAAAATTTTCTTTCACATATGATATACAGTATAATACCAATTGATTTAAACAGAACCAATTAAAAAATTTGATTAATAAGAATATATCCTTACAAGACTAAATGCACCATACATACGATATAATTTTATTCATGAACATTAAAATGTACAAAACAATATATTATGTTAAATCAATTTAACTAAGCTAATTAAAATACTAGATCAATGAAATTATAATCATGTCTCATACACATAAATTGCACCATATATATAAACATAAAAGTAACCTTATCAATGTACAATAAAAATTTGAGATCAAAACCTTAAACCTTAGACATAATGAAATTCACAAACTTATCAAAATCCTAAAGAAGGATCGAAAACCTAAGTACTAAGTTGAACACTTAAAAACCCTATATTAAAAACCTTACGATACTTATAATCTATCTTAAAAACTAATTCGAGGAAAGAATAAAATTTTAAGAACTGGGCCCTAACTTAGCCACTTGAATAAATAATCAAGTAGAACATATCAAAAGTAGAAGTTTTGGAGAGCCTCCTGTAAGGGCTAAGATCGACCACCTTCTACCCATTTTCCCTCCCAATCTAAGTGTAAACAAACCAAAGACAAGAATTTAAACTTAGTTAACTTATAAACTTAGCAATCTCCCATGAGTCAGATAAGACAATCTATCATTCCTTAGACAAGTTATACCATTTATGGAAAAAGGTAACTTAACCATTTTTAGTTTAAGCCAAAAGTAATGATTAATGGGAAAAGAAACCATACCCTAGAAGCTACCTACATCGCTGGTTTAGGAAAGGAGGTATGGCAAGTCATCTTTCCATCTTTTCGTCCTTTTTCTCACTTGTATTATCACATTTATTAGCTACCTAAAAAGCTTACACAAACTATCACATGCCCTAGATTTTTGCTTCACAAGTACACATTAAGTTGACAAGATTTGACTAAGGAAACCCTAAAGCCAAAACTGGCCATGAAAAGCTCCCAAACCTTACTTACCTTTCCATTTCTTTTCAAGACAAACCATACTTAAGCAAATCAAGAAGAAGCACCCCAAACACATTATCTTCACTATCCAAAAACATACATAAGCCACATACTAACCTCCTTATTCTAATACTCTAGTTCAGCCTTGAAGAAGGCATTCCTAAATACTACCCTACACTTAGCTAATTACAAGGATTTTAAAGCACCAACAAGCACGAAGGTCATAGGATCCAAGAAGCTCAAGGATTTCTAAGGGAAAGAGAAGAAACTAAGAACCAAAGGAGCTTTAAGTGGGGCGTCAACCACCTTACACCAATTTAGTAAAGTACACTCCATCTTCAAGTGTCTTTAGAACACCATAAGTAGAGTTCCATTTCTTATTTTTGTAAGTATATCATGTATTTTAGATGTTTTCTTAGTAGGATAAGTTATAGTTTTCTTGAAACTTCTTTACAAGTGATAGAACATAAGTGGCTTAAGCTTGTTTCCTTTTTAGCATACATATGTGTTGCTTGTAGTGGAGCTTACTAACTTGAAGAAACCACAAAAATAAGCTTTTGTAACTTCTTTTAAGTGATGGACCTGAGGTTTAGGAAGGTTTCCAAAGTGTTTTCTTCACTTATGTTAAGTTGCACATGCATCAAATTAACCCTAGGTGATAGAAGAACCATTATATGAACCTTTGATGAAGAAATCATCACTTAAAGGCATTTCTTAAAGCATTTACACCTAGAGTAATGCATATCTCATGTTGTTCCACTCAATATTATACTAGTTAGAGTATAATATTGAGTGTTAAGCATTGGTTAAGCATCTAAACTAAAGAAATAAGGAGTTAAGTTTGAAAAATGGCTTTAGGAACGAAAGAATCAAATTGACCACATCTATAACTAACATTTAATCTACTTAAACACCCTTAAAAATATAGTAATTAAAGTGAAAAGACTAATCAAGACTAGTATGATAAGTGTTAAGGTCCCAAAACTCAGAATTATGCCCAAAACCCATAAGACAAGCCTAAAACTCCTAATTGGGCCTTGTGAAACTTTTTTACCAGCAAGTTAAAGTTAAAACAAAGGTGGTATAAATCCCATAGAAAGCCTACATTAAGTTTCCTAAGGCTACCAAAGTAATAAGTATTACTAATGGAAGAATTGAGCCCATCATTGATCATAAAAGCCACTTAAAAGTTCAAGAAGTGCAAGATAGTAATAAACCAAAAAATATTAAATAAAAATTGATATTAAGAAAGTAATTAAACCTAAATAAAAGTCCTAAGCCCAAGCTCTAATAATTTCACTAAGTATTAGAAGGCTTAGTAACAAATTCAAGCCCAAAAGAAAACCCAATCTTTAGGGACACTATTGTTTAGGCCTATAAACATAATTACAAGTCCCATCTCTCAAATATGAACATACCACACGAAATTACACTTGAAAATGATGGAAATCTATTATAAGATCGTGAAATCAGATTTAAAATGAGAAAGTTATATGCGATTGAAGATTTAGCTCAACTAAAAAAAATTTAAGACTTAATCAAGAGTATAACTTTAGTCAAACTTTAGAGTAACAATATAGCCCTTATGTTGCTACATTTAGTTTGATCAAGGAACTTTGATTTTGGGGATGACTATAAACCCCTAAAATGTTTGATTTAGTTTTTAAAATAGACTTAATTATGTTAGACAATTTAGGAGTCGACAAGGTTAATGAAAGAGAAAACCCAGAAATAATTCATTAATCGCATAAAAAACTTTACTACCCTAAATGCATCTAAAGAATTCACTCAAAACTAATAGAAACCCTAAAATGATCACTTTAAAGACATATGTACACTAATTCAATATAATAAATCTTAAAACTCTAATTGAAAATATAACCCGCACATTTTGTCAAATCATCAGTAAAAGGTTAGAGATGACTTTCAATCATGCATATATGTGTTAAATCCTCAAGCAGTCCTTTAGAAACTAAGATAATGAATCATAGCTTACATTTATTTCTTAAGTATATGATTAAGATAGTCTTACTTAGAGTTAGGGGTATAGTTGAAGATTAGGTTACAAGTAGTGAACTTTAATACTCGAATTAGTACTTTTTGCACTTGTTATCCAAAGTAGTTTATCAAATGAGATATATAGGCTATAAAGACCTAAAGTAAGACCTCATCAACCATGTTTACTAATCAATTCACCAACTACCTCATTTCCTCTCATTTCCTTCATTTTTCCCTTATTTTCCCTTAATTACTACATTATGTGCACAAGTTTACATATGCTTAAGGAGAGTTGACCAAGTCAACACATATTGACCAAAGTCAACAATTTGAAAAGTCAACAAAAGATACTAAGAAATAAAGAAAATATCTACTCCTTCATGATGGCTTTTCTTATCTTTTCTTTTGATTTTTCTCTTCTTCTCTTTCTCCTCAATTGTTACCGTCCACATCTTCTTCTTCTAGACTCCACCATGTGCCTCCTTTCATTATGAAAACAAAACAAAAGAAACAAGCCAAAATTTCCCTTTCAATGCCGTGAACTCCTTCTTCCTCTTTCACTTTCACAACTTCTCCTTTTGTCTCCATAATTCCAACACAACTAAAGGTATGTACTTAAGTTACTTTATGTTGTTTTATATTATTCATTAGTTAGTTAATTAGGTAGATTAGACAATTAGGTATGTGAAAAGTATGATCTTGAAGAAGAGGGCACAAAGTTTCCATCTTTAAGTATAGAAATCTAGGAATCATGGAGAAGAAGAAAGGAAAACATGAATATGTGCTCAAAGAATGTGTATATGAGGTAAACTAAAAAGAAGGGAAGCATGAGAAGCATGGTACATGAGTATTTTCCATGTACATATCCTAAATTAAAACAAAACCTAACCATACACACTTGTACTGCACTAATTACACACTTAAAAACACAAAAGAATGGAATTAGGAAGCTTTTCTTAAGGAAAAGATTAGGTATACGAATTTGTGTATAAAAATACGTATCCAACCGTATAGGTATATAAGTATGTATACATGGATAAATATGGTATAAACCTAAGTAGATGTATAAGTATATATATGTATAAGGTATATGTACATAATTATAAGGGAAGGAATAAAATATACATAAGACAAGTACATATGACATAAGCATGAGGAGAGGCTTATGTAATCACATAATGAAGTAAGTGATGAGGTAAGCACATGATGACATAAGCCAAGACATAAGCAAGTGATGACATAAGCAATGACCTAAGCAAATGGTGATGTAAGCGATAACATAAGCATAGATTATAAACTAAAAAAAGAAGAAAAGTGTATCATAATTAGGAACCTAAATTAGTAAACCCTAATACACTTTCTAAATTGGATTATACTTAATTAAGTACATGAATTAATAATAGCAAAGTAAAAGCCTCTAAGCATAAGAAGTTAAGGATTAACTAACTCATTAAGTAGAAGCAAAAGATATAAATATAAGTAATAAGAGCAATTAAGTTTTTATAGTTAAAATTTCTCTAAATTTAGTTCTTATCGTAAAATACGAGTCAAAATGTCCAAAACGGACATTACCATGTAAACGTACGTCTGAAAACGATGAAAAACGACTATAAATTCATAAATATCAGAAATAAAATGAAAAAGATACAAATGGTTAAGAATAAAGTCTAACCGAATAAAAATTAAGGTAATTGAGTAGAAGTATGGAACTAGAATTATTAGTTAATTCAGTTACTTACTAGCATTATTATCACATAATGATTAGGTGACCCTGAGGTGAGCAAGGACCTCTTGATCGATTACTACGATTAGGGTGAGTCGCTATGGCCGAGTGAGTATTTACCCTATGATTCCATGCTTGTTTGTGATTATAGCTAGTGGATTTAAATACCACGGTTAACTGACTATTGTGTGGGGTTTGGGAAACGTTTGTGTATGATCTTATGTATTGAATTGTGAAATTATCTTAAGTACAGAGAATGCTTTGTTTGTTGCATGGTAGTATAGAAAGTCATTGTGTGTACTATTAGATGGTCACAGCATAATTTGAACTTAAGTATACTCGGCTTATAAAAAGAAACTAGAACATGCATTAACATGCATCACATAAATATAATTCCAGCCGTCACATCACACGGAGGTAAAGAGAGGCCACTCGGGGGGTTGTTATTATTCATTTATTGGTTCTATACGGTGCACTGGTACAAAATGACCTTACCCTGGCCCGTGGGAACACTAAGCGTTGGAGGTGCCAACCGCCTGGCTAAGGGTCGAGTCTAGAGGCCTCCGTTTAGGGGTGAGTGTAAACTGCGAGGGCCCACTCACGATTATACTAGAACTTGGTTTTATGAAAATAAAAGACTTATTTGATTTGAAAACAGAGCGTGGAGTTCCGTAGTAAGGAAAGTTCTAGTATAATACTCGGATCTGATTGGTGCTGTGTATACTCCAACCCTGACTTCGGAAGGCGTTAAATCCGAGTTACGTATATGAACTAGTTAAGTATACGTATTGTTTGTCATTTTGTTTGATCATTCATTCATATGCGTGAATATAATGTACTTATAACTTGCTTGTGGTGTGGCTAAGAGTTTTGCTCAGTAAGCTTAGGCTTACACCCCTTTAGACTTTTGCTGCAGGATAGCCTGTTCGTAGAAGCTGGTCGAGGGATGCCACAGGTTAGCTTGGGGACTTAGGCAGGAGCGAGCTATCTTGTGTATTGAGAGAACAATTAATATAGATCTTTACTCATATACTTTTGTTTTATTAGTATTATAGACTTAGATGTACTCTCTTACTGTATGATATAAGCTTTGTAGTTCAAATTTTATATAAATATGTTAGTGTGATGATATCATGTGAATCTGTGTGTTCTTGGGAAACTAGTGGATGTAGAGCCTTGTATATTGTATGAAGAGTTCTTGATTGGAAAGATAACTAATCAGGGGTTCTTTATACAGTATACGGCGTCTGCCACTACTAGGCCGTTCTCAGTTCATGACAATGACCTACCTTCAGATTACTATGACTAGTAGCTATGGCAGAGTGAGTATTCCCAATAACTCAATACTTGATGTTAGTGTATCTAAATTTTATATATTGACAAATTGATGCTTAGGTTCAGGATCTACATGTGGTTGATTATTAGTTATTTGTCGTACAAATATTTTTAAATATAATAAATAAATAATTGGTTGTAAGATTGACTATTGGATGATTGGATGGTTTGTTATTATTTGTTGATCACCTAATAATTTGACTTAACTATATATGACTTGCTTAAACTAAATGGTTCATGCATAAGCACGGCATTGCAATATACTTATACCAATTGCCACCTTACATGGAAGGTGGGAAGGGGCTCATAGGAGTAGGAGCTCCTGAAGGGATTATTTTAAGTACACAATATGTGCCATATTTATTGAATCCCTATCCTAGCCTAAGGGCTTACTAGGCATCAGGAGATGCTAATCGTATGGATAAGGGTCGTATCTTATGACTTCCACTTAAGGTATGTGATGTGGATTTTAGAGACCACTACACCACTAAACCTAGGATTTCATTATTATTGATTTTGAAAAAGGAAAAAGTTGCTAAGTATGAAAATTTTTCAATGTGTGTACTAGTACACCAGTTTGGTTAAAAACACTTTGACTATAGAGAGCGTAATTCTGAGTTGCATGTAGTTCCTAGGCCACTGCATGTATTTGTTAGCTTACTATTTAATTCATGCATTCACATGATTGTTTAATTAATTGTTTGATAACCTACTTGCTTAAGGTATCTTACTAAGCTTGTGTAGCTTACTCCGCGATAGTTTTTCCCTTGTAGTTGTTCGATAGCTGAGATTGGGATAAGAGTCAAGTATGGAGTGCAACCACTGAGTAGTATAATGAAAACCTAGGATTCAAAAAAGAAGAAGAAGAAGGAGAAGAGGTTGTAAAGTTGATTTAGAACACTCTATGAAACAACTAATCTCTTAATTAAGTCTAACATCTTTAATAAGTTTAAAAATTTTAGGAATTGTCTATCTTATTTCATTATTTTAGTAAGGCCGATTCTCTATGATTCTAATAGACTGTAGATTAATTAGGTATTCTTAGCTATTTATTAAATAAGTTAGTTATATGTAATATAATTACATATGAATAACAAATAATTAGTTAGAGTCTTATAACCTTTAACTTATAAGGTTTTCATACCATGGGTGTACACATGTTATGAAAATTTTAAGGCAATCCTACCAAGCCCCCTATTAGGTCCTGACATCATCAAAGGCATAATATCTTAACTCTCTAAATATCTCTCGATGTGCCTAAGAGTTAGAGTTCACTACAGCTTACTACGAAGCAAGAGTGGGTCCTTCGAAGAATCAAAGAAAACAATAAGGGGGTAGTATTAGTAACTCATCGTGAGCAATCTTCTTGGATATGACCCACCAAGAGGATCTTATACAACTCAAACTTTGTTTGATATGACTAAGTTCACCATAAGTAATCTTCTTAGATATGACCTACCAAGAGGATCTTATATGACTCAACCTTAGTTTAATATGACTCATAAATGTCGATTGAGGTCCACTTACTACTAGCCTTAGCTATAATCATGTTAGATAAGAATGTAAGGAGCTTGTGGTAACTTATAAGCAAGAACGAAGATTCAGTATATTCAATAATGAGTAGATGATCTAGCTTACATTAATAGAGACTACTTATAGTAAGTCTTTAGGGAAACAAATGGAAAGGTAAAATTATAAAAAGGGTAATGTCATAAAACTATCCTATGATATAGTAAAAAACGAGAAAAAGGGAAAAGGCAAAAGGAATATAGTACAAATACTATCAAAAGTAGAAAAAGGAGGATTACTATCAACTTTCAAGAGGTTTCATGCCCTGCTAAGAATCCACATAGAAGAAAGTAGAGCTCTTCATTAGTTACTGATGTAGGTCGAGCATCTTAGGTAAGGTAATCTTAGGGCCAAGATGGAGTAAGTGCTGAAACTCATAATGAATTGAAGCTAGTGCTTAGAGTTATGTAACTCAGATGTAACTAAAGGTTTGTTATCATTAATTACTGATGTAGCTCAGGCATCTTAGGTAAGGTAATCTTGGGGCCAAGATGGAGTAAGTGCTAAAACTCAGAATGAATTGAAGTTAGTGCTTAGAGTTATGTAACTCAGATGTAACTAAAGGTTTGTTAGCTAGGCCGTCCTATATTCAACTCAAGGTTAGTCTCTAAAGTCAACTTGAGAGGTCAAAATTGTTCATAGTTCAATACTTTGGCCGGTGACCTTCATCTATCTATATGCTTCTCAATAACTCTATAGCTTAATACTGTCCTTTGTTTAGGTTGGAATAGCTTGGGGTTGGGTCCTTAATAGCTTAGTTAAGCAGCAATTATACACTTAGCTAGTTTATAAAGTCTTAGACTTTAGCTCTTATGATGAGACCAAAGCTCAGAATAGTCTTAGACAAGCTTGAAGTCCCATCATCTTTACTTAAACGTAGCTATAGTAGTATCCTTATTATACTAGGGCCTTAAGTCTATCATCATGATTTTCCTTGCATCCTATCAGGTATAAGACATTCCCCCCCCCCCCCCCCCCCCCCCCCCCCCCTCACCCCATAAAATTTATCCTCAATCTCATCATCACTCTTAAACATTTCCCAATCTACCATCTCTAGCAATTATCTTAGCAATCTTACTTTGTACTTAATTAGGGAATCATCTCTATGCCATTTAAAGCATAACCATATAACTAATAGCCTTTAAATTAATTTAAGTTAGACTTAGCATACTTTAAAATCCAATTTTACAAATATGCACATTATAATTCTTAATCCAATTCTTTTACCACCCACTTACTACCCATTCTCATTGTGTACCTATGATGTCTAATAGATTTAATTTATGATGCTTAAGGAAGTTTTCAAGAACCTAGCTCTGATACTAACCAAGAACTCTCATGCCTTAAGTGATAGAGTTGTAACAATTCCATCATCTAAATCCACATAAAATAGAAGCTAACCTCATAAATGCTATTATAAGTTTAATTTCACTAGACAAGCATGACTAACCCTCTTTGAAGTAAACAAATCAACACTTAATAAGAAGTAAAACCTATGAAAAAAGACTTAAACTTATATTTACATAGCATATATCTTGGGGTTTATCTTACATAAAGTAGTAGTTTAGTTACATACACACATACAAAAGCAAGTAGTTGAAACCAATTGGATCACACATGGTGGTCCAACTAAGACGATAAATGTATATGTAGATATATCAAACTAAAAGAAAACAAGGGAAAAGTCTCCAAGAATTTCATGTGGCCTTCCATTTACTTCCTTATATTGCTACTAACTTGAGGGTAAGTGTACCTCTTCATCTGGTTTATAGTTCAAAAAAGGATTCATAGGGATATTGTCAAGCCTAATTTCTCACCTTCCCGGTTTAATAAATTAGATTTCTTTTAAACCGATCAGCATTAAACTCTTACCCATTTAATACTGACCTTTGACTAATGTTTAAAGAAAACTAGTTCTTTTTACATTTTGAAAGTACTTTGGAGTCACCACTTGACCAGAGTCAGAAAAAAGAGTTAAGTTATAACCAATTGGATTGATTGGTTATACTTAACTACCGGTCTATCAATTAAATCATTTTATAAAACAGCATTTTGAAAACTAAAGATCTAAATTTGGGAGCAAATTTATTAAATCTTAAACAGGTACTACTTTTTAACTTTCTCGATTTAACTTCCTCAATTTAACTTCGCTTTCCAAATATACCCTTTTTAATTTCTAAAACAACTAATAATGTTACATGTGACTAAATTAATTAATTTTCTCCAATATCTACAAAGATGGAAAAAATAAAATATTTTGTATTTTAAGTCACCTCATACTTACGTATGGGTGCTTACATACTTGCTATTCGAGATCGGACTTCTGTAGTTCATTCACCAAAAACATAGCTGATTGATTAATTTTAATTTTTGAAAACCAATCAAATTTACGTTTTTTACTTGTTTTAAAGAAATTTTCTAAAGTAGCTAATTAAGACTTTATTTTAAGAAATTCTAAATAGGGTCATAATTAGGAAAAAAATGATTGATTTATTTTTATTTTATTTGAAAAATAATTTTTCTAACTAATAAAATGAATTTTATTTGCTCACTTAATTTATTTTATTATTTACTTTTTTAAATCCATTTACTTTTTTTATATTTCTATTTACTTTATTTATTTTTTACTTAACACAAATAAATAAATATAATTAAACTAAATCTTTTCTTTTTCCTTTTTTTTCTTAATTTACAATTAAGAAAACACTACATAATAAACAACAACATAAATAAATAAATATATAAATAAAAAAGGCTAGACTTAAGCTTCATGGGTCATATTAGGTTTAGCTTGAGTTCTACAGGTAGGGTCATGCTCGAGTTGGACAAGGTTGGATTTGGAGTATAGATCAAATGTGGGTCATGGGTTAGGTCACATACAGCAAGTTAGAGGAGGTGTTTTAGAGGCCGTTTCAGTAGCTAAAATGATCGAGAAAGGCTACTTTCATGGCCACTCTATTAGGGAATGGGAGGCTTAGTTCAATGCTACGGCCAAACTCAGCTGTCAGTGGTGGTTGGTGAAGAATGGATAGCAGTTCATTGGACGTGAGAGAGAGATGGTGTGGAGAAAGAGAGCTAAGAGGGTGGCCATGTGTGTGGATGGTTTAAGTTTGGTGTTTGGGGTAGCGGTAGTTATTACTGTATTGGCTCGTGCATAGAGGTGATGAACAGTGATGTCCGTGCGGGATGAAGGATGAAGTTCGATTGCTTTGGGGCTAAGATGTTGAAGATAGGATAATAGATGGGGGTTCGTGTTTTATGGAGGATCAGGGATGATTGTCTAGGCGTGTGTGGCTCATTATCGTGAAGTCAAGCGAGGATGGACGTACATGTAAACCCTTGAAAGTTTCGATCTAGGTTTTGAAATAGACTCAACTATAGTAGACAATTTAGGAATCGACAAGGCTAATTAAAGTGAAAACCCTAAAAGACTTAATTAATCGCGTAAAGAATTTTTCGACCCTAAATGTTTCTAAAAGCTAAAGATTCAATTCGAAAGTGATAAAAACCTTAAAAATGATTTCATTAAGGACATATATACACCAATTCATCATGATATATCCTAAAACCCTAATTGAAAATGTAATGCTTATATTTTGCAAAATCGTTAGTAAATGGTTAGAGATAACCCTCATTCTTGTTTATATGATTCAAATTCTTAAATAATCCATTAGGAACTAAGATAATGGATTATAGATTATATTTATCCCTTAAATATATGATTAAGATGGTCTTACTTAGGATTAGGGTTATAGTTGAAGATTAGGTTACATATAGTGAACTTTAATGCTCAAATTAGCACTTTTCACACTTGTTATCCAAAGTTATTTATCAAATGGGATATATGGACTCTAAAGACCTAAAGTAAGATCTCATCAACCACATTTACACATCAATGCATCATATACCTCAATTCTTCTCATTTTCTTCATTTTTCCTCTAATTTCCCTTAATTACCACATTATGTTCACAAAATTAAACATACTTAACAAATGTTGACTAAGGTAATGCATGTTGACCAAAGTCAAAGGGTTGACCAAGTCAACAAATGTTGACTAAAGTCAACATTTTGGAAAAGTCAAAAGTCTTAAGAGATAAGGAAAATATCTTAGTTCTTAATGATGATTTTCTTTTCTTTTCCTTTTGATTTTTCTTTTCTCCTCTTTGCAATTTGTTGCCGTCCACTTTTCATCCTTCTAGACTTCTCCATTTGTTGTCTTCATAATTGGAAACAAAACAAAAGAAACAAAAACAAAAGTCCCCATTTCATGCCGTGAGCTCTCCTTCTTCTTTCACTTTCATCCTTTTTCTTTTGTCCCCTTAAACTTCAACACAATTAAAGGTATGTTCTTAACTTGTTTTATGTTATTTTATGTTATTCATTAGTTAGTTAATTAGGTAGATTAGGTAAGTAGTTAAGTGTTTAGTGAAGTCTTGAAGAGAAGAAAACAAAGTCTCCATCTTTAAGTGTAGAAAGTGATGGATCATGAAGGAAATGGAAGGAATACATGTATATGTACTCTTAGATGTGTATACATAAAGAAATACCAAAGGAATACAAGTGTATGAACCTTTGTACATAAGTATGTATCATGTACATAACCTAATTTAAGACCATATCTAACTATATATACATATACTATACTAACTACATACATAGAAATGCAAAAGGATGAAAATTGAGAGAATTTTCTTAAGAGAAAATTTGGCATACGAAATTTTAGTATAAAAATACGTATTCAACCGTATAGGTATATGAGTAGAAATACATGTATAAATATGGTATAAGTATATGTAGATGTATAAGTATATGTATGTATAAGGTATATGTACATAAGTATAAGTATAAGGTATATGTACATAAGTATAAGTATAAGGTATATATACATAAGTATAAGTATAAGACATAAGTATAAAGTAAGAAATAAATGTACATAAGACATGTACATGTGACATAAGCATGATGTAATGCTTATGTAATCAAATGATGAGGTAGATGATGACATAGGCATATGAGGACATAAAGAAAAGATGACATAAGCATATGAAGGCATAAAGGAAAGATGATGTAAGCAATGACATAAGCATAAGTTTAGAAAATGAGAAAAATAAGAAAATGTAGATAATTAGATACTAAAATTAGTAAATCATAATATACTTTGTAAACTAGATTATACTTAAATCAATACATGAATTAGTAATGACAAAGTAAATCCCTTAATTATAAGAATTTAGGGAATAAAGGTTATAAATATAAGTAATAGCAATACTTAAGTATTATAGCTAAAAATTTCTATAAAATTAGTTCATAATATAAAATAGGGGTCTTAACGTCCAAAACAAACAGTACCGTATGAATATACGTCCGAAAACAATGAAAAATGACTATAAATTGATAAATATCAGAAATGAAACGAAAAAGTTACATACGATTAATAATAAAGTCTAACCGGGTAAAAGTTGATAATAGTCTAAGTAGATTAGGTAATTAAATGTTTAGAAGTATTAGTTATATTAGTTACTTACTAGTCTTATCAAATCATAATGATCAGATGACTCTGAGGAGCGTGAGGACCTCCCAATCGATTACTACGATTAGGGCAAATCACCATGGCCGAGTGAGTATTTACCCAATGATTCCATGCTTGTCTTGTGATTGTAGATAGTGGACCTAAATATTATTGATAATTGATGATTGTGTGGGGATTGGGGAAAATGCCCGTGTATGTTGGTATGTCTTGACTTGTGAACTTATCTTAAATAATGATAATGCTATGTTTGTTGCATGGTAGTATAGAAAATGATTGTGTGCACAATTGGATGGTCATAGCATAATTTGAACCTAATTATACTCGGCCTATAAAAAGAAATTGAGACATGCATTAACATGCATAGCATGGATATTATTCCGGCCGTCACATCACACGGAGGTAAAGAGAGGCCATTCGGGGGTTGATATTATTCATTTATTTGGTTATGTACGGTGCACTCATACAAAATGACCTTACCCTGGCCCGCGGGAACACTAGGCGTTGGAGGCGCCAACCGCCTGGCTAAGGGTCGAGTCTAGAGACCTCCATTTAGGGGTGAGTGTGGACTGCGGGGGCCCACTCACAATTATACTAGAACTTGGGTTTTCTGAAATTAAAAGAATTATTTGATATAAGTACGGAACGTGGGGTTCCGTAGTAAAGTAAGTTCTAGTATAATACCCGGATCTGATTGGTGCCGTATACACTCCAACCCTGACTTCGGAGGACGTTAAATCTGAGTTACGTATATGAACTAGTTAATTATACGTATTGTTTGGCATTCTGGTTGATCATTCATTCATATGCTTGAATATAATGTATTTTTAACTTGCTTGTGGTGTGGCTGAGGGTTTTGCTCACTAAGCTTAGGCTTACACCCCTTTAGACTTCTGTTGCAGGATAGCCTGTTCGTAGAGACAGGACGAGGGATGCCACAGGTTAGCCTGGGGATTTGGGCAAGAGCGAGCAGCTATGTGTACTGAGAGAACATTTTATGTAGACTTCTACTTATGTACTTTTGTTTATCTTATTATATTAGACCTAGACATACTTAAATGCTACGTAATGTAAGCTTTGTAACTTAAATTTTTATATAAATATGTTTGTGTAATGATATCGTGTGAGTCTGGATGTTCTTTGGAAACTAGTGGTTGTAGAGCCTTGTATATTGTGTGAAGAGTTCTTGATTGGAAGGGTAACCAATCAGGGGTTCTTTATACAGTATACGGCGTCTGCCACGACTAGGCCGTCCTCAGTTCGTGACAGACGTACATGAGATTGCTGTATATGCTACATGAATGTACGGTACGGTTTGGTTCGGAGAGGATGGGAGTTAGTAGTGATTGTGGCTGGTTACTGAATGTATGATCGTGAGTAGGCTAAGGGTGTAGGGTCTGTGTGTTCGGTGTTGTGGATTTATGCGTTGTGGTGAGAGTAGAGGCCGTAGGTTTAGGGGAAGGCCGAGAGAGAGAGAGATGTAATAGAGTGAGAGAGGGGATCGCTTCCAAAGAGCTGAAAGAGAGCATAACAGTAGAGAGAGAGAGTTCCTCTATGTGTATGGGTTCAGTTCATGTGGTGAGAGAGATGATGGGAAAGAGAGAGTATAGTGGAGAGAGAGAGACTCAGGTTGAGAGAGAGGGATCTGTTTGTTTTTTTCCCCTTTCATGTGTGCTATCTTTTTTTTTTTTTTTTGAAATCCAATCCCCCCTCTTTGTGTTTCGAAATAACCCCTGGTATTATGTATAGCTTTTTCTAAGAAAGAAAGAGAGGAAAATAAAAAGGAATGGGGAGAAGAAGAAGGGGGAAAGAATGTTTGTTGTTATGGAAAATCACAATGCGCCATGTATCATAATTAGACACATGGTCCAATGATGCTTTAGCATGTAGCAATATGTGGATTTAAAAAAGAAAAAGATAAAAAAAAAAACATTCTCATGCCTCTAGTGAGTCTTGAGCCCCTAATCTCTAGCTAAAGCATATGCAAAGTTCATAAGCTTATTCGCTAGGCTGTTATATGTGCAATTTTGCACATATAGACTAGGTCAACCTAGGCTAAATTTAAATCTAATCTCAGGTCAATCTAAGCTCAAGTCCAACAGTCTTTTAAATTTATTTTAAATTAAAAATCTATTCTATTCAAACTACCTTAAAAGAAAGCTCATTTTATAAATCCCCTATTTTTTATTTTTTTTTTCTATTTTCTATGTCTTTTTAAATTTTTTTGTATACTTTTCTAAATTTTACCATTTTTTGTATTTTTTCTAAATTTCTTATTTTTTGTGTTTTTTTTTTCCTATTTTCCTATTTTTTTGTATTTTCCTGAATTTCATATTTTTGGGTTTTCTTATTTTTCTATTTTTTTTTTTTGAATTTTTCCTAATTTAAGACCTATTGAGAAAAGAAAAAATAAAATAAAAATAAATGGAGCAAAAATTGGATGTCTATTACTATCTCTTTTTGTGGTAAAGTTTGAACAAAATTTCATCATAAAGATAAAGAGATACTATTTTTACCTTAGGAAAGACTTTATAACTAACTAGCTATCCTAGACTTGATTTACTGGGGATTTGTGGAAGAAATGAAACTTGGTTGTGCTTCTTTAGGCTTACTAACCTAAGTAAGAGTGTCTTTAAGAGATAAGCAACCCTATGTTGGATTTGATCTAAAGAACCTAGTCATACCTCTCTAGGCTCACTAACCTAGGCGGAAGCATCTCTCGAGGACTAGTAACCCTAAGCTGGGATCGATCTAAGTAACCTAGTCGTGTCTTTCTAGGCTCATTAACCTAGGTAGGAACGTCTCTTGAATATTAGCAATCCTAAATTGGGATCGATCTAAAACCTTATCATACCTCATTAGGCTTACTAACTCAGGCGAGAACGTCTCTCGAGGGCTAGTAACCCTAATATGGGATTGATCTAAAACTTGGCCATGCCTTACTAGGCTCACTAACCTAAGCAGTAGCATCACTCGGGGATTAGCAACCATAAATTGTGATTGATCAAAAACTTGGTAATACCTTACTAGGCTTACTAACTTAGGCTAGAGCATCTATTAAAGACTAGCAACCCTAAACTAGGATCGATCTATAACTTAGTCATGCCTTACTAGGCTTACTAACCTAAGTAGGAATGTCTCTCAAGGATTAGTAACCCTAAGTTGGGATCGAACTAAATAACCTAATCATGCCTTACTAGGCTCACTAACATAGGCAAGAGTGTCTTTCGAAGACTAGCAACCCTAAACTGGGATCAATCTAAAACTTGGTCATACCAAACTAAGTTTACTAACCTAGTTAGGAACATCTCTTAGGGATTAGCAATCTTAAGCAAAGATCAATCTAAATAACCTGGTTAAGCCTCACTAGGCTCATTAACTTAGGCGGGAGATTTTTCGAGGACTAATAACCTTAAACTGGGATCGATCTAAAATCTGGTTGTACCCCA
Source organism: Lumnitzera racemosa (assembly GCA_024138005.1). Lineage (NCBI taxonomy): Eukaryota > Viridiplantae > Streptophyta > Magnoliopsida > Myrtales > Combretaceae > Lumnitzera > Lumnitzera racemosa. Next base: position 56,989,361 of record JAMXBC010000005.1, read on the forward strand.
CTAAGTTCACTAACCTAGGTAGGAGCATCTCTTAGAGATTAATAACCCTAAGCGGGGATCAATCTAAATAACCTAGTTGTACCTTACTAGGTTCATTAACTTAGGTGGGAACATCTTTCGAGAAATAACAACATTAAACTAGGATCAATCTAAAACTTGGACATACTTCACTAGGTACACTAACTTAAGTAAGAGCATCTCTCAGGGACTAGCAAACCTTAAATTGGGATCAATCTAAATAACTTGGTCGTGCCTCACTAAGCTCACTAACTTAGGCAAAAGCATCTCTCGAGAACTAATCACCTTAAATTGGGATCAATCTAAAACCTAGTCTTGCTTTACTAGGAACCTAAGCGGGAGCGTCTCTCGAGGACTAGCAACCCTAAGTAAGGATTGATCTAAAACCTGGTCCTACTTCACTACGCTCACTAACCTAGGAGGAAGCATCTCTCGAGGACCAGTAATCTTAAATTGGGATCGATCTAAAACCTAGCCGTACCTCACTAGGTTCACTAACTTAGGCGGAAACATCTCTTAAGGACTAGTAACCCTAATCTGGGATTGATCTAAAACCTAGTCCTGCCTTACTAGGCTCATTAATCTAGCTGGGAGCATCTCTTAGGGACTACCAACCCTAATATACGATTGATCTAAATAACCTAGTTGTGCTTCACTCAATTCACTAACTTAGGTGAGAGCATCTCTTAGGGACTAGTAACCCTATTCTAAGATCGATCTAAATAATCTAGTCGTGCCTCACTTGGCTCACTAACTTAGGCGGGAGCGTCTCTTGGAGACTAGCAACCTTAAACTGGGATCGATCTAAAACCTGGTTGTGCCTCACTAAGCATACTAACCTAAGTAGAGATGTCTCTTAAGGACTAGCAACCCTAAACTGGGATCGATCTAAAACCTGATTGTACCTCATTAGGCTTACTGGCCTAAGTGGGAGCGTCTTTCGAGGACTAGCAACCCTAAGCTAAGATCAATCTAAATAACTTAGTCATGACTCATTAGGTTCACTAACCTAAGCGGAAGCGTCTCTTGGGGATTAGTAACCATAAGCCGAGATCGATCTAAATAACCTAGTCATACATCATTAGGCTCATTAACTTAGGCGAAAGCGTCTCTTAGGGACTAGCAACGCTAAATTGGAATCGATCTAAAACTTAGTCATGCCTTATTAGGCTCACTAACTTAGGCAGGAGCATTTTTTTGGAGACTAGCAACCCTAAGTTAGGATCAATCTAAATAACCTGGTCATGCCTCACTAGGCTCACTAACTTAGGTGGCAATGTCTCTTGGGGACTAGCAACCCTAAACTATGATCGATCTAAAACCTAGTCATACCTCACTAGGCTTACTAACTTGGGCGGGAGTGTCTCTCAAGGACTAGCAACCCTAATTTGGGATTGATCTAAAACCTATCGTGCCTTACTAAGCTAACTAACCTAAGTGGAATCGTCACTTGGGGACTAATAACCCTAAATTAGGATCGATCTAAAACTTAGTCGTGCCTCACTAAGCTCACTAACCTAAGTGGGAGTGTCTCTCGGGGACTAACAATCCTAAATTAAGATCGATCTAAAACCTGGTCGTACCTCACTAGGCTTACTAGCCTTGGCATAAGTGTCTCTCGATGACTAGCAAGCTTAAACTGGGATCAATCTAAAACCTGATCATGCCTTACTAGGCTTACTATCCTAGGCAGGAGCATCTCTCGGAGACTAATAACCTTAAACTGGGATCGATCTAAATAACTTGATAGTGCTCCTTTAAGCTAACTAACTTAGGCAAGAGCATCTCTTGAAGATTAGGAACCCTTAAATTAGATCAATGTGGAAGACCTTATAGTGCGCCTTTGAGATGACTAATTTAAATAGGATAGGTGAAGCACTCTTAGAGCTGGCTAAGACTCTAGTTTGAAAACTTGGTGAAGAGAAGCACCCTATTGGCTTACCGTAGGATTTAATGGAGAGAAGTGCCCTGTGGTCTCACTTAAGAGAAATTAGTAAAAGAAAGCACCCTATAGGTTTGCTAAAGGAATAGAGGCACCCTATGGGCTCACTAAAAGAGAAATTACTAAAGAGAAGTGCCCTATAGGTTCACTAAGAGAAAGTTGGTAAGGGAAGTGCCCTATGAACTCGCTAAAGACCCTATATTAAGTTAACGACAAAGGGGTTGAAAGTTGGCTAGTAGCCTAAAAAGAAAGATGAGACGATGCCTTAAAGGCTACTGAGATCCCTAAAATGAAAGATGAGATAGCGCCTTAAAGGCTAGTTGAATCCTTAAGAAGAATAAAAGAGGAGTCGGTGCTCTAAGAGCTTACTAACACCCTATAAAAACAGGATAATGCCTTAAAGGCTAGCTTAAACCCTAAAAAGAATAAAAAGGGGGACAGTACTCTAAGAGTTGGCTAGAACCTTAATATAAAGATGAGGCAACACTCTAAAGGCTGGTTGGAACCTTAAAAAGAATAAAAAAGGAGACAATGCTCTAAGAGCTGACTCAAACCCTAAAAAGAATAGCAAAGGGGACAACACTCTAAGAGCTAGCTAACACCCTAACAAAAAGATGGTGGAATGCCTTAAAAGTTGGCTAGAACCCTAAAAAGAATAGAAAAGGAGATATCACTCTAAGAGCTAGTTAGAACCTTAACAAAAAGACGGGGCAGTGCCGTAAAGGCTAGTTGGAACCTTAAAAAGAATAGAAAAGGGGATAGTACTCTAAGAGGAAATTAATGAAGGATTAAAGGAAGGAAAGCAACCAGTTTAAAAAGGCTTCTTGATTTGGAAAAGCATTTTACAGGAAGATTACTAAAAAACCATTTATGAAAAAGGAAATAGGGATAGGCCTATTGATTTGAAAAAGAGTTAAAGGATACTAAAAACCGCAATTGGGGAAGAATGATCTAAACTACTAAGGTTAATTTGGAAAATGACCATCTTGGAAAGGAAATGGATGACATAGATTGAAAGCTTGGCTACTCGAGCCAACATAGATTGAAAGCTTGGCTACTCGAGCCAACATAGATTGGACAAGAATTTTGTGACAAGCCTTTACTTTTTATCTCTTCTCTTTTTTCTTTTTTTTTTTTCTTTTTTTTTTTGTTTTTGAAAGTTTTGCCAACAAGTATAAATTCTTATTTAAGGAACAATCTTATAACTACCCCTATCCTTGGTAATTATGTAGAGTTTCTAAATGCCTATAACCTTAAGGCTTCTCATAGGGCTTTTGTGATTTAAAGATATTCTTTTTTGAAGGAAAAGGTAAATCACAATTAGTTCATTCAAAAAGGTCTTCCTCACTAGCTCTCAATCTAGATTTCACTCTCAACTTTAGTTCAAAAAATTATAGTTCATTTTGTAAGTGACACGTTTTGATCAATCTGTTAGGTCTCTTTTGATTCAATCACTATGAATTTAGGCATTTGGTCTAAGGGTTTCAAAAAGGACTAATGAGGAGACCTATTTTAAAAGAAATATTTTTATTTATCCTAGGTGTACAAGTCAACAACCTTAGGGAAAAAATTAGGAGTATGCTTACCCCATTTTCAAAAACAATTTTTATTAAAGATAAATTATCTTTTAAGATCGAAAGAGCTTTTACTTATTTAAGGGTAGTATTGTAGGTAGGAAGGCTTTATGGGATTTAGTATAGGTAAGAGAGGCTTCAAAATGTCAAAGTGGATATGGAGATGTGGGTTTTTGGGCTTTAGAGCATGATTTAAGGCCTTGTGTTTCTTGGGGCTTTTTAGGCTCGAGTTCCTTGCCTTTTTATTCAGTTTGCTACCCTTATTAGGATATGACATATCTCTTAAGGCTTTTATTTTACATCGAGGCCCAATTCTTCGACCCCCTTTTTTTTCATCTTCTCTTTATCTTTTCCCATTATCTCTTACTATTCTTTTCTTTCCTTTTGACTCTAAGAGTAATTATTGTCGATTTTTTTCTTTTTAAGTGATTTAGAGCCCTAAATCAATGGATTCCTAGTGTATGGGCTTGAGGTGTTTGCAAGGAAATCAACTCTTCTTCAAAGAAGAATAATTTATCAAAAATAAAAGTCATTTTTGAATTAATTACACAGGCATAAACCAATTTTACCTCTATCTTATAATCAATGACCTTGACCTCCAAATTGCCCCATTGTAGGGTGGTTCTTGACAAGGTTTAAATTTAAAAATTCTCCAAATAGGTCCAATGAGGTGAACAATAAATGATTGTGTTTAGGATTTAGAAATGAATGCCTAACTTTAATTTAATCTATGTATCACATTCAAAGTGGACCTCCTTTAAGGAATGAGTCTAAAGTATCCTCACCATTATGTTGCTTAACTCTCAAAGTGTCCCAGGTTAGTGTATAGGATAGAGCTTACCTCTTCTCATCCTAAACTTTTCAAAAAGTGAGTTACCAGTTTCTTAAGGATAATTCCATATTTATTTGCCCAAATTGAAGATTGGTTTTGTCCCCTACTTTCTCAAATCATGCCATAGTATTTGACTTTGTGTTTTTATTCGGTTCATGATTGAGCTTAGCTTTCTAAATAGATCAATGGTTCTGGCTTAGCTCAGTTACTTTTAAGGGTTAAGGATTGTGCTTAGGTTAACTACCTCTATGGGCCGTGGTTCATGTTCAGATTGGCTGCCTAGCCTAATGGCCTGTGTCTGGGTAGGTTGTTTGAATGAGCCTAAGGTTAGTGTTTAGGTTGAATGCTTAGCTAAGTGGCTCGTATTTGGGTAAGTTACTTAAATGGGCCTAAGTTTGGTGTTAGCCAAGTGGCTTGTGTTTGGATTAGATGGGACAAAGGGCACGTATTGGCTTCTTTAATAGGTCTGGTGTAGGTTGAAAGCTAAGTGCTTGGGCTAGTTACTTAAGTGGGCCAAAAGGCTCGTGTTTGTTAAATGGGCTAAGAGCTTGTGTTGGGTTGAATGGGCCAAGGGGCTCGTGTTTGAATGGGCTAAGAGCTTATGTTGTGGTTAAATGGGCCAAAGGGCTTGTGTTTGTTGAATAGGCCAAGAGCTTCTATTGGCTCCTTAGGCCCATAAGGATTTATGGCCGTTTGGCAACTTTTCTTTTCATTTTTATATATCTTTTTGTTTTTTCAGTTTTTCTCTTTTTTTTTTATTAAGAGAGAGAAATGTAAATTTTTATTTTCAAAAAATAATTTACAAATAAAGATGGTGATTTTTAGATTTCTATATACAAGTCTGTAGATTTTATTTACATTTCCCTAAATGAGAAGGAATAGTGGTTAGATAAATGTTTATTAAAGGACTATTTACAAAAAAAAAGAATGTTAAAAAAAATGAAGAACAATGAACCAAATAGAATTCATTATTTTGAAAGAGATCAAAATACGGAAATAAAGGAAGAGATCCTAACATTTATTCAGAAAATTGATGTTTATTCTAGGTTTTGAATTGGAAAAAACCCTACATTAAGTCCCGTATATGGGCCTTAATATCCTTTATCATCTCATAAGTATCCCCAATAACCTATGTTAGAAGGGACCTTAAGGCCCAGTTGTGAGCTTCAGAACAATCGAGCTTTTCCTTCAAATAGGTAATCTCATCTCTCAACATCTGCTCACGAATCCTAAAGGTATCCAGTGGCCTATTGTTCACCTGATCATTGCTTGGTTGTCTACCATCCTATGTCTACACATTTTATGGACAAGGATTAGTTTCAATGTAATAAAGGAAGAAATGTGGAAATATGTAAATGTTAGGGTCATTTTAGGTTAATACATTACTCCTTAAGTTGTAACCCTACTGTAGTTTTCAAAAACTTAATTGTGTTAAAACTCTTGAATGATCAATAAGGTTGCAATTTCTTAAGGGTCGTATATAACTCAAGCTTGGAAGGAAGTATATGCAATTAGGGTGGGTTCTAAAAGGTCCTTAAGCTCAGTTACCTCACTTGTTTTTTAAAAAAAAGTTTCATTAGTCATAATGAGCTTAAGTGGGTTGGCCTAATTAGCCTTGAACAGTAGTTACCCCATAACGCCTGGAACTTAAACAATTGCCTCCCTCCTAGGGTCTTAAGGCGGCCTGGGTCTAACTACATCTACCTTGTATCTTTGATGCAATAAATGAACCCCTTATGCCCTAATCTATGCTATTTGCAAAATGATTATGCTAATTAAAACAAATATATACACGAAGTCAACAATAAATAAACAAATAAATCAATAAATAAACAGATAACTAAAACATGGGTAATTTGAAAAGCAATATTAATTTTGAAATCTTTTTAAGTAGTTAGCTCTCTTGACTTCTCTAGTAGAGTTGCTAAGTTGTCAAGATTAATTTTTCACCTTCCTAGTTTTCTAAATTAGATTTCCTTTAAATCGATCAGCATTAAACCCTTACCTATTTAATAGTGACCCTTAACTAGGGTTTAAAGAAAATCGATCATTTTGAAAGTACTTTGGAGTCACTACCTGATCAAAGTCAAGAAAAAGGGTTAAGTTATAACCAATTAGATGGATTGGTTATAACTTAGTTATTGGTCTATCAATTAAACTATTTTATAAATCGATTTTTGGAAAACTAAAGATCTATATCCAAGAGCTAATTTATTAAACCCTAAACGGGTACCACTTTTTAACTTTCTAAATTTAGCTTCGCTTTCAAAATATATCCTTTTTAATTTCTAAAACAACTAATAATGTTACACATGACTAAATTAATTAATTTGCACCAATATCTACAAAGATGAAAAAAATAAAATAAAAATTTCCATATTTTAAGTTGCCTCATACTTACATATGGGTGCTTATGTACCCAATATTCGGAATCAGACTTCCGTAATTCATTCAATAAAAACATAGCGAGTTGATTAATTTTAATTTTTTAAAACTACCCATTTTGAGGAAATTTTGTAAAAGTCCTAGTTAAGGCTTTATTTTGAGAAATTCTAAATGAAGTCCTAATTTGGAAAAAAAAAATTGTTGATTTATTTTTATTTTATTTGAAAAATAATTTTTTTAAGTTATAAAATGAATTTTATTTGCTCACTTAATTTACTTTATTATTTACTATTTTAAATCCATTTTCTTTTTTTCTTTTTATGTTTAATTTTTTCATTTTTTAATTATTTTTTACTTAACACAAATAAATAAATAAAACTAAACTAAAACCTTTCTTTTCTTTTCTTTTTCTATTTCCTTTTTCTTTTCTTTTTTTTTCTATTTTCTTCCTTTTCTCTTTTTATTTTTCTTTTTTTTCTTCTTAATTTACAATTACAAAACACTACATAATAAACAACAACAACAACAATATAAATAAAAGAAGAAGAAGAAGAAAAGTTTGGACTTATGCTTTGCGGGCTAGATTAGGTTTAGCTTGAGTTCTACGAGTCAAGTTACATTCGGGGTTGGATCGGGTCAGATCTAGAGCGTAGATCGGATGTTAGTCGTGGGTCGAATCGTGCACAACAAGTCAAAGGAGGTGTTTTAGAGGCCATTTCAGCAGCCAAAATGACCATGGAATGCTACTTTTGTGGGGATTAAAGGGTTGGTTCAACGCCACAGCTAAACTCGGCTATCAGTGGTGGTTAGTGAAGAACGGTCGGCGGTTTGTCGGATATGAGAGAGAGATGGTGCAAAGAGAGAGAATCAAGAGGGTAGCTATGTGTGTAGATGGTTTGGGTTTGGTGTTTAGGGTAGCGGCGGTTATTGCTGTGTTGGCTCGTATGTAGGGGTAATGAACTGTGATGTCCATGTTGGTTGTGTGCTACTGGATGAAGGATGAAGTTCGGTTGTTGTGGGGCTTAGATGTTGAAGACAGGACAATGAATGGGGGTTCGTGTTCTATGGAGGATCGAAGATGATGGTCTAGTGCGTATGTGGCCTACTATCATCAATTTAGGCAAGGATGGATGTGCGTAAGCTTATTGTATGTGCTACATAAATGTGCAGTACAGTTCGAAGAGGATGGGAGTTGGTAGTGATCATGGCTAGTCGCTAAATGTATGATAGTGAGTAGGTTAGGGGTATTAGGTTTGTATATTTGGTGTCGTGGATTCGTACAGTTGTAATATGCATAGAGGCTGTAGGTTTAGGGGAAGGCCAAGAGAGAAAGAGATGTAGTAGAGCGAGAGAGGGGGTCATATCTAAAGAATTAAGAGAGAATGTGACAGTGGAGAGAGAGAGGTCCTCTATGTGTATAGGTTTGGTTCATGTGGTGAATGGCTAAGAAAGATAGGTTAAGGGAGAGAAAGGAGGTCGAGAGAGATAGTAGGAGAGAGAGAGACTCAGGCCAAGAAAGAATAATCTATTTTTTTTCCCTTCGTGTTTGCTGTCTTTTTTTTTAATCCAATCCCCTCTCTTTATGTATTGAAATGTCCCCTGGTATTGTGTGTAGCTTTTTTTAAAAAAGAAAGAGAGGAAAATAAAAAGGAAAGGGGGGAAGAATAAGGGGGAAAGAATGTTTGATGTCACAATAAATCCCAACGCGCCTTGTATCATAATTAGACACATGGCCCAGTTATGCTTTGGCATATAGCAATATGTGGATTTAAAAACGAAAAAGATAAAAAAAAAAAAAAACACATCCTCATACCTCTAGTAAGTCTAGAACCCCTAATCTCTCGCTAAATTCATATACAAAGTTCATAAGCTTATCCACTAAGCCGTTGGCTTATGCTTTAAATTATACATATGGATTAGGTTAACTTGGGCTAAATTCAAATCTAAGCTTAGGTTCAACAATCTTTTAAATTTATTTAAATAAAAATACATTCTATTCAAACTACCTAAAAAAAGATTATTTTATAAATCCCTTATTTTTTTATTTTTTTTTCCATTTTTTGTGTCTTTTCAAATTTTTTTGTATACTTTTCTAAATTTTACCAATTTTTTGCATTTTTTCTAAATTTCTTATTTTTTGTACTTTTTCCTATTTTTTTGTATTTTCCTAAATTTTATATTTTTAGGTTTTCTTATTTTTCTATTTTTTATATTTTTCCTAATTTAGGACCTATTAACAAAAGAAAAAATAATATAAAATAAAAATAAAAATGAATGAGGTAAAAATTGGATGTCTACAGATATAAGTAACTAATAGCTTAGTAAGTAGAGATAAAGACACTAGAATATACAACAAGTACAACCAAGGTTAAGAAGAAATTAATTAGATGCAATGAAATGAAACAAATTCCATTTCACAATGTTGTCTAGTTTATCATGAAATTAGATAAATCACGCTCATTCTAATCTAAGTTTATGGTGTTTTAGCACAATACAACAGCTTATGACCAAAAGCAAGCTTGTGTAATGGAGACATCTCTTCTCTCATGACTATCTCTATCCTAGAGTCTTCAACTTACTACAACCTCCCCTCTTATACTTAGTTCGACTAAGGTTAAAAAAGAAACCATTTTAGTTATCCCTTTCAAAAGGGTTAATTTTTGGTCAGAGAATCCTTATTGTCCCCTAATGGGTTGTAATACATGTTCAGTTAAGTATTAGGTCTAATATAACTTATTTTCAATTAAAAGTGTCCATTTAGTTTGAAAAATACAACAAATCACATCCCGATAAAGGAATTCACATCAAAATTCAATTGAAGATCAAAGATATACAAGCATGCGCACAACCAAACTACTTGTAATCACAGAAATTATATACTTAAGCCACGAAGTACTCTAATATAGTACTCCAAAATGCAAATACGCATTGATTCCAAACTTACTAGTAATACTCATTTCGTTAGCTAGGTGTGGTTGGAAAACATTCCTTCACCACTAATCCTTATATTATAAGTAATACTGTTAGCATCTATGTAGTTATAAATGTCTTTGTTCGATTCATTTTTCCTCATATTAAGTACATTGATCTAAGTTTAAAGAGTTATTATACCTAAGTATTTAGTTTTAAAAGTCATTTGATACACTTCTTCCGTAAGCTATCCTTTGAGTTATTCCCCTCCTCTTTTATTCCTCACCAACAACATTTTCCACCCTTTACACATATCCTTCCTCTCCATTGCTTTTTCTAACATTATAATACACTTCGAGGGGATAGGTGAAGCTCTTTTGAGAAATCTGGTTTGGCTAGAGTTGTAGTATGAGTGTCGTCACCTCAAAGAGTAAGCTTCTATCTTTTGTTTTGGTAACATTTTGAAAATGTTATTTTATTTATTAGAGATGTGATTATTTGAACGTTATGGTTACAAGTTTAAGAATTACAAGTGAGTTTTTATGCTTTATGTGTCTTTAAAAGTTAAGAGAGTGCAAATTAGAAATATGTTTCTGATTGTGTTCCTTGAAGGGCTTAGTTATAGATTGTGTAGGTAATGGGTAGGAGGGTTGATGAATCTATTGAATTCACATGTTTCATTGGTGGTGAGATGAATTCATAAAATTTTAGAGGTAAGATTGTGTAAAACTTTAATTATTACTTGGATGGTTACTCTTCAGTCCAAATGGTAAGCTACAAAAAAAAAAGAAGAAGAAGAAGTTCATAAAATGCTTCTTTTTTAGGATTTAGTCTTTAGGTAATTATACCATCCAAGCACCAACCTATGTTCATCTCCAATAGCGATTCACTACTAGTGTCTGACTAGTGGGCATTATCCCATGCAAATGCCAACTGCATAACGATAACTTTACAATCCCCTTTTCCACTTATTTAGGGGTTACAATTGGGGTTTCGAGATATTTTGCAGTAAAAGCTAAATGATTAATACTTGTGTTTCAAAATTAAAATTTGAAGTTTAGGAAACTCAATTTTAAGTTGAAATTCCCATTCTAAGTATGTAATTACTGTGTTCGTTGCCCACATATAATACACTAGTCTTTTCAAATGGCTTAACTTAAGCCCTTTTGAGGAAACCATTATGAATTTGATGAAACTTCACTTAGGATGCTGATGATCAATAGGTATTATGCCAAAATCACATGTGTTATGATTAATCACTTGTGTTATAAGGTTTCTTTATTATCTATCTTAACACTTATAAGCAACAAACATGATAATCACATACTTGAGATGAATGTCTCTATTAAAGTCTATTTTTATAGCTTTAAATCCTGATACTGAAATACAAGTGCCATTCCTTACATGTTTACTATAAGTTGTTCCAAAGCCTTAATTATTGCCTCTAACCATTTATTGTGTTATCATATTGTATTAATTCATAATTATCATTGGATAACAACCATTTCCCCTTGATGAAATTCACTTAATCAATTATAGTTTTATAAAGGGTATTGATCTTCTTTTAATTAAACCCTTAAGCAAATTTTTGAATAACTTCAAAATTTTAAATATATTAAATCATAACCAATGAAATAGTTAATATATATATATATATAACTATATATTTGCATATTATGACTAAAAGATAGAGAGAAATAAGAATTGAAAGGTTGTTGTTCTATAGATGACATCCAAATGGTAAGAATTCTATTTATTATATGCTAATAAGAAAATGTTATTAGATGTTTTTAGAGGTTAGCATTCAAATAGTATAACCTTACTAGCTTAACGCCACCAAACAACATCTTGAGTCCTTTCACATGGCTTATAGTCAGGATAGTATGTAGTTACTGTTTCGACGATAACACAATTGTGTAGATTCTACAAAATTTCTTTAAATGAAAAATCCTTAATTTAAACCTAAGATAACACTATATAATCTAATTATAATTTTATCAATCTAGCATACTTTTCCTCCCCCAAATAGATTTTCACAACCAAAAATAAACATCGGCATCAATCTCCTTTACTTTCTACAAGTTTAACACATGAAAATAAGAATTCATTTGAATTACTTAAAATTTATTTTCAGCATGAAGAAAAAAACTTTCTCCCATGCGTTAGTAGCTATAGGTAGTTTAAAAAAAATGCATATATATATGATAACTTCTTCCTTACTACTCTTAACAATAAAAACCTGATTTTTATATAATTTTCTCAAAACCAACAACAGTGCGATTATGAAGGAACGAATCCTGATGTCTCTAATATTTCAAAATTTGGTGGAGTCTCTAGTCATATTAGACATAAGAAGAACCCTAATCAAGTTTATAGTTGAAGTTAAGAGCACTTTTTTTATGGAGGAGCCAATTGGGTATAGACTTCATGAATAATGGTAGATAGTAGAACATAATATTTGAATAATGGCTTAGAATGTAGATGACCTTAACTCTCCCAAGAAGCAAACTTGATGTGTCTTTAGGGTTAACATACGAAGGTTACACCATAACAAACTGAAACAAAGGAAAATAGAAACGGGTTTTAGTAAAACCTAAGTAGCAACCAACTGGATATTACGCATCAATTGATCCTACTCAACCTAACCTTCATTTAATACGATGCATAAGTGAAGATTAGAGTTACTCACCACTACTTCTTACTAAAGAAAATAGATAAAAGTTAGAAAAGTGAATATTAGAGTTACTCACCACTACTCCTTACTAAAGAAAATAGATAAAAGTTAAAAAAGAGAAGACATGGCTAAGTTCTCTTAAAGATAGATTTCTATATTAATGATGAAGTAATGTATTGTCTACATATAAGAAAATGAAGTATATATATGACCTTACCTAGGGTTACATGATTAAGGAAAAGACAAGAAGGATAATGTACAAAAAATTCCTAAAACCTGTTAAAAAGAGCTAAAATGACAAATAGTACTAAGTACAAAAAGTAAAGGGATCATTCTAGAATCTTATGGAAAAAGGCACGCATCAAGAGGTGGTTGCTTAATTGATGCTTGGTTGTACCCGCAAATGTAAGTTTTTTTTTACAGCTTGGCATTAGTAGCGATCAACTCGAATGGGGTCTAAAGGATAGTAGAAAACGTAGCTGACCTAATCTAAGGTAAGTTAGAGCTCGAATGCAAGGTGTTGATAAGAGTATCTTCACGTCGAGCAACTAACAGTGTAGCTTTGATTGGATGTTGAACAACTTGGCTTAGAAGGGGACCTAGTACTTGGTAGTTCGGGTATTACATTGAACATGATCAAAGGTTAGCCTTCGAATTAAGTAAAGTGAAGTAATCCCTGGTCATTGATGGAATCCTCATCCTTGAATGGCTCTTGAGCTAGTCCTTGTATAGTAAGTCTTAGTTGTCCTCTAGCTCGACTACGAGTAATCGGTCTGAAGTTTTGATTTCTATCATCTTCCTAGGGGTTAGAGAGATTTGACCTCAAATCTATAAGGTCTTCTCTAGTTAGGCTTGCTTCATCTAGATGGTAGGGAATCAAATTAGATACATTAAATGTGAAAGAGACACCATAATCCTCGAGTAACTCAATCGGGTAGGCATTATAGTTGATCTTCTTTAGGATCTTGAATAGACCATTAGCTCTGGGTGATAACTTGCTCTTCTTGAGGTGGGAAATCTTTCTCTGCTAAGGTAGATCCATATTAGGTCTCTTGGGTTAAAGGAAATAGCTCGATAGCCTTAGCTATAGATCTCATGCTGTTGTTCATTGAAATTGGCGATCTTCTCAATTACTTGTTGGTGTAGTTTATACAGTTTATGAACTTAGTCCACTCTAGATTGGCTCTCTTTAATAGTTGTGTGGGTACTAATCATGTCTACTGGGATAATCACGTTAAGGCCATAGACAACCTTAAAGGGAGCCTTTCTAGTAGTACTATGGACAATTCGATTGTAAGTAAACTCCATAATAGGTAAGCACATATCTTGTTCCTTCAACTTTTTTCCTACTATAGCTTAGAGTAGAGTACCTAATGTCTTGTTTAACACCTCTATTTGTCCATTTGTTTGAGGTTAGCTACTCAAATTAAACACAAGCTTAGTGTTAAATCTCTTCCATAAGGTCTTCTAAAAGTAACTAAGAAACTTAGTATCTCTGTTTGAAACAATAAACTTCGAGACTCCATGTAGGTGGATAACTTCTTGCAAAAACAAATAAGTAATACATAAAGTATTGTTAGTTCGATGGAATGAAATGAAGTGTGCCATTTTGTTGAATTGATCCACAACTACAAAAATTGAGTCCTTCCCTCTAGATGTCCACAACAACCCTAGGACAAAATCCATGCTAAGGTTTACCTACAGCAAGTTCTATAGCGACCCTAAGAGGAGCCTAGTAGTATTACCTAAAATTTCCATACCACGTGTGCACCTATGATAAGAAAATCACCTTGCAAGTCAAAGATTGAAAGACTCTAAATAGTTATTTGCTAAAGTCTTCAATTTTAGTTCATTGACTCATTATATAATATAAATAATTATGGATATCTATTTTTCCACAATTCCTCAGAACCGTAGAGAATCGATACCCCCTACTAAAATAGTAAAATAAGATAGACAATTCTAGAAAATTCTACACTTACTAAAGATACTAAACTTAATTGAGACATTACTCATTTTCAGAGCATTCCGAATTAACTACACAAGCTTTTCATCATACTGATTCAATGGTAGCACTTTGTGCTCGATTCTTATCCCATTCCTAGCTATCAATTAGCCTGCAAGGAAAAGAACTGTTGGGGTATAAACTTACACTTAATGAGATAATTACCCTCATTAATACTGCGTAACAAAAATTTATTAAATGCACAATCATATCAATGCATGAACAATCAGTATGCCATACAACACATGCAGTGATCTAGGAACTGCATACGACCCAGAATTACGCCCCCTATAATCGGGGATTGGAGATAATTAACCAACCCAAACCAAAATCCAGGTTCTAGACCTTGGGTTTTATTTCATTTAAACTATTGTGCTAAAGCCAAAACAAAACTATATATATATATATATATATGTATGTGTGTGTGTGTATACTTTCTTTATCGAATAAAAAATCATATTTTTAAAACCCCAAGTTTAGCAGTGTGGTGGCCTCCACAATCCATAAACACATGCCCTAAGCAGAAGCAATAAGACTCGGCCCCTCACTAACGATTGGCATCTCCCAACACCTAATAAGCCCATCAACATAGGACAGAGACTCAATATATATGATGATATAGCTAGTGCCTAATCCTACAAGAGGCACGTCCTCTTGTGAGTCCCTTCCCATCTTCTGCATGAAGTGGTAGTCGATGTTATCCATATACAATATGAGGAATGTATGATTCATTTTTTATTTCTTAATCGCATAAGTGATTAACTCGATTTTCAAGATAATCAGACAATTTCATTCCATATTGTCCAACCTAATATTTCGGTTTCTTTTATTTAAAATTGATTTCTCATTTTCCGATGAATACTAAACCCTAACCCGTTTAATATTAATTCTTGACTAAAGAAATTGAGAAATTCCAGTTTTTTATTAAAAATAATTTTTGGAGTCGCCACCCAACCGAAGTCGGGAAAAAAAAAGAAACTATAACCAATTGGGTGGATTAGTTACGATTTAGCTACCGGTTTTTTATTTTAATTTTAATAAAAAACCAGAGAGCTCCGAATTCGAGGACTAACCTATTAAGCTCTAATATGTACCACTATTTATTTACCGAAATTAGGATTATTTTTTAATTATAATATTTAAAAAAATAAATAAATAAAATCAAAAGAAAAAAAAAAACTTAAGTTTCTACATATTTTATCGTCGCCCCGAAGGTGCCTACGTACCCACTAGTTAGGATCAAATGATTGTAGTTCTTTCCGAAAATTTTAATGTGTTAATTGATTTTAATTTTTGAAAACCGACCAAGTTTACATTTTGGTTTATCGGTATTTATAAAAAAAATCTAAATGGTCCTAACTCTTGAGTGTTTTTTTTTTTAAATGCTCTAACAATCCTATATTTTTTAAAAAAAAAAAAAGAAAATTTATTATTAAAAAAAATTCTATGTGAGGAATTCTAAAAAAAAATTTAATACTAAAAACAACTAAACTAATATATGTAAATATATGTGTCATATGTTACAAAGCTAATTAGCTAACTAATCAAAATAATAATAACTAAATGACCAAATAAATAAAATAAATAAACATAACCAAAAAAGAAAAAGAAAGAGAATCAGGCCTTACTTGTTGTTCGCTATGTAGTAATGGAGTTGCTTGCGGCTGTAGTGGGTGTTCAGTCATAGAGTATTGCTAGAGTTGCGGTGTTCACTTCGGAGCGTCGTGTATCGATGTTGCGAATGTGCGTGGGAGGTGGCGTACTGCTAGTCAGAGTTCGTAGCCGTGATAGGTTTAAGGTTAAAAGGTCGCTGTTTGGACAGGAGCGTAGGCTACTGTTGGTCTCGATTTGCTGTACATGCTGCGATTCGTTGCAGCTGTTACGTGGATGGTGACCGTGGTTGCCATTGTACAGTGACTACTGGACGTGTTAGTGCAGTGAATAGTCAATACAAAACGATGTGGCTTGGATGTGCTCGATCGTCGAGTTGGTATACCGAGTGATCGGTGATGGTAGATGTTGGTCACCTGCTGTTGGTGAAGCGCTGTATTGAATGGATAGTAGAACGCAATTGTGTTCAGTTGGGTCGCTTAGGTTCTCGAGCTTCAACAGTGCCACAACTAGGTTTAGTTATGTGGATGGTTTGGTTTACTGCTTGTGGATTGCAACAGTATTTGGTCAGGAGTTGACGCGTTTGAGTCCGTGACGGGGGTTGGTTGTTGCAATAGACAGCAATTCGATCACGTGTGTTGACAAGGGGTTGGGGTGGTCTTGTTGGCTGGGGCGTTAGGTTTACAATGGTTGGGAGTGATTCTGTTGATGAGTGAAGGACTGTAATGGCGTCGGGAATTATCATGGGGTGAGTGGTTGAATGAGAGGGGGCTATGCATGGATGACGATGGTCGTGTGATGAAGCGGTCAATATGTGTTGGACGTTAGGTTATTGTGTGATCGAGCAGGTCGTATGAGGCAGTGGATAAAGTGCAGCCGTGAAGTGTACAGCGGTGTACTGCGACTGCTGTGAACGTGTATGGATTGTGGACCGCCAACTGCAGATGTGTGTGTTGTTTATATAGAGTCTAAACCAGTGTTGTTTATATAGAGTATAAACCAAATCATATCATATCATATCTAATTATATCTGATTCCTTAATTAAATTAGATTCAAATATGATCTAACTAATATTCATATGATCTGATTAGATATGGATCCGATTTTAAAATCTCGCTTCTATAAAGTTAGAAAAATAAAGACATAAGTATTTACTGAAACTCGAACCCATGACCTCCAACTAAATCCACTCCAAATACTCCGTTACTTATTCGTTAAGGCGTTAGTCTATGGTTTGACATTTATTACAATTAAATTATATTTAAACTATCCAACTCCCTAAACTAAAACTTTTAACTATACTAAAACTAAAACTAAAACTAATTATTTATAATATAAATTACTTCTTACAAATTTACGAAATTTTTATGATTTTTCCTTTTCTTATTTTTTTAGTGTTTTCATTATTTGTTAATTTTTATTATTATTTTTTTTATCTTTTTGAATTAGGACCCTTTTTTGTAAAAAATAAAAATTAAGACTATGGAGGGGCAAAAATTAGGTGTCTACACATATAATTCATATGTACATATTAGTACAAATAATTCCCATTATTATATATAATTAACAAGTCATCGCATTCATCCACAAATTCATATACATGCATTTTCTATATCTTACAAGCATCTATTTTACAAGCAAAATCAAGTAAAGAGTCATCGGGAATTTACTCATTCAGCCATACGGATCAATCAAAATAATCTGAGATAAGTCGTCTCCCAAAAGTCGAGTCCCCTGGACATCGCAAATACGATACTATAAGGATTTAAAATAAAACCTAGAAAACTAAGCTAAAATCCTTTAAGTTATACTTTTGACTTGGTTTCATAATTTTTTTCTCGATTTTACTTAAAAGTTCAATCGTGTATAACTTTCTTGTTTTAAATCTGATTTTTATGATCTTATTGTCAATCTTCATCGTTTTCGAGTGTACTTTAATGTGGTAAGGTTATATTTTCATGATGAGGCACGAAAAACTGCCCATGGGCCAAAACAGTAGCCATCCTCATGTTTTGGAGTATTTTTGGGCCTTATTTGGTAAATTGACTTTTTGATAACTTGAGAAATCCTTTGGGTTTGGTCTTAAGATTTTATCCTAAACTCAAAATATTCCTTAAGATTAGATTTACAACTTTGATTTATATTCCTAAGGCTAACAACCACTTCATGGGCTCTTTAGTGGGCTTAAGTTATCAAATGGGCTTAAGTTGTCAAATGGGTTTGTTTTTTATTCAAACTAAAGTTAGTGACTTTATTGGGCTTACAGAGTCTTAAGTGGATATCTTGTGGGCTTCAAAACACCCTTTCATAATATTTTAAAGTGTTGGTCAGAATTTTAATGAAGGCCTAACTTAGAGTTCAAAGAGTTTTAGGCTCGTTTTGAGAGTTTTGGGGTCGATTTTGAGTTTTAGGCTTTGTATACTTACTATACTTGCTTTAGTTGATCTTTTCATTTTGTTCACTTACTTTTATCACATTTTTAAGTATCTTTTACCCATGTTCCAAATCTAGTCGTGGTGATTCTAAGGGGTTCTTACTTGGTTTTCCAACTTGTTTCATCATTTCCTTAAGTTTGGGTATTAGATTATGCACTTAAATTACTCGTATCCAAATCTTAACTTAACTTTTCTTTCGTATCATGATTCTTTAACTCATACTTCACACAAAGAAATAGAAGATCTTATACTTATTACATCTTCCATATCATAGCAAAACTTCATGTGATGAACTTTTCCTTAACTTAAGTCTAAATTTGAGCATGTTTAACTTAATGGAAATAAAATCAATATTCAAAAGACTTTTGAATCCTCACGTCCAGCATGTTCATCTTTCATTCAAGTTCTTGTTTCAAGATTTTCTCAACTTAAAATCTTCCATTCAAAGTGTTAAACAAGTATCTTTACAAAACACCAACGTTACATGCTCATGTTTCAACTTCATGTAAGGATTTCATGAGTTTGCTTTTTAGAATGGTTTTTGGTGTTATAACAACTTAAAATCATATTCATATCTTTAAGAAATCAAAGTCTCCTAACATAAACACTAACCCTCTAATCACAAGAAATACTTACTTGTCCTTAAAGCGAAATATGGTGGTTGTGCACAAAGGTTCCACTTAAGCTCTTAACTTTGCTTCCTTCTTTTGCAACCTTTTAGAAACCTGAGTTGTTTAATCCTTTGGAGTGGGGTTTGTGGAAGGTTGTAATGGTTCTAAAAGAGCTTAGATGTTGGAAGAAAATGATACAAGAGAAAGAAATGGGAGTTCCATGAGTGGGACTT
Source organism: Lumnitzera racemosa (assembly GCA_024138005.1). Lineage (NCBI taxonomy): Eukaryota > Viridiplantae > Streptophyta > Magnoliopsida > Myrtales > Combretaceae > Lumnitzera > Lumnitzera racemosa. Next base: position 57,008,592 of record JAMXBC010000005.1, read on the forward strand.
AGAAGTGGTGGCCAAATGGAGGATTTTTGTATGGTTAAATTTCTTCTTTTGAATGGTGTTTAAAGTGAGAGAAAAGAAAGTGAAAATGAGAGTGAAAGAGGGAGAGAGTGGTAAATTTTTGAATGAGAGAACAAGTATGTGTAAGAAGCTTTAATTGATTGTCTTGTAGCTTACACAAAAGTCAACAATTGCAATTATTGATGATGTAAGCATTAAGGAGTGAATAGTAGTGTATAAGACAAGAGTATGGCCCCCCTTTTCTCCTTGTCCAAATCTTCCATTTAGTGTCCTTTGGGGTCATGGAATGGTCTTGTCTCATTTAATGAAGTTAAGCATGTGAAATCTTGTCTATATGTAGTATAAGTGAAGGGGTGATAAGGAAATCGTCTTATCACTAGATTTTGATTAATTATCAATTGATAAATGATTCCAACTCTCAATTGATAAGTTATCTAAAGTGATTTGTTGGTCTACTTATTGTTGTGTAAGGCTTAGATATGAAAATAAGGGCATGGTCTTATAGGAAATTGTTTTAGGGTTTTCATCTTGCATTGTTTTGTAATTTACGATTTGATTTTTATGAAATTGTGAAATTTTCTAAAGTTGAATGAAATTATTCAAATTAAATTCTTAATAAGCCACTTAGGGTTATAAGTTCTTAATTGTTTTAGTGTTTTAGGTTTAGAGTTTATAGTTTTCATATTTGAGTTTTATCGATAATAGGGTTTCGAATTAGAAAATTAAATTCATTTTTAAATGTAAACTTGAATTCTTAGCTTAATTTATCTTTGGGATCATTTGGGAAATATTCTTAGTTGAATCACAAGTCTGCTAAAAAAGTAGGGTTTACAACTTATTCATATATAACATGGCTTATAAGTGAAAATAATGGAATTGTCTTATATGAAATTCTTTTTAAGGTTTGGTTGTCAAATTAATTTGTAGGTTGTGATTTGCCTCTTAAGAAATTTTAGAGTTTTCTAGAGTTGAATAAAATTTATTGAAATTATATTTTAATTATTTATTTAAGGCTATAAATCCGTGATTATCTTAAGGTTTAGGGTTCGAGTGAGTTTATGTATCTTTTGGAGTTCGAGTGAGCTTATGTATGTTTTAGGGTTCATGTGAGATTATGTATGTTTTAGTGTTTTTCACCAACTCGAGAATAACTTACTTACACTTAGGACCTTAAGGTTCAATTGGCTTAATTATTTAGGAATACTGCTTTATTATGTAACATATATATATATATATATATGATAGATTAAGAAAAAAGAAGGAAATTGCTTAATAATATATTTATATATATACATATCGTGGGGCTACTTATGTACACAAGTAAAATAATTTTTGTAAATTTATTAATTTATTCCTTTAATTAGTTTAGTTTTGTTGTTTATTATTACCTGAAATAATCCCTTATTCGTTCGTTATCAGTTTTATATGATTTCACAAAATTATTGATAATTTTATTGATTTATGGCTTTTAAAGTATTAAGATAATTTTATTAAGTTTTAAAAATTTTTATGATTTGATATTTACAGTTCCTATTAAGTTTAGGTTTTAACTTTTAAAAATATACGTATGTAGGGATTGGGGTTTTCTTGCATGATTAAGGTTTCCAAATTGTATAATAGTGTCTTTTAAGTTTCTTTTAAGTTCCAAGTTTAAAATTTTAGTCGGTTTTCATTTTATGTGGTTTTGTCAACTTATGAAATATGTACAATACTCGAGCCCGATACCATGTTTAGAAGGTTAAATTTACAAAGTCTATAAGTTTGGCATGGTAAGGGCATGTATTCTCTATGTGGTTCCTTCCTTTCGTTCACTCTTTTACACACTTCACAACTAATAACTAACAACTACCTATTACCAACAACCTTAGGGACATGCTTAGCCAAAGCAAGCTAGTAGAAGTTCTCTTTCAATAGGTCAACTGTTTTGGTCTCAGCTAAATAAGCTAATACTACAAGCTTCTCTAACCAACAGTTTATGTGTGGAACAATTCGGCATGTACAATCTCTTCTTTTTGAGCAAATACCCATCCTTTAGATAGTAACCTCCAACAACAACTCCTTCTTGGCACTTCTCAAAGATAGGATTGAAGTGTAGGTCCTAAGCATATTGCTTTGTAATAAGGGAAAATCCTAATAGCTTGATCTATAAGGTAGTCAATAAGATATTGCAACATGACAAAGCTTTAGTGACCATATTAGCACTACCCTTCTTATGCTTGATCACATAGGAAAATCCTTCCTTAAACTCCAAACATGTAGCTTACCTCTTCAAAAGTTTATTCTAACTCTTAAGATGTTTTAAGGACTCATAGTCCATATAAATCACAAACTCTTAAGGTAAGTGGTAATGTTACCATACAATAAGAGCTCGGAAAAGAGAATACAGTTCTTTCTCATACATAGAGTAATTTAATGTGACACTATTGAGTTTCTCACTATGATAAGCAACAAGTCAACACTCTTGCATCAATACAATGTTAATACCAATACCTGAATTGTCACACTCCAGTTTGAAAGGTTTGTCAAAGTTAGATAGAGCTAAAATAGAAGTAGTATTAAGCTTCTCCTTAATTTCCTAAAGCTCTATACCTCAGTCATTCTAATGGAATCCCTCACTCTTCTTAGTGAGCTCATTCAATGGGGTGGAAATGGTACTAAAGTTCTTAATAAACCTTCTGTAGAAAGAAGCTAGGCCATAAAAGCTTCGTACTTCAGTAGTACTCTTCGGCATCAGCCACTCCACGAGAACTTAGATCTTTTCCTCATCAGCTTTGATTCCATCTCCCGACACTACATAACTAAGGAAGACAACTTCACCTTAGCAAGAAGTTCACTTCTTCAAGTCCCTATATAGTTTCTCAGCTAGTAGAATATCAAAAACAACTTGGAGATCTTGTAAATGGTCGACCAGGTCAACATTATACACCAATATGTCATCAAAGTACATAACCATACATCATCCAATCAAAGGACACATCATATGGTTCCTAAGCCTCATAAATGTGCTTGGTACATTAGTGATTTTGAATGACATAACCAAGCATTCATAGAGACTATGCCTCATCTTAAATGTAGTCTTCCACTCATCACTAGGTCTCATGCGAATTTGATGGTAGCCACTTCGCACATTAATCTTCAAAAATATGTAAGTACCATGTAACTCATCTAATGTGTCATCAAGACTATGTATAGGGTATCTATACCTGACAGTAGTATGGTTGATAGCTCAGCAATTGATATACATGTGCCATGAGCCATCCTTTTTTGGGACCAACAAAGCTAGCATGGTACAAGGGCCCATGCTCTTTCTTACATATCCTTACTCTATCAGCTCATTCACTTATCTCTTTAACTCAATAGCATACTAGGGATTCATTCTATAAGTAGCTCTATTCGGTAAGGATGCACCTACACTCAACTGTAAATCGATACAGTATTCAATTCATCGAGTCAAGGGTAATCCCTCTAGTAGTTCTTCTGGAAACAGGTTAGAAAATTCATCTATCAACTTCTAAACCTCTTAAAGTACATCTCTCAAATCTCTCATCTCTAGGAATCTTCTAATCAATAGAAACATAGGCTTATCGGTCTTCTCAACAACTCAAAAATCTCTTTAGCTCATCACTAATGCCTTCTTTTTACTAGCTTGGATGAGCTGATTATGTGTCGTGTTATCCTGGCTTGATGTCATAGGTTATAACATAATCTTTTTTTCATCCTTCATAAAGGCATACGTGTTCTTGTATCCATCACAAGTAACATGTCAGTCAAACAACCAAGGTCTCCATAACAACAAGTGTAGAGCTCCCATGAGGATGACATCACATACCTCTATAACATGCAAAGAACCTTTTTCATGTAGTTAGTGTAGCTTGTAAGGTCGAGGGTGCTTAAAGGTTGGGAACCCTAACCTCTATATAAGGGTATGAGCAATAGCATTGATGCAACTTCCTCCATCTATTACAACCGTACATGTTGAGCCTAATTTTTTACTCCCAATTTTTTATAAATTAATTTTCTCTAATCTGATTAATATTAAACCGTACCCATTTAATACTAACTCTTAACTAGGATTTAAAGAAAACCGATTTTTTTATATCTTGAAAATGCTTTGGTGTTGCTACTCAATCGGAGTCGAGAAAAAAAGTTAAGTTATAACCAATTAGGTGGATTGGTTATAAATTAGCTACTGGTTTAATAAGAAAACCAATTTTACAAAGCGGTTTTCTAAAATGAAAGATCTAGATCTAGGACTATCTTGTTAAACCTTAAATGGGCATTACTTTTTAACTTTTCAAATTTAACTTTGCTTTTCAAATATATCTTTTTTTAATTCCTAAACAACTAATCGTATCACATATGACTAAATTAATTAATCTGAACAAATACTTGCAAAGATGGAAAAAATAAAACTTTCCATATTTTAAGTCACCTTGTACTTACATTAGAGTGCTTACGTACCAGTTATTCAGGATCAAACTTCCGTATGTAAAACTTTAGTGGGTTGATTTGATTTAATTTTTGAAAAGAGATTGGGTTTATGTTCTTACCTATTTTGATTTATTTAAAGAAATTCTCTAAGGATCTTAATTAAGGTTTTATTTTTGAAAACTTTAAAGTAGTCGTAATTTGGAAAACAAGTTAATTTATTTTTGTTTTATTTTTGGAAATTTTATTTTTCTAGGTGATAAGATGATTTTTTATAATATTTTTCATTTATTATTATTTTTATTATTTTTTATGTTATCTTATTTATTTTTGTTTTGTCTATTTTTATTAAACTAAAAAAAAACTAATCTTTTCTTTTATTCCTTTTTTCTGTTCTTTGTTTTCCTTTTATTCCTTTTTTTTCCTTTTTTATTACATTTACATTAAAAAAATGAAATAAATAAAATAATATAAAAAAATAACTTACAATAGCCAAAATATAAAAGAGAATGGACCAGGATGCAAGCAAGGGACACAAGTCAAGTAGGAGCGGGTCATAGATCGAATCACAAGTCGGGTTTCAGTTGTGAATCTGGGTCTTGGATTGGGTTTGGGTTGGCTCCAAGCTCTCCTTTAACAATAGTAACGTAGGTTGGATTTAAGGTAATTTAAAAGACAAATTGAAGGGGTGAAGGGGTTTTATGTGTTTTTTATTGGGGTTATGGGGGTAGATCCGATGTTGCTGCTTGGGGTGGTCGTTTGGTGATTGTGAATGGTTCAATCGTGATTAGTGGTGGTGGTTATCTTACGTTGCGGTCGCTAGGAGTATGAGGGGAGTTGGCTTTGTGGTTTTAGGGTGTTATGAAGCTAATGGTCAGGTTAGATTGGGGTTTCATGCAGTGGTGTTAGGGATTTCAAATGGGTGGTTACAATAAGGGTTTAGGCTCCATGGTGGTGGCTTAGAGATGTGGCTAGGGGGCATGATAGTGGTTGAGTGAGGGTAGTTTCGGAAGTTGGTGGTATAGGGAGTTTAACAATGGTAGTCTTAAGTTTTGGAGGTGAAAAAAAAAAGAGTTAAGATAGAGAAAGAGTAGGTAGCCGCGAGTTAGAGAGAGAAAGTGATCATATAAGAGAGATAGAGTGTTTACGAGTGATTTTGATGCTTGTGTGTGTGATTATGTTGCTATTGTTACAATAGTAACGTTAGTGTAGTGGTGGTTACATAGACGAATAGGGGATATTGGTTGGGTGTTTAGAAGATGATAATCGAGAGTAAGTGAAAGGGTGGGGTTTGTTAGGGTATGTTTAGTGGGTCCATTTTAGCTGTTGTCTACTGTTGTGTATCTAAAGCTTGGGGAGAGAGAGTGGGCTTACACGAAGCTTGATTGGAACTAGTCAATGCATAGATGTGTAAAGATGGGGGTTGCACATTTGAGGCTATTTCAGTGTAGATGGAGAGATGCTAGATGGTGTTTAGTTGATAGTGTGCATATGGTTGTTTGAAGGCTTGGGTTTAGGGTCAAGGCCGAGAGAGGGTAAATCATGTATGTATTGTTTTCGGTAAATAGTAAGTGGTTATGTGTAATATACGGGAGAGAGTGATGATGAGGGAGAGAGAGAGAGAGATTAGGTCGAGAGAGAGATTCATCGAGAGAGAGACCACCCCCCTCCCCCAGCGTACGCATGTGTCATCTACATGTTCTTCTTCTTCTTTTAATAAGAAAGTGAGGGAAAGAAAAGGAAAGGGGAGAAGAAAAAGGGGGGAAGGAAAATTTGTTATCAAAGCCAATTATAAAGTGTTACTTATCATAATCAAACATGTAACCTAGTTATGCCTCGACATGTGGCATATGTAAAGTGTAAAAAAGAAAAGTATAAGAGGCATTTTTATGCCTTTAGCAAGTCTCGAACCCTTGATCTCCAACCGAACTCATATATACATATGGACAAGGTCAATTTAGACTAAATTTAAATCTAAGCCTAAGCCAAATGGTCCTCGCCTTATTTAAATTAAAAAGTTCTATTCTATTTAAACTATATAAAAATTATTATTTTCTAAATTCCTTAAATCACCTATTTTTTGTGTCTTTTCAATTTTTCAATTTTTTGTATTTTTTTTCTAAATTTTTTTATGCTTTTTCTTACTTTTGTATTTTTCTAAAATTTCTTTTTTTTTTTCTAAATTTATTATTATTATTATTATTTGGTTTTTCTTTAATTTTCTTTTTATTTTTTTTTATTTTTCCTAATTTAAGATCCTTTAACCTATTCTAAAAACTTTGAAAAAGAGAGGACAAAAATAAAGTGTTTACAGTATGTAATAGAACCTTTATAGTACACTTGGTGTGAAACAAGTTTTGTCTCTCTTCTTCCTTATTATTCAACAAGGAGCTCAATACTCACCTTAGCACTAACGTCATCGCTTCTCCTTAGTCGACATAGACATAGGTCTCTTGTTCCTCCTTAGCTTCTACTCTTCCATCAACTCTTCCTTCATTAAGCTCACTCTTATGAATATTACCCATTACATCACCTCAAAGTACCATAGCACGTCGAGTAGGACACTTAGTAACCATATATCCATAGTCCAAGCATTTAAAGCACTTCACCTCACCCATCTTCTATCCTAAGGTGTATCCTTAGGGTTAACTTATCATTAACTTGGCTCTTCAAGTTAGCTCAACCATCGTTAAGTTAGTCATTCTCTCCTTTACTCAGACAAGTGTTCTCAACTAGGTATGGGTAGGTCGATGCCAAACATGAGTTCGATAAAGCTGGCTTAGATTTGCTCGAATTATTTCTCCTCTACTTCTTGACCCTCTTTGCTATCTTAATGACTTCCTCAAAGGTATAAAATCTCTATACTTCCAAAATGTTGTAGATATCATATTTGAGTTTAGAAATGAATCTTGACACTATACAAGCTTCATACTCATTCACATCTGCTTAGATCATTAACACACACAACTCTTTAATATATTCACCAATAGATCGACTCCCTTAGCAAAGCTCTTACAACATAGCAAATTTATCTTACAAATAGGTTTCGAGTATGAATCATCCTCTTGATAACCTCTTCATCTCTTCTAAGTCCATACACCTTGTCTTCCATCTCTCACTCTAGCTATATTCAAATTCTTTCAACATATGGTGGTGTATCCAAAAAAGTTAAGTATAGTAAGTCAAATTTTCACTACTTTAGTATACTCATAACAGTTAAACACTTTCTTAACCTTCTCTTCTTACTTTAGGTATTCATTTACATCTCCACTGTTAATAAAGGTCGAAATCTAGACTTTAACATTGTCAAGTCCTCAAAGAGCTCGACGTTCTTACCCTTCTGCCTCCTAGTATTCTCTTTCCTTTTCTTCCCCTTCACCAGTCTCTACATCTACTTCCTCTTCATCTTCTTCAATTTCCACCATCTCAAGTCTTCCTTAAGCATGTCGATTTATTACTCCTTTAGCTTGATGAGGTTGAGTTAGGTGATTAGCTCGGCTAACATAGCCATATCTTCATTCTTGTACATTCTCTACTTAGTCAGATTGGGCATACCTTATGGTTATTGCCTATTGCCTTGCATAGTTATGACAAGACTCTCAACAAGATTGATGAGTCTATCAAGCTTATCATCAACTAAATTAGGTGTATTACTATCATTTTTACCACAACCAATATGAGCACTATTGTCTTAGTTATCAATAACTCCATAAACACTAGAATTTGACATAGTAAAATGCTTCTTGACAATTTAGAAAGCACAATACTCAAAACAACCTTCTATACACTACTCAAGATCATACTAGCATACTTAGACCACTTCAATACCCAACACAACATAATGTAATAATGAAATGGACCTTACTCTATTTTCATAGTAGAGAAGGAGAGTAAAATATAGTGACAAGAACTACTTCACTTACCTCATGTAACTACTACTTCTCAGCTTACTACTTTAAAACCCACTTCAAACAAGCTCAGTCACAACTTTACATGAACACACTACAGCAATTATGGAAGAACACAACAACTACTAACATCAAACATGAACAAAACTCCACTACACTTTACACACTCCCTCTCGAAGCCATGTTCTGATTCCAGTGAAGCTGATGCATCTCTAGAGCTGTACATACAGAGACTACACTAAAACAAACTGAAACAAAGGAAAATAGAAATGGGTTTTAGCAAAACCAAGCAACTACCAACTAGATATGACACACCAATTGATCCTACTTAACCTAACCTTTACTTGATATGATAAAAAATTGAAGAGTAGGGTCACTTACCATTAATTCTAGCTAAAGAGAATAGATAAGAGTTAGAAAAGAGAAGACATGGCTAAGTCCTCTAAAAGATAGATTTCTATATTAATGCTGAAGTAATGTGTTGTCTGCATATAAGAAAATGAGGTATATATATGATCTCGCTTAGGGTTACATGATTAAGAAAAAGACAAGAAGGATAATGTACAAAAGATTCTTAAAACATGCTAAAAAGCGAAAAAATGACAAATAGTACTAGGTACGGAAAGTAAAGGGATCATTCTAGGATTCTATGTTAAAAGAAATACATTAAGGGGTCATTACTTAATTGATGCTTGGTTGCTCTCGCAAATGTAAGTTCTTTGACAGCTCAACACTGGCAAGAGTCAACTCGGAGGAGGTTTGAAGGACAATAAGAAACTTGACTGGCTTGATTTGAGGTAGGTTAGAGATCTAATGTAAAGTAATGATAGAAGTCTCTTCAAGTCAAGCAACTGGATGGCTTCACTTTAATTGGATGCTTAAATGGCTTGACTTAGAAGAGGACCTAGTACATAGCAGGTCAGGTATTGTATTGAATACGATCAAAGGTTGGCAATGTATGATGGGTCTGAGGGGTAAATTCCTATCAAAACTAAAGTCCTTGATGTAATGGAGGAGTACATGGCAAACCTTTTTATTTTAACGAAGACCAACATTGATGCTCATGCCACACATTTGTTTGTACATAACAACTCTTGCCAACAATTCAATGGCTTCTTATGTTCTACTATTGTAGGTCAAAGTGGAGGGTTAATCCTAGTCTAGAGTATTGACATGCTTAATGTAAAGTTACTTAGGTAATCTCAATTGGAAATACATGTCATGGTTAAGGTTTTTTTCCTTAATTAATCTTGGTTCTTTTTAATTATATATGCCTTACCAAACTTAGCTCATTGTCAGATTTTGTTGAATAACATTAGAAACTTTGCTTAAATTGTTAATAATTTTCCTTGGTGTATTATAGGTGATTTCAGTGAAATCCTTTATTCGCATGAAAGTTGGGGGGTGGACCTTTTCTAAAGAGTTAAGCATTTCATTGTAGTTTATGTATGAGTGACTACAATCTTGAAGAAAAGGGTTTTGTTGGACTTAAATTTAGTTAGAGTAACGGATAGAATTTAACTACATTAGTGCAGCTACACTTAGATAAGGCTTTGGCAAATGCCTAATGAAGAGAATTTTATTTTGAGGAAATGGTTTTTCGTCTTCAAAAATGGTCATCTAACTACTGGCCTTTGTAATCCTCTAACTATTGGCATTTGCTCTTACAACAAGACCTTATGAGTCATGTAAAATGAAAAACAAAAACTTTTTGTTTTCATCCCATGTGGTTCTTGCATGAGTCATGTATCCCACTTATTTAAAATATTTGGGCTATAAATGATAATGATGTGCTTAAGGCTATTAAGAAGTTGCCATAGGAGTTTAAGGTCTAGAATAGACAAGTTTTGGGCTTTTACATGTAAAGGAAAAAAAAAATCCTAAAAGAGCTTAAGTACGTTGAGTGGGCTATTGTTTACTCTCATATAAATGAGTTGCTTCAAAATGAATGTACTTTGCATCAAGATCTAAATGATCTATTAAATAAGGAGGAATGGCTTTAGACAATGAAGGCTAAATCTAGGTCGATTCAAGAGGTTGATAAGAGTACTATGTATTATCAGTCCTTAGTCAGAACTAGAAGATCTAAAAATAAGAGCTTAGCTTTAAAAGATTTTATGGGTAACTGGGTATATAACATGGAGCACATTGACACTATTATGTAGTAGTTTTTTCAGGACTTATTTATGACAAAAAAAAAAATTGTCTTAGCCTTAGAAAAATCTAGTTCCCCCTTAATTTAGATTTAGGCTATCAAAGGAGGCTAGTCATGACTTGAATAAAGAGATACAAGAGGCTGAGATAGTTGATAGTCTAAACTCCTTAGCTTCTTGGAAAGCCCTTAGATGAGATGGTCTTCATGCTTTCTTTTATAAGAAATGCTACAGTATGGTTGGTGCTTTAGTGGTAAATTAGGCAAATCTTTCTCAATCAAAAGGTTTTAAAGCAGTTGAACTATACCTAACTTTGTTTAATACCAAGAAAAGAGATGCCAGTAATATCAAGCTCTTTCAACCTATTAATTTATGAACTGTAAGCTACTTACAAAAATTCTAGTGTGAAGAGTAAGGCTTCTTTTGGATGAATTTATCTACCATTGTCAAGTTAGTATCATTCCTAGATGAAAGGCCTCTAATAATGTCATCTTGCTTAACAAGATCCTCCACTCTTGTCATAAGAAAAAAGGAAAGGTTAGTTGGATAATAATAAAATTGGATATTGAGAAGGCTTTTGATAGTCTTGAACATGACTTCATATGTTGGGTCTTTAGAACCCTAAAATTCCTTGAGAAGTGGATAAGGTTAGCAATGTCTTGAGTTTCATCTTCTTGTGTTGAGATTTTAGTTAATAGCACTTCCTAACCTTTAAGTCTAGTTGCAGCATTGGATAAGAAGGCCCTCTACCAACCACCTCCCTATATTTTCTTTTTGGCAAAGGAAATATTAAGCAAAATGATAGAAAAGGAAGTGCTTGAGAGGATATGGATCCCATTTAAGATTAAAGGGAGGGATCTCAAAATATCTTAATTGTTATTTATGAAGAACCGGATATTAATTGCCTACACTACTACTAATAATGCTACAATAGTGCAAGGTTTTATGCACCTATTTGGTAGCATGTCAGGTTTAAAGATAAATTAAGAGAAGTCTTCTAACATGATCTTATGGAATGTCTCACAATCCTTAAAAGGAAGTATTTTAGGAATCATGAATTTCAAAGCTGCCACCTGTTTTGGGAAATACCTAAAATACTTGCTAAGTAATGGAAATACGCTAAAAGCCTCCCACTTTAATTTTCTCATTGAAAAAACCTAAGCAAAGTTATTAAGTTAAGGGGTCAGAAGGCTTGACATTTGAGTATGGCACGTTGGCTTATTTTACTAAATTTATGCTAGAGGCTATTCTTACTTATCATATGTAGGTGACAAGCTTCCTGTTAAGGTTTTAGATAAGCTTGCCCCGATTATTTAGAATATTATTTGAAACGGTGTTGAAGATAAGTAGACAATACATTAGGTTAGTTGGGAGCAACTTGTCAAGCCAAAACACAAAGGTAGGCTTAGTTTGTATAGACCTTTAAAGATGAAATAAAGCTTGTCCCCTTAAGAGATTTTGGGAGCTCAAGCATAAAAAGGTTCTCTAGGCTCACTTATTGAAGACCAAGCATGTAGGGTTATACAAGCTATGTTTCCCATTGCATCATCATTAACAATAAGCATGTCTTTTATTAGTAAAGAGTTATTGCATGACAAGATTGTTTTTTATCAAGTTGCCTTTGTTATGTTGGGGAATGGAAGGTAAGTGAACTTTTAATTTGACAAGTAAGAAGGCAATTTTACTCCAAGGCAATCAATTTATGGGCCTTTGGCTCATGATGTTAAAAAATTTACTATGGTCGATTAATGGATTTTTGTAGATTCTTAGAATGAGGCCAAACTTAGTTTTGCCTTTTCTTCTCTCATCTTTAGTTAGATTGGTTGAATGTCTTGGATGTGTAGAAAGATGATGTTAAGGCCTTCCATTCATCGGTTGGGTAGGAGCTAAGCTTAAGTGACATATATGCTTTCCTTAGTTAAGACACATAATCGAATGCAATCACTTTCCAATGGATCTAGGATTTAACTTTTCCCTTAAAGATAAAACTATTCTTATGGAGACTATATTATGATGCTCTCCCCATGCTATAAGCTAATAAATAAATAAATAATTTTTTTTCTTTTTTTACAATTAGTCTATGGACGTTATGGGAGATGCACAATAAAAAGTGTTTTTAGGGCTCAAGACATGCTAATCCCCTTTTATTGTGTAAAGTAATCGAAGCAACTACTCATGAGTATTTAAGCATGTGCTTGAAAGCATTAGCAAGTGTATATGATCTAATAAACTTAAGGCATCTCCAATTAAAGGAAGTCTGAGCCAATCTATGCATGGATGGCTTAGTCATTTCTTATAAGAGAGCGTTTATTAGGGGAATTCTTCATGATACTCATTATGCACGAATACTTAGCTTTAGGAATGCAATAGGAAACATTGATATAGTTGCTATTGAAATGTGGGGATTTTATTGGGGTATTCATTTAGCTTTGTGATTTAATATTTTTAAGCTTCAAAATTTGCACTGATGCTAATATTATTTCCTTATTGCTTATGGATACTACAAACCCTAAATTAAAATATTGTAATGTCATTGCTACATGTAGGGGAATGCTCTCCTAGCTTTAGGGGGTTGGATTTTAAAGTTGTGCCATTGGAGTTGAATCGAGTAGTTGATGCATTAGCTGTTAAAATTTGGAAAGTTGCTGCAAACGAACTTTTATTAGAGCAACCATCAGTTGAGCACCTTAGTTTCTTGAAATGTGATGCTATAAATATAGGAAATGTTTGGAGGAAGAAAATGGAATGTATAAATAGGCACTGCATAAATAGGCACTGTATTCTTAGTAGGCTATAGTTGCTTAAGCTTTGTATTGTTTTGTTTTTGTTGTATATAACACAATGAAAGCATTTGCTCATAAAAAGAGAGAGAGAGAAAGAGGGAGAAAAAGACTTTTAGGTTAAAATGTAAGATTGGTGAATTTAGACTTGAAGCCATGGAAGAAATCATGCTCCAATCTTTTAAGTTACATATCACTATATTTATATGCTCGTAAATAGATATCAAGCAATTGTAATATGGTAAAAGAGATTAAAATCACAAGTGTAAGACTTCCTCAATATTTTATTTATTTTTTATCTTTCAACTCTCTTAATTCTTTTTGGATAAAGTTTTATTTCACTACAAACCTTGATTTTATATTCAGACAATATTTATGAAAAAACAAAAGATGTTATCTATAACAAAGAAAGAAAATAAAACCAAACAGAAAGAAGAAAATTAGATAAAAATGAAAAAAAAAAAATGAAAGGTGGAGGGTTGTCTAACTCCCTACCCACAGTCAACGGCGGTGATACGTCCTCCCCATAAATCTAACGGTCAGCCAATTCCACCAACTGCCCTTTGAAGTAGACGAGAAGTTCAAGGTTGTGGTTGTTCCTCGTTTCCTTGTTTCAGACTTCCTCATCTTTTTTATTATAAAACCATTCACTAACTTTTTTAATCCCCTACTCAAACTTCTGGTCGTCCTACTCAAACTTATCACTTCTTCACCAAACCATACCATTCCATTCTGGTCGTCACTCTCTCTCACACCAAATCCCCAAAGAAGAAGAGGGTGAGTGAGCAAAAACATCTTGAATCCAGCCTTCAAATAATCGCAAACTACTCTTTCTCTCTCTCTCCAATTCATTCGTTACCAGCAATGGCTTCCACTTCCGCACCCACCATCTCCCAAGCCCTTCTCGCCCGTCCTTCCGCCACCACCACCACCTCTTCTTCCTCCTCCGAACGCCTCTCTCTCTCTCCCAAACTTTCTCTCCCCACTTTCTCCGGCCTCAAGCTCTCTCCTTCCAAGCGTGTCTCCTCCTCCTCCTCCTACCGCCGCCGCTCCCTTGCCGTCTCTTCTAGAGCCATCCGTGCGGCCGCCGTCGAGACTCTCGATGCCACAGCTGAGACATCCCTTGTCGAGAAATCGATCAACACCATCAGGTTCCTGGCTATCGATGCCGTTGAAAAAGCCAATTCGGGACACCCTGGTCTTCCCATGGGATGTGCTCCAATTGGTCATATCCTTTACGACGAGGTCATGAGGTATAACCCTAAGAATCCTTATTGGTTCAATAGGGATCGCTTCGTTTTGTCGGCTGGACATGGGTGTATGTTGCAGTATGCTCTCTTGCATCTTGCTGGTTATGACAGCGTCAAGGTTGGTCGAGTTTGTTATTATAATTTTAATTTTCGTTGAAGTTTTGGTTTTTGCATGTGGGTTTTGTTGGTTAGACTTGTTTAGCTTTAGTTATAGTGTTTTATATTAATTTCTTGTTAGATTTAAGGTAGATCTATGTGCATATATATACATATGTTAGTGTGTGAGAGAATATATATATATATATCTTCATTAAGCATAGTGGCTTATTATCTTACTGAATTATGTCTGTCTTTTGTTCATATATGCAGTTGGACTTGATCATTTCTTACTTTTGACAGTCTATCTAGTTCTACATTTAGGTTGGTGTTGTATTTTTGTTGAAGCATGCTTTTGGATGATGATTAGATTTCTTTATTGCTTTTCTATAACTAGATAGTGTAAAGTGATTAGTTGGATGATTTTGGGTGTGACCAATATAGCCTGCAGGACGTTGACTTTTATCATTTCATTCTGACTGAGGGATTCTACTGAAAATTATCACCTGAGAATTATAGAGAAATGATGTAATGTTGATAACTCATTAATTATTCAACTTTGCTTTCATGTTTAATTTGGTTGTGGTCATAATGATCTCATGGTACAAATCCTTTTCCCTTAAGGATAGCTTTTAATATGTTACTTTGATTGTGTTTTGGATTGTTCTTAATAGGAAGAGGATTTGAAGCAATTCCGTCAATGGGGAAGCAAAACCCCTGGACATCCTGAGAACTTTGAGACAACTGGTGTTGAAGTTACAACAGGTGAAAATTAATCGTTTTTGAGATCCTTAGTGTTAATGCATGTTTTACCTTTTCTTTTGTCCTCACTTTGTAAGTTGTTAACATAAATTTGTGACTTATATCTACATCTTGTATAGGTCCTCTTGGACAGGGTATTGCCAATGCTGTTGGTTTGGCTCTTGCTGAGAAGCACTTGGCTGCTAGATTCAACAAGGCGGATGCTGAAATTGTTGACCACTACACGTAAGACAGCTTATCGTAACTTGGCCAGCTTGCCAGTCTTCAGAAACATTACACCCTGTTGAATCTTTTCGTTTTTCTTCCTTTTCTCCAGATATGTTATCCTTGGAGATGGTTGTCAAATGGAAGGTATTGCTAATGAAGCTAGCTCTCTTGCTGGCCACTGGGGTCTTGGGAAATTGATTGCTTTGTACGATGATAACCACATCTCAATTGATGGTGACACGGATATAGCCTTCACTGAGTGTGTTGATACTCGTTTTGAGGGCCTTGGATGGCATGTCATCTGGGTGAAAAATGGAAACACAGGATATGATGAAATTCGAGCTGCCATTAAGGAGGCAAAGGCTGTGAAGGACAGACCCACTTTGATCAAGGTTATACATTTATCACATGTTCTGATTTGATCTCTTGCTATCTTAATTTTCAATCGTGAATGTCCCACTTTGATCACTTTGATCAAGGTTATACATTTATCACATGTTCTGATTTGATCTCTTGCTATCTTAATTTTCAATCGTGAAGGTGGAAAATGCTGGATAACTCAATTTCTATCTATTACTAATGATTACAACTGAACTCTTAGCAATCACTGTTACGACAATTGTATCTTTCCATGAACACAGATAACAACCACCATTGGTTACGGCTCACCCAACAAGGCTAATACCTACAGTGTACACGGTAGTGCCCTTGGTGCTAAGGAAGTTGATGCTACCAGGAAGAACCTTGGATGGCCATATGAGCCATTTCATGTTCCTGAGGATGTCAAGAAGTGAGTAAATCATTCTGGAGATTCAATCTTCTTTATCCTTTTCTAATACCAATTCAAGCTTAACCCGTCTCTCTTTCTCAGGCACTGGAGTCGTCATGTCCTCAGCGGTGCTGCTTTTGAATCTGAGTGGAATGCCAAGTTTGCTGAGTATGAGAAGAAGTACCCAGAGGAAGCTGCAGAGCTGAAATTAATTATCAAGGGTGAACTTCCTGCTGGTTGGGAGAAGGCTCTTCCAGTGAGTACATAAATGCAGTTTCTCAATTGTCATTGGTCTTAATTGAGCATTGATGCACACATCAACTACAGTTCTGAACAAATTTTCTTACACAATGAATACCAATTCGAGCAATTACTTCTGAAGTATGTGTAGCATATAAATGCATACACTTTATGCTCATCTCCTTTTCCTTTACACTTACTGCAGACATCACTTCGCACATTGTTCAGATTGTACATTTGGAGAAAACCATTTGCATTGTGCATCATTTTCCGAAGAAGTTTCTTTTTCTTTACTTTTTTTTTTTCTTTTCCCAATTATCAACACAATATGATAATGTTTTTTGCAACCTGTCAGATGTATACTCCAGAGAGTCCAGCTGATGCTACCAGAAATCTCTCACAGCAAAACCTTAATGCCCTTGCAAAGGTGCTTCCTGGTCTTCTTGGTGGTAGTGCTGATCTTGCATCTTCCAACATGACCTTGCTGAAGATGTTTGGAGATTTCCAAAAGGGAACTCCTGAAGAACGCAATGTAAGATTTGGTGTTAGGGAACATGGTATGGGAGCAATCTGCAATGGTATTGCTCTCCACAGCCCTGGCCTTATCCCATACTGTGCCACTTTCTTTGTTTTCACTGACTACATGAGAGCTGCAATGAGGATCTCTGCATTGTGTGAAGCTGGTGTTATCTATGTTATGACCCATGATTCAATTGGTCTGGGAGAAGATGGGCCTACACATCAGCCAATTGAGCACTTGGCAAGTTTCCGTGCAATGCCTAACATTATGATGCTCCGCCCTGCCGACGGAAATGAAACTGCTGGTGCTTACAAGGTTGCCGTTCTAAACAGGAAAAGACCTTCTATCCTTGCTCTATCTCGGCAAAAGTTGCCCCAGCTTCCTGGAACATCCATTGAAGGAGTTGGGAAGGGAGGATACATTATATCAGACAACTCTTCTGGCAACAAGCCAGATGTTATCTTGATTGGAACTGGTTCCGAGTTGGAAATTGCTGCTAAGGCTGCCGAGGAACTCAGGAAGGAAGGGAAGGCCGTAAGAGTTGTCTCCTTGGTTTCTTGGGAGCTTTTTGATGAGCAATCAGATGCATACAAAGAGAGTGTTTTGCCAGCTGCTGTGACAGCTAGGGTTAGCATTGAAGCCGGATCAACATTTGGGTGGGAGAAAATTGTCGGAAGCAGAGGGAAGGCAATTGGAATTGACCGATTTGGAGCCAGTGCTCCTGCTGGGAGAATATACAAGGAATTTGGTATCACTGCTGAGGCTGTAATTGCTGCCGCTAAGGGACTTTGCTAGACACCGATTAAATTGGTGCTGAATCTTTTTCCACTTGCCATTTGGGTTTTGGATGTGATGACGGTGAAGAGGTGGTGCGGGGGATTCCTTTTCACATAGAGGTCTCTTCTTCTGTAATAAAAGAAACGATCAAGATTTTCGTGTGCATGAACTTCCTCATTGGAGCTACATAGATCAGATAGGAGGGAGGGTGTTAGCTTAAGTTGTTCATGAATTTGTAGCTTTTGCTGGACTAGCCTTTGATTTTGTAATTTTAAGATTCCTGATAGAGAGATGGATTGTCCTCCATTTTAAAATTTTATAAAGCACATTTTTCCTTAAAAATGACTATGATGTCTTTTCTATTGGATTTCTTTTTAGTATTTGTTCTTCTCAAGTAGTAAACCATGAAAGTCGCATCCTATTCAAGCTTTTGCCCCCTATGGTTGGTGGGCTAAGCATGTGTTAAAAAGAACCTTGAAAAGGTATGATTATTAGGAAGGAAAAATGTTATCAGGTGCTCCAATGGCACTTGTTAACAGTAAAAGGAAGAAATTTCAACATCTTTTAATGCATAACGACCGAAGGTACAAACCCTTTTAAAGAAAGAAGTGTCTGGGATTGCATGCATTTGGATAAAAGGGATATGAGCTGTTCAGTGAAGGCAATGCAATCCCAATGCCCATGCTCATCCCATAGCAGTGGGATCTACCCTTTCAAGTGATGAGCTAAAAGGCTAACTAAAAATCTTGGCAGTTTCTGGGCAGTGGGTCCACCTTGAGTTGGTGAAAGGGTGATATTGACCTGTTGTTAAGCTTGTGGCTGTTGGAGCTGTTGATCTTTCGGCTTATCCCCTCACTATCTTCGTCCACCAGAAGTTCCACCAAAAGCAACTGGGGTCTGTGTTTTTTCCTATCCGAAACTCCCGAGGTGCATCTTGCACGCTTCAACCGTTTTGCTTGTTACATTCGTGAGCCAAGCATATCCAACAAACAAGAAAGCATATTCTCGGAGTGATCTATCCTGGTTGGATCTCTACAACCGAATGAGCATAATTCATATAGGTCTATCTCAATAGCGGACTTTGGAGTAAAATTAACAAAATTTATGTCTGAAACAGTAACTTATTCCATATAAAAAATTTCTGAAAGCAGTAAAAAGAAAAACGAAAAGAAAGTTTTTACACTAACAGGGCGAACCAAACCCCACGCAGTCAGGCATGATAGATTGAGCTCCGCTGATTTACACGAAGCATATTATAAGGAAATGTCAAGATAGATTATTTAGTTGCTTTAGGTTATGATATTTCCTGTGCTATGGCAAGGTTCAAATCTCATCATCTTTAATGGCACCAAAAAAGAAACACGTAAATGTTCTTCTAAAATTGCCGCCACAAATGGAAGGTCTTTTAGTTGAAAGACAATCAAAGGAATTTATTAGTCCAAATTTCAATTTCTTTGAAGTATGACACAAAACCAATCTCTTGCATTTATAGATTATACTAATAGATATGTAGCCATGTCTCATATAAAAAAGCAAATACAATAGTATAATAAACTTTACTATATAATACAACTATTATGTCAAACTATATATATAATCAATGATTCGAGAGAGAACAGGAGAGAGAGAATA
This sequence comes from Lumnitzera racemosa, assembly GCA_024138005.1. Classification (NCBI taxonomy): domain Eukaryota; kingdom Viridiplantae; phylum Streptophyta; class Magnoliopsida; order Myrtales; family Combretaceae; genus Lumnitzera; species Lumnitzera racemosa. Next base: position 57,028,132 of record JAMXBC010000005.1, read on the forward strand.
ATACATAAACGGTTTGGAAAAATACCTACAAATAATTAAATATATAATACAATCAATGTATTTGTTAATGTGCACTAAAAATATGCTTGAGTGCATTCTGTTTACTTCATCGAAAAGCCATCATTTAACTATAAAGTTATACATTTTTTTTGATAAATGAAGGAATTATTAATTTGTGTGTTTTGTGCATAAAGTATTATTTGACTGTAAAATATCATTCAATTGTGTTAATAATATTAATTAAATAAAATACATTTGGTTTCAAAAAATCATTATTGGAAATTATCCTTTTTTCTCCCAATTGTAAACACTATTCCCTTTGTTAATCAAAATAAGTTTAGTTAATCTTACTTTTTCAAAGAATGATTACAATAGATCCAAAGTTTTAACGACTAGCAACTTCTTTATAGAATAATATTGTTCTCTATAAATCACTTATTCATTTTGAAATTGTGTTATATGAGCTGTATTAGCATATCTAATACTTTAGCTTTTCGGAACTTGTTTAATTTACGGTTTTCGAGAAATGACCTTGATTTTTGTTCACATTTTATAATGAAACCATAAAAATTAGAGGAAATGGCTTTATAAAATTAATTCTTAAAATTTAAAGTGACAAATTTACTTAATGATGAACCTCATTTTTATTGAAATAGGTTTAATCGTCATAATACAGAAACTTACGTATTTTCCCAACTTAAAAGTTGCAACTCATGCATAATTGATTAAATATATTTGATCAAAAGTGGGTAAAAAGTTTTAATTGTGCATAAATTGGATAAATAGAGCTTAAGTGATCAAAACATTGAAAAGGAACTAGATTCCAATGAAGTGACTTATTTTTTATGTTTTTGTGTATGTTACAAGTGGCATCTAGATGTTAGACTGGTTAGCATCCAGACGCTAAGCTTACAAAGGAGCTAGAGCAAAACAAGGGTAGCATCCAAATGCTAGAACCTAGCATCATATGCTATTTAAAAAAATTAACACCAAGATGATTCTCTCTCCTAACATTCGAATGTTAGGCCACCTAATGTTCGAACGCTAGGTTTGTAAATCTATAGATATATAAACCTTGATTTATAATTTTTCATTGCATCCTTTTGCACTTTTCCTCTCCACTTTGTGATGAATCCTAACTTAGGGTTTAACATCTTATATTTAGATTTAGGTTAGATTTAGCTTAGTTTTAGACTTTAATAATGGGTTTCAACTTGGAAATGTATAGGAAACACTATTATAGCATGGATTGAAGATTATAGCTCCTTTAAGGTTGTTTCTTTCTCATTTCAAAACATATGTTGTGTGGATGCTCTTTCTTTAGTATTTCTATTGTAAAGATTGTGAATGTTTTATGGTTCTTAGATTATCATTTGGTGTTTATGTTGCTTGTTGTTCTAATGTAGTGCATGGGTTATGACTTTTAGGCATTGAGCATATATTTCACAAACTTAAGAATGTTTATAGATTTAGATTGTGCTCTAAAACACAAATTTTGGTCATTTTTGTGCCTATTTAGCTCACATGAGTCCTTAGCATTTTTTTTATTTGATTAAGTCTAGCTTTTGCAACCAACTTACAACCTATTTACAACATGAACAAGTAGAATAGCATAAACAACAAGCCATTTGGTAATTTAGGAAATCTGTTCTTAATTGTACTCAATTTTGGGTGTTAAAATCCCATGTTTAGTTAGATTTGTTTAGTAGATAGCTTTAGTTAAGTAAAAATCAAATCTTTATTAATTCACTAAATAGGCTTAATATATTGAGAGCTACTATACCATTCCTTGCGGATATAACCATGCCTCTTTATACTTTACTATAATCATGAGCTACAATACTTGCTAGTTTAACTCACTTTTAAAGTGATTTTTATAAAATTATGAAATTGTAGTATTATTTTGAAGTGTTTTGAGAATGTATGTCTATTCACTATAAGGTTAAAGATTGAGATTCAAGCTCCATAACTTAATGAAAATCTAGAAATAGGCTATAAGATTTATGTAGTGATGGGACCCTAACCTTGTAGCCTATTACTTTGATCTTTGGTCCCATCATCCGAGCTAGACTTAAGGGCTTATAGGGTTTAGTTAAGAGGATTCTCTCTAAACAACCATAAAAGGACAAGTCCATATACTTAGAAGGCTCACTCCTGCACCTAACTCCTAGTTATGATCTCCTTACTCTCATTTGAGTCATATATTGGTTGAGTTATTTAAGGTAGTACTCGAGTTGTTGGAAGGCTTGGTAAAAGAGTCTAACTAGAGGTCAAAGGGAATTTTCACATTGTAGTGGTTGTTGTTGTTGATTGTTTAAGTAATATAGTAAACTAAGTTGTCACAGTAACGAGTTATGCTATGTTAAGTAATGGTATTTCAAGGAGTGGTTGTTTTATCATTAATTATTCCATATAGTGGTGCTTTTGAGGATTTAGTAATTGAGAATGTCAAACCCAAGTATACATGGTGCATTAGTGATGCAACTCCATGCCAAAGAAGACAAGGGATAACGAACCTTGTGAATAATTGATAAGCAAAATCAAGACTTGATTGCCATTGCGGTGAATTTGGATGTAATTGTGCAAAAGCTAATTGATACCCGACCTATTGATGCCCTTCTTGTCAACAATTGAGTTGTTCCTAATAAATGGGAAATGTATGAAATTGGAGTTTGTGCCCATAATGTTCATAAGTAAAAAATGCATCCTAATAGAAATGACTAAGCTTGAAAATTTGATGGACAAACTTAGAAAAGGATTGAGCTCAACGAAGTGGTTAAAGAGGACGAAGAAGAGTAGGATGACAATTTTTATGAATTTAAAGATAGAAGAGCTAAGCTTTAAGAGACATAGATAACGTCAATGTATAGATACTGACTTCTTTAGAAGTGAAAGTGCCAACGAGTATCTTGACTAAGAAGAGAAGGTTGAGAAGATATTTGATTGCTGTGAGTATGAGTAATTTTTAAAGGTGTGTTTTGCTGCCCTAGAATTTTTAAGCTAAGCAGCAATGTGGTGGAGAAATTTGCAAGCTACTCGGAAAGAGATGGTAAAAATAAAGTTTAAACTTAGGCCAAGATAAAGCAAGTGATGCGAGGAAGATAAACAAGGTAGATGAAGTTGATGGAGTTCTAACCTTAGTTGATATGATATGCCAAGGAGAGATAAGGTTGGTTGTATCTAGGGAATGGGTCCAAATTCATAAAGAGCTCAAAATTGAAGATGGAATGCATGAAGATAAGGAAAATCTACAATTAGCTCCTAGGATATGATGCATTAAGGAACCACTGAGAATTCACGAATCAACTCGATATGATGTATAAGTTAATTCAATGAGGGTACTTGTTATCTAGCCTTACTTAAGGGATAGGATAAGAGTGAGCTAAGAAAGCAAACAAAGAATGTTTAGAAGTAAAAGAATGTAGTATATTCAATAATTGTCAAAAGAGGCTCCTTGTAGCTATAGAATATGAGGGTATTTATATTGGAAAATCTAGGGCAAACATACTAAATATGGAAAGACAAAAAGGGTAATGTCTAAAATTACTAACATACAAGGAATGTTGAAGGGCATAAGTGAAAAATCAAGAAAATATTTGATTTGTGCAGGAGATTCCATCAGGTAAGTTCTTGGACATATGGTTAGCAACTAGAAACGAGTTTTTGGTGGAAACAAACAAAAGAGTACAATCAACTTAATTGCTGTCGAGTTGAGCCATAGATTCTTTTAGGGTGATTTTAGCTTAGACGTGTTCTAGGCAACTTGGGAGAAGGTCGGCTGAGTTATTAGGTGATAGAGCTAAGTTGATTGAGTACCCCTCAAGTTGACATTTAGAGACAATTGACGAGTTTGGGAGGGCTTTACTCAGAAATTATAGTAGGTTAGTAGATAGAAACAACTTAGATTCCTTAAGTATAGGTCAGAAAAGGAGGATGGGCCTTACTAAGCTTACAAGTCCTTATGCTTAGGCTTAGGTCAAGGGTCTGGTAGCTTGATTTCTATCATCCCCTTTAGGCTAATTGTGATTTAGGATCAAATCTAACTAGTCCTTGCTTATTCTTCTTCTTTTAGTCAGTCGAGGTTGAAGTCAGCAATATTGAACATGTCTAACATTCTAAAGTCTTTGGGGGAGCTCCACTTGATAGGCATTATTGTGGATCTTTTTGAGTATCTTGAATGGTCTCTTAACTTAGGTAGATAACTTATTCTTCCTCCTCTAGGGAACTTGTCCTTGCTTAAGTATATAACCATATATGATCACCAGGTTGAAACTACTTAGCCTTCTTTGCTTTTCCTTTCTCATTTAGCTTTTTGGCAGCTCAATCAATGTGTTAAGCAACTTTCCGGTAGATTTGTTGGAAACATTAAGCTTTGGTTCTTACTTCTGGGTCTTCTTAGTCTAGTAATGGTATTAGGGTATAATCAAGGGGTAGTTTAAGGTTGAAGGCGTAAATGACCTTAAATGGTGCATGCCTAGTAGTAGCATGTATTATCCTACTATAAATGAATTTTATGACAGGCGGGCATATATCCCAATTGGCTAAGTTCTTCCCTACTATAACTTAAAGCAATGAACCTAAGGTGAGTTTGATGACCTTTATTTGACCATTGATCTAGGGATAGCAAGAAGTGCTAAAAAATAGCTTGGTTCCCATATGACACCACAGAGTTCTCTAGAAATGACTTATGAATTTTGGTTCTCGGTTTAACACTACACTCTTCGACACTCCATGTAAGCTAACAATGTCCTACAAAAACAAATAAGTAATAGCCAAAGCATCATTAGTTCTAGAACAATGCATGAAGTATGCCATTTTACTAAATTTGTCCTCAATAACCATCATGGAATCTTTGCTTCGAGCAATACAAAATAATCTAAGGACAAAATCCATGCTTATATCTACCTATGGTTTGGTGGAGGCTAGTAGAGGTGTGACTCTCCCTTGCTTAGCTTTGCTCTTTGCTTTCTTATAGATAACACAACTCTCCATAATATGGTGCACATCGCGCCTCAGCTTAAGACAAAAGAGCCTTGCATTCAATAGTTTATAAGTCCTTTTTTCTCTAGGGTGTCTAGAAAGTCCACCAAAATGAGCTTCTTTTACTAGCTACTCCCTCAAAGAACAGGTTGGTACACACAACTTGCCATTGTCCTTCCTCCCTCAGAGCATCTAAATATAAGACCAAAATGGGAGTCTTGAGGATATTATTCCTTGATGCTTGCAAACCCTAACTGCTTGGTTTGTAGTTCTATAAGAAGAAGGTATCTTCTTGACAAGGTATCGATAACCACATTAGTTTTACCTTGTTTATATTTGATTACAAAATTCAATCCTTTTAGAAATTCAACCCATTAGGCTTGTCTCTTTCAAAGTTTGGTCTAGCTTTAAAGATATCTCAAGGGCTCATGGTCGATATAAATGACAAAATCTTTTGGAAAAAGGTAATGTTGCCACTCTTGAAGAGCTCGGATTAGTGTAAAGAGTTTTTTGTCATGTATAGAATAATTTAACTGCGGTCCTCTCAATTTCTCACTATGGTATACAACAGGTTAGCCTTCTTGCATATGCACAACTCCTATACCAACACCTGATGCATCACATTTAAGTTGAAATATCTTGTAAAGTCAAGCAGGGCTAATATGGGTGTAGTAATCAAATTATCCTTCACCTTAGCAAAACTTCTTTCTCCCTTACCTCTCCATCTAAAATCTATGTTTTTCTTTGTTAGCTTGGTGAGAGGTGCAACAATGATATTGAATCCTTTAATAAAGTGATTGTAAAAGGATGCTAAACCAAAAAAGCTTCTCACCTCGACACAAGTGGTTAGGGATGACCAATTGACAATAACTCGAATCTTCTCATCATCATCTCACAAGCCTCCTCCACTTACAACATAGCTAAGGAAGATCACTTCTTCTTGATAGAAACAACATTTCTTTAAGTTCCTAAAGAGTCTTTTAGCTCAGAGTATATCAAATATGACTTGGAGATGCTCATCATGACTTGACAAGTCGATACTATACATAAGGATGTCATTAAAGTAGACTACAACACATTATCTTATTAAATTTCTCAAAACATGATTCATCAACTGCATGAAAGTGCTCAAGGCATTAGATAATCCAAAAGGCATCACCATCCATTAATATAAACTATGTTAGGTTTTGTAGACAATTTTCCACTCATCTCCTTGCCTCATATGAATCTGGTGATAACTTAACTTCAAGTAGATTTTGTTGAAAACTTTACACCACTTAATTCATCTAGCCTCAAAGTGGGGTACCTATACTTGATTGTAATTTTGTTAATAGCTTTACTATCTACATGTATATGCTAAGTTCCATCCTTCTTCAATATGAGTAACGTAGGCATAGCATAAAGGCTTAGAGACTCTCTCACATATCCTTTTTCTAACAATTCATTGACTTACCTTTGGAGCTCGGGTTTCATCTTATAATTAAGCTTGTTTAGTAAGGAAGCACCAGGTATTAAGTCAATATAGTGTTCAATTCCTTAGAGAGAGGGCAATCCTTTAGGTAGCTAATTGGAAAATAGGTCAACATATTCATCTAACAATTCTCAAACCTCCTTAGGTAGCACAGCTTGCTCCTTCAATTCTAATAATCTTCTAATCAACAAGAAGTCAGTACATCAGATTTAATGGCCTTGAGGAGCTCAAAATAACTCAAAATCAATGCCTTCTTTGGTCCTTAGGCTAGCTTTTCCTGTATTTACTCACTTGGCTTGATGTCATAGGGTTTAAGGTAACCTTCTTCCGATCCTGCTCGAAGGTGTATGTATTCCTAAACCCATCATGAATAACTCATCAGTCGAACAATGAAGTACAACCTAACAACACGTGTACGTACATAGGTAATACAGCATAAAGAATCTCATAAGAATAGTTGTCAATTGAGACCAGCAAAATACTTGCTGAATGATATATAGTGCTCCCTTCTCATTTAACCAATGCAACTTATAAGATCTTAGATGTGATATGGTTGGCAACTTGAGTTTTTGAACCAAGTTAGCAGAAACAACATTATTACAACTCCCATCGTCTATAGTGAGCGTACACACTTACATGTTCAACTTACAAGTGATGTGGAATAAGTTCTTTCTTTGCTCCTCCTCAATAAATAGTTCAATGTTTAAATGTTGCTAGCTACTAAAGTTAGCTTGTCCAGGTTATCGGCATACAGATTTTCTCCTATGAGCTCTTCGTCACACTTCAGCTTTTCTCTCTAATTTAGGCTTCTCTCTAGGCTCCTCGTTAATATTATCTATTACAAGGGTAGCGATAGGAATTGGACTATTGGACATTTCACCCGCTGTTACGCTCGAAGCATAGAAGGACTTATGAGGCAAATCCTCTTATTCCAACCAACTCTTGCTAAGGTTAAGTTGATCCTTGCTATTGACTAACTTCTTATACAAAGCTAAGTAAATATACACCTATCGAAAGTCATAAGTGTAAACCTTATAAAGTTTTGGTCTAAACCTTAAATTAGACCGAGTGCCCTAGATAACTTCATAAGTCAATAAGACTAAGTTAAAAATTTTATTAAATTATAAATTTAAATATATTATGATTGAGAAAAACCTTAAAATTTTTAACCAAAACCTTAATCGTATACAAAAACCCTAAACTCTATGTACGTGTAAATACCAAATATTGAACTTGAACTTGACAAAATCCTAAAACTATAAAGCTAAGCTTATAAAATGAATAAATTTACCCTAATAGTAATGACACGTTAATTGAATACAATTATTGGCTAATATGCGTAATTGTGTAAAATTGTTAAAGAATAAGTTGAGATAACTCCCAAATATTATAAACATAACGAGTGACAATTTAATTAATAAAATTTATAAAATCATGAATGTTATTTCATAATTATGATTAATTCTATAATTTTACATTTAGAAAAGTCAACCTAATACTTTTTAATTTTTTCCTTTTTCCTTCCTTCCTTTTTCTTTTCCTTTTTACTTTTCTCTCTTTTCTTTTCCCACTTTCTACGTTTTTTTTCTTCCAAATTGAGTGGTAGCCCATGTACTTAAATTACTTGGTCAAGATTAGATAAGATAAAGTATGGGTCAAATCAAGTGCTTAGCATATCTTACTTTTCCTTTGTTTCTTTTTCTTTCATTTAGTTTATTTTTGTTTTCTTTTCTTTGTTGACTTGTACTGGTTAGAGTGGTTGAACTTTGTAATTTTTTTCTTTTCACTTCTAAGGAACCAAAAACACAATAGAGCATACACATATCTACTCTCAAAAATCGTGAACTCCTCTTCCCTCATTTCTTAATTTTCTTCTTTTGTTTTCCTTTCATTTTAATTCTACAAAGTGGAGAAGAAGTAGAAAAGCTCTTGGTCAATCATTCTTCAAGACATAAAAGAATTAGTTAAGTAGTATTTTGATGTACTTATTTTTATTACTATACATATACTTTTGTCATGTAAGTATATTTTATGAAGTTACATGTATTTTGAGTATATATAATATAGCTCAATTTATAATTCTTTTTCTTATAATAAGTTATTTGTACGTTTAATTAAAGAATACATATGATAATATTCATTTCATTTTTCTTGTACATGTGCCTATATATGTGTCCATGTATATATGTATATATATATACAACTATATGCACACACACACACACACACATATATATATATATATATTAGGAATAAATACATAAACATATGGTACATGACCATTTATATATATATATATATATATATAGATAGATAGATAGATAGATACATGTATATACGCGTACAATATCTAGTATAAGTGAGTTATCATACATATATGTAAGTATAGTAGAAGTTGTATATAGAAATATAAGTGTATATATATATATGTGTATTTAGTATATATGTTTATTTATTTTCATTATCTTTATATATATATATATATACATGTATATGCATCCAACAATATATGTATGTGTATAGTACATATTCATATGCATAGTATATAGTATATTTCGGTTATTTGGTGAATTTGCGTATGTATATATGTATAAATAAGATAAGAAAATATAAGTATAAAAGTGTATGTACAAGTATAAAAATACGTATATTGGTAGTATAGTATAAGTACGTGTATATACATAAATAGTAGATGTACAATATACTAAAATATTAAATTATTAAATAAAGTAATATTATACAAATATATATATATTCATGTCGTGGGTTTAGAAATGGAATTTGGATTAATTTATAAAATTTAGCAAATTATAATATATATGTATAAATAGTAAGTAAAGTTACAAAATAAGAAAAATAGGAAAAATATGAAAAATTTATAAGATAACACGTGGAACACCCCTAAGCGACTACGTTAGCATCTTATAATTATAAATAAATTCATAATTAATAATAATGATAATATAATTAATTAATTAGGAAATTATTAAAGTAGCAAAAAGTGAATTAAATAAGTACTTAATCTTAAAAATAGTAAAATAAGTGAATTGTTATAAAATAGAAAAAAAAAATTTCAAAAATATAAAATTTATAGGTTAATTAAATTATAAATCTATAAAGAAAAGCTTAAAATAATAATTTATAAATCTTTAATTATAAATAATAAAATTTGTAATATTTTTAGACTAACATGAAAAACGCAAGTTACAACATCCAAAATGGATTTCGTCATGTAAAAATACGTCTGAAAACGATAAAAATCGACTATAAGTTCATAAAAATCAACACTAGAATGAAAAAATTATACGTAATTATTGAAAAAGCTTAAATTGGGATTTCATATGAACAGATTGCTAATTTAGGTAGTTAGCACTAAATATATGAATAGTTTAGTTATTTCATTCAAATATTTATTACTCTTCATATTCTCTAAATGTTAGGTGATCTTAATGTAGATACCGATCTACCGTTGGATTATTACAATACCTGATTACTATGATAACCAAGTGAGTACTTTTAATGATTCCATACATGTTTGTGCTTATCATTAGTGAATATTAACTGTTATTAATAATTGGATGATGTGTGGGGTTAGGTTATACATATGTATGATACTGTTTGATAAGTTATGAAATTATTTTAAAGTATGATAATGTACTATTTGTTATGTAGTGGATCTAATAGGATTTCATTTGTCAGTGATTTTGATTGGTCACACAATAATTGGACTTAATTATATCAAACTCAATTAAACTAAATTAGAACATACATAAATATATAGTACATAAGTAATTTCAGTCGTCATATCATATGGAAGTGATAAGAGACCATACGGGGGTTGATAAATTATGACTATAGTATTTTAGTATGGTGCACACGTATGATATGATCTTATCTTGGCCTGTAGGATTGCTAGGCATCAGAGGCGTTAATCGCTTAGTTAAAGATTGAGTCTAGAGGCTTCTATTTAGGAGTGAGTATGGACTATTGGAACCACTCACAATCATACTTGGAACTTAGCTTTAATTAAAAACTAAAAATGGATATACCATTTATTTTTTAATATGAAACATAAAGTTTCATAGTTGTAAAAGTTAAGGTATGGTATTAGGATTTAATCAATGCCGTGTATACTCTAACCTTGACTTTGGAGGGGCATTAAATCTAAGTTGTATACATTACCTAGTCACTTACATGTATTTGTATAGCATTCTGTATATTCATACATTCATGTGTTTGAAAATTAACTGCTGAATAACTTATTTGTTGTATGGTTAAGATATAGCTCATTAAGCTCTATAGCTTATACTCCTATAGATTCTTTTATAAGAGGACCTTTTCATTACACTAAGCTACGAGATGCTCGACGTTAGTAGGAAGCTTTTGGGTTGGTATGAGTTCGAGCAGAGGGTTGAGAGAGTATTACTACTATTGTAGCAAACTCTTCAATAGAGACTCATTATCTGATATTATGTGCTATCTAGTATATTTGTTGGTTTACACAATAGTACATTAAAGGCTTAGTGTATTTGTTAATATTAATGCCGACCTGATTGAAGAGGATGTGTTCGTTGAGCACTTGGATAAGTTAACTCTAGTTGTCTAATGTGAATGAGTTTAGGTTACTCACCCGAAGAGGAGAAGATGGAGAACTTATTCCACATCACTTGCATAATGAATGATCTAGTGTACGCACTCGTAGTGGATAGTGGGAGCTAAACTAATGTGGCATTTGCTGACTTGGTTAAGAAACTAAAGTTGCCAACTAACTATCTCACATGCGAAGTTATACAAGTTGTACGAGATGAATGACAAGGGAGAACTATATGTCACTTAGCAAGTCTTACTGTTGATCTCTGTTGGAAATTATTCTGATGATATTCTTTGTGATATGTTGCTGATGTATGCATCTCATATTCTACTAGTCTGACCTTAACTTTTTGACCGAAAAGTTATTCATGATGGTTATAAGAACATGTATATGTTTGAGAAGGATAGAAGGAATATTATGTTGAATCCTATGTCACTGAGTCAAGTTAACAAACTGTAGGGTAAACTTGCTCGAGGATCAAAGAATGCTCTAGTGTTAAGTAAAGCCGAGCTTCAAGAAGCCATGGCTAATGTGCCAACCTTCATGTTAATTAGATGACTGTTAGAATTAAAGGAACGGGGTAAACTAGCCCCGGAAGTTAAGGGACTATTGAATGAATATGTCGACCCATTTCCTAAACAGTTACCAAAGGGACTACTCCCTCTTTGAGGAATTGAATACTACATTGACTTGATACCTGGCATTACCCTACTAAACAATCCAGCATATTGGATGAATCTCAAGCAGGCTTTTAAGCTCTAAAGAAAAATCAATGGACTTCTAGAAAAGGGTTATGTAAGAGAGAGTCGTAGCCCTTGTGTTGTACTAGCACTCTTAATATCGAAGAAGGGTGGAACTTGGCGTATGTGGGTGGATAATAGAGTTGTGAATAAGATTATGATCAAATATAAATACCCCATCTCGAGGTTGGATGATATGTTGGATGAGCAAGTGGTGTAAGAATATTTAACAAGATAGATCTGAAGTCAGGGTACTACCAAATTTGAATGAGATAGGGAGATGAATGGAAAACTGCTTTCAAAACTCAACATAGACTCTAAGAGTGGATGGTTATGCATTTTGGCCTGTCAAATGCTCTAGCACTTTCATGCAATTAATGAACCATGTATTGAGAAATCTAATCGAGAAGTGTATCGTAGTGTACTTTGACAACATCCTTATATACAGTGCTAATAGGTTAAGTTACTATGAACATCTCTGTACTGTTCTAGATGTACTCCGAGCTGAGAAGTTATTCGGTAACTTAAAGAAGTGTAGTTTTGGCTAAGAGGAAGTGGTGTTTTTGGGTGCACTTGTCCCGATGTAAGAAGTTTCCATGGATTGGCCTTCTTTTATCGAAGATTCATCAGAAATTTCAGTACCATTGTGGCACCCCTTAATAAGCTGATAAAGAAGAACATTGAGTTTACATGGGGAGAGAGAGAGAGGAGAGGAGTTTGGTAATTTAAAGGGGAGACTAACTTTCGCACATGTATTAGCTAACTTCGAGAAGATACTTAAGTTAGGAGGTGATACATCAGGCATTGATATAGGCACTATCTTAATGTAAGAAGGCCGACCAATTTCCTATCATAGTGAGAAGTTCAAAGGACCTCAATTGAACTATTCAGTGTATGATAGAGAACTCCTATCCCTTATCTGAGCACTGCATATGTGGCAGCACTATCTATTGTTGAGAGAGTTTGTCATTCATACAGTCATGAATCCTTAAGGCACTTAAAAGTCAAACCAAGCTATCGAAGAGGCAAGTACGATTGGTTAAATTCCTAGAAGGATTCAACTTTGTAATCAAATACAAACAAGGCAAAAGCAATGTGGTTGTTAATTCTTTGTCAAGAAGGCATGTTTTCCTCATCGAACTGCAAACCAAGCTGTTAGGGTTTGCGAGCATCAAATGGTAGTTTCCTATAGACCCCCACTTTGGTCCTATAATTAGGCAATGTATTGATGGAAGAACAATAGGCAAATACCATGTAGAGGATGACTATTTGTTCCAAAGTGCAAAGTCATGTATGTCGTCTTGTTTAAGCAAAGAGTTATTAGTGAAAGAAGCTTACAGTAGAGAACTTTTTAGCTACTTTAGGGAGAGGAAGACACATGAATTATTGAATGGTCGATTCTTTTGGTAAAAAATGAGATGAGATGTGCACCGAGTTATTAAGAGTTGTATTGCCTAAAAGAGGGCCAAATGCTAAGCTAAATAAGGGAAAGCAATGTGGTTGCCTATCCTGTCCCTACTTGACCTTGGATTGAGCTAAGCATGGACTTGTTCTCAAATTGCCAAGAATTGCTCGAGGAAAATACTCTATGATGGTCATCATGGATAGGTTCAGTAAGATGGCACATTTTGCGCCCTACTCTAGAATTAATGATGCTTCGACTATTACTTCTCTCTTTTTATAGGAAATTGTTTGGCTACATAACGTTTCGAGGAGTATAGTCTTAGATCAAGATCCAAAGTTCCTAAGCCATTTATGGAGAACTTCATGGTGCTTGATGGGGACTAAATTTCTATTTAGCACTTCTTGTAATTCTTAAATTGATGGCCAAACAGAAGTAGTCAATTCTACTATGAGATCACTGCTTTGAGTTGCAATGGGAAAGAACTTAACTTACTGGTATGTCTATTTGTCCATGGTGGAATTCTCTTACAACTGAATAATGTATAACACTACTAAGCAGACCCCCTTCAAAGTCGTCTATGGCTTTAGTCCCGAGTTGCCTCTTAATCATACCCTTATGCCTATGTTTAAACAAGAAGATCCTAACATAAGAGCCCAAGCCTAGTCCTTACAGTACATCTATAAGAAGGTTACTCGACAGATTGACCAAGCTACTAAGAAAATGTGAGAAAGAGTTAAAGGAAGGAAGTTAGTACAGTTTTAGCCTAGAGAACTTGTAACCTTGTATGGTTACACTTGAGTAAGGAGAGGTTCCCAAGTAAGAGAAAGAACAAGTTATCTGCTCGAGCTAAAGGCCCTTTCAAAAGCCTTTAGAAGATCAACGATAATGCCTACAAGTTGGAACTACCCAAAGATTATGGAGTTTCTGACACTTTTAACATTTACCGACCTCAACCCCTATTACCTTGAGGGATAATTGAATGAAGACCAATCGGATTTGATCCCGAATCCAAATCAACCAAGAGGGAATGATAGGAATTGGACTATTGGACCTTTAACCTATAAATGCACTTGAGGCCTAAAAGGATTAATGAGGTGAATCCTCCTGTTCCAACCAACTCCTACCATGGCTGAGTTAATCCTTGCTATTGGCCAACTTCTTATACTAAGTGGAGTAATGATACACCTCTCGAAAGTTTTGTGTGCTAACTAGATGGATATCTTGCTAATAGCCTAGCCCCTTACATATACCTATTCGTCCATGATCGAGCTAACCACCATCTCGACAACTTTAGTGTCGAGAAGTTGAGAGCTTCAGCACATATCCATAGCCATCTCTTCTTGGATGGGTCTAAGTTTGACTGGTACCTTTGCTTAACACCCCTGCTTGACCCTCTATCTTGACCATATTATTTTGTCTGTTTCTACCAATAGCATCCCTAATAGGCTATTGCTACACATCCCAGTCCTATGTAAAGAATCTATTGCACTAATCATTATTTTTCTATAAATTTTCATTTTTACCCTTTTGCATTCCTTGTACATTGCTTCTTTTGGACATTACCCTTTTTATCTTTTCCATTTTAGGTAAGCTACCCTAATTTCTCAAGTATAAATAACCACTATACGTGTAGTCGCAAGATATGAATAATCATATTCAATATACTGAATATACTTCTTTCATGAACATTGCTTCCTTAGCTTATTTACTTACTTCACTCTTGTTCTAACTCTTAAGCAAGGCTAAGTGGTAAGTAACCTTACCGGATCATCACATATGTCATATCGAGTTGTGCTGTGAGTCTTCGGAAGTTCCCTTAGTGCGCCATATCTTGTGGAGCTGTTCGTAAGTTTGCTTATTTACTTTTCTAATTGTTGCACTACTTCCCATCTCGTTCTTTAAGGTTTCAACAAGGTTAGACCTACCCCTGTGACCGACCTTAACTGTTCTTAGTCTCAATCCTAATCAGGTAAGGGCTTCACTCTTGATAATCATGGTATGTTGATTTGGGCATGAGGTAGCCATGTAACTAAAACCCTGACACTTAAAACATTTGATCTGGCTCATCTTTTATCTTAATCCTTGACCTTTCTCATAAGTCCTCTTCAATACTTCTTGGTTGGTAATGCCACTCTTCTACTTGGACCTGGTTTCAGTCCTCCTACTTAGTTTAGTATTACATTGAGGTCGATTGCCAACAAAGGTAGCTTAGCTCAATTGAGGTTGGATTAGCCTATTTCTTCTCTACCTCTCTACATGCTGAGCAATCCTTATAGCTTTATCTAAGGCAACAAAATGTTGTAGTTCTATTACATCTCATATTTCTAGCCTCAATCCTATCAAGAATCTAGATACTATTCAGGTTAAGGGTTCATTAACCTCACATTAGATCATAAGTACCTGGAATTCTCATATATATTCATCAACAACATGGTTTCCTTGTTTCAACTCTAAAGGTTGAGAAAAGGTGTCTTGTAGGTAGGTATCTAGCGCAAATCTGGCTCTAAGGACTCTTTTCACCTTGAGCTAAGTGCTAACTTCTCTATATCCATCTCACCTCCTTAATGCCTGAAAGTTTCTCCACTACATCACAGCATATCCTGAGAATTTAATAGCACTAGCCCTTACCTAATCATAATCCTCATATTAATAGTAATCAAATAGTTGTTTTACCTTTTCATCCCAATTAAGGCAATCATCAATATCCCTAAAACCATTGCAGCTCGAAATCTGAAGCTTTACATGGTTAGCAGCTTAGGGTCTTTCTTCCACTTCATTATATTCTTCCTTAGTCTCTTCATCCATTATAGCTAGGTTTATTCTCCTCTGTACATGTCCTCTACTCCTTTACTTCAGTCTTGTTGGGCTAGGACTTGTCCTTTAGCTGGTTGAGCATTATGAATAGTGGCACCAATTTTAGGAGAAACTTGGGGGGTATTATAGTTGGCTTTAGTAGGTTAAGACACCAATGCATAAACAACTTAAGTTAAATTGGCTATAAAGTGAGTCGTCTCATCAAGGTTATCAGCCATGGAAGATAACACTACTATTACCATCTTCAATGCCAGCATTAACACTTGAATTAGTCAATCTTAGTCGACTTTGTACTCTCATCAAATAGACAATACTTGCATAACCCAAAAAACAACTAGCTCATAGTCTTCAATTAGTCAATCACACTAACTATACATTCTAACTTCTTAAGGATTTAAAATCACAGTTGATTAGGTTTATTCTCACACAAAAACACAAAATTACTACTAGCTTTATTTTCCTTAGCTTGAAACAAAGTGGAACAAGGTATCATGCAACTACTTTCTCAAAGAGAGACAGTACTACTTTCACTTCTTACTAAGAAAATACAGCTAATCCTCATACAATCGCAATGTACTTTCACAACAATACTACACATAACACAGAAATAACATAATTCAATAGCAACTTACCCGTTAGGAACCTTCGCTCTGATACCAAGATGATATGCCATGCCAAGAAAAGACAAGGTTGGCCATATCTAAGGAATGGGTTTGAACTTATAGAAAGCTCAAAATTGAAGATGGAATGTGTAAAGATAAGCAAAACCTACAATCAACTCCTAGGATATAACATACTAAGGAACCATTGAAGACTGATGAATCAACTTGATATGATGCATAAGTTAATTCAATGAAGGTACTTGCCGCCTAGTCTTGCTTAAGAGATAGAATAAGAGTGAGTTAAGCAAGCAAATAAAGGAATGTTCATAAGCAAAAGAATGTAGTATTATTCAGTAATTGTCAAAAGAGGTTTCGTGTAGCTACAAAATAAAAAAGGTATTTATACCTGAAAATCTAGGGTAAACATACCAAACATGGAAAAGACAAAAAAAGGTAAGGTCTAAAACAAGTAAAGTATAAGGAACATTGAAGGCTATAAGTGAAAAATCAAGAAAACATTTGATTTGAGCAATAGATTCCATCACATGGGTGCTTGAACATGTTGCTTGCAACTAAAGGTAAGTTTTTGGTGGAAATAGACAAAAGAGTATGGTCAGCCTAACCGTTATCGAGCTAAGATGTAGATTCTTTTAGGGGTGATTTTAGCTTAGATGTATTTTAGGCAACTTAGGAGAAGTTCAGTCGAGTTATTAGTCGATAGAGTTAAGTTATCCACTAAGCACTCCTTGGGTTGACATTCAAAGACAATCGATAGGTATAGGAGAGCTCGGTTTGGAAATGGCAATAGGTTCGTAGATAGAAATAGCTCAGATTCCTTAGGTATATATTGGGAAAGGAGAATGCACCTTACTAAGCCTTGAAGTCCTCATGCTTGGACTCAAGTTAGAGGTTTAGTAACTTAATTCCTATCATTAGGTTCCTTAGCCTAAGCTTGACTCTAAGGTCAACAAGGGCTAGCCAAGTGAATACTGTCTCTACAGTCAACTGTAGACAAGTCCCAATACCAGGCCAGGTTGTTTCTTCACTCCTTCCTAGATCACCTTAACCTTTACATACTTGTCCAAGCTTCAAAGCTCCTCTTAAAGTGTCTTACTAACCTCCCCTTCAACAATTTGGTAAATTAAGCTTGTAGTTTAGACCTAACCTCAGTACTTCCTAATTCTCCATAAAACTATCAAGATGTTACCTGACCATTTACCTACATAATAACCTCTACTGTAGGATGACCAAATCCTTAGGTTCTCTTCTAACTTATCCTGAAGTCTATCCTAGTTCAACCGCTACTCTAGAATTAGTTTCCATCCTACTCCCAACCTCCTCCCAACTTGACAACTTACTTGCTAACCTCTTAAACCACATCACTACGATTAGGCTTGAGGCCCCATCTCCTATTGTACGAAATCTGCATAAAGTATGGCACCAGCAAGCTTCAAACGCTTATTCCTCTCATTTCATGAAATGTACAATTATCCTTTTTGTATTTTGTCCTTTATACCCCTTTTAGGTATATCCTAGGTTATTAATCTTGTAATCTCCATTTTCCCTTGTATTGCCTTAAAGGCGTACTATAAAACTTCTAATGATGTAGCTAAAATCAACTTTTGCTCCATTAATGAATATTCTACTTCTTGTAAGAGTTACTCTCCAAGTTGCCTCTTTTAACACTCTTATCAAACTTGATTATAGCTAGGGCTAGTGGCAAATGGACCTCCATCGAAGCTTACGTATCATATTAAGCTAAGGTTAAGACGCATA
Organism: Lumnitzera racemosa; assembly: GCA_024138005.1. Lineage (NCBI taxonomy): Eukaryota > Viridiplantae > Streptophyta > Magnoliopsida > Myrtales > Combretaceae > Lumnitzera > Lumnitzera racemosa. The sequence continues at coordinate 57,046,511 of JAMXBC010000005.1, forward strand.
GAATCATCTTAGTTTGTCAAATCCAAGAAGGTTGCTCACGGTGAGCTATAAGTGTTTTGAACCCTTTGCCATTTCTTCAATATTAGAAGGGGCATTCTTCCTACGGTAAGTCTTAATAGTTACTCAGCTCTTAGTCTTGACCAAGAGAGCTTCTAGTGGGTGTTTCTATAGTGTCATGAGTGATTCAAGTAGTTGAAGTTGTGAATGGAGTAGCTACTAGTGTTTAAGTTGTTGTAACAAAGTTTGGGTGATCATATGTTGGTATGCTAGGTACAAGTTTGATGAATTAGTGGTAGTAGTTGAAGTGGTAGTGTAGTATTGTGGAGGAAGTGCTATGGAAGAGGTGGTAACATTCTTGTGTTGAGGAGGAAGTGCGGTATGTGTAGTGGTTGCAAAGGAAAGTCAAACCAGAGTGTTCTTGGTAGCATAAGCGATATGAAGAGCAATGATCCAACTTAAGGAAGACATGACCAACTATCTCCATGATCTATTGATGTACAAATTCAAGACTTGATCGCTATTGTGACCAATTTGGCTACCATTATGTAGAGGTTAGTAAATATCTGACTTGTAGAAGTTCCCCCCATCAACAATTGAGCTATCCATATGAGACAAGGGGTACAAGTTGATGGAATTTCAGAAAATAATGCTCACATGAGAATGTGAACCTAATGAGACTTGATCATGATGGAGGAGTTGAAAGGTAAGCTAGGAGAAGGATTGAACTTGACGATGTAGTTGAAGAGAGTAAGGGTGAGGAAGAAGTGGAGGATGACTTTTATGAGCTTAAGGATAGAAGAGCTTGAGCTCCATGAGGGATGGATAATGTCTAAATCCAAATTCCAAGTTTCTCCAGTAGCTATAAAGCTAATGAATACTTTGATTGAGAGGAGAAAGAAGATTATTTACTATTATGACTATGAAGATTATGTGAAAGTGAGGTTGGTAGTGCTAGAATTCACTAGTTAAGTGGCAATGTGGTGGAAGAAACTACAATCAGCTTGTAGAAGAGACGATCAACGTAAAGTTAGGATGTAGAATGAGATGAAGCATGTATTGAGAGGTTGCTTCATTCCTAACCACTATGAGCAAGACAACTTTAAGAAGCTTTAAGAGTTGAAACAAGGAATACAAAGTGTAAGAAAATGCACTTATGAATTGTAGAGACTAATGATGGGGTGTAATGAAGAGGAGCTTTGTTGTTAGTGAATTTTGGGGCAAAGAAATAATCCTGCAAAAGAGAGTAAAATACTTAGTACCGAGGCTAATCCAGTGTAGCCACTTCGATGCTGAAGTTAGAATGGTGATTTCATATAATAAGTATGTGAATAAGACATGGCCAGAAACCCCTTATAGAGTTTCTTTTCAACATTTGTGGGTGGCTATTGTATCTAAGGAAATTGTCAAGATAACTGTTAAGACACATAGAGCTCTCTTGACTTGACATATCCCCTAATATATAGGGAAAGCAAGCGGTTGTAAAATATAACCGTAGTTATGATAATTAGTCGTGCCATAGATTTGAATTCAAACCAAGATCATTTCTTATACATGGCATAAGTGCCTTATGTCTTCTATAAAGGGCAAATGTCAAAAGAATCGATTACCTAGCAACTTGACTGACAAAAGGATGAGTGTAAGTTGAGCAAAAACTGACTATCAACATTTGCCCCTAAACTGCCATGTTCGAATAGTTGACAAAAGGAGTTATATATATATATATATATTGTAGTAGCGGCTGAGTGGGGGAGAGATTCTCTAGATTCATGCTGGGTGATGTGGGAAGTAGGATGGATCACATCTCAACTGAAACGTTGCCATTTCAAAACACTTACCTGTTTGAGAAACCAAAAAGTTATACGTATGACATCTGTTACCTGAGTCATCATTTTGTTGCAGGCCTAATAACTATTAGAAATTTTTTAGCCGTTAGATTTCTATCATGAGACATGCGTCAACAATCTGCGGGACTATCATATTAGTGCATCAATATTGTTAAAAGCAGACTTGCAGTTACAAGAATGGATCGTCCATGTATAAGGTACTGTTCATAATCAAATTTCACTTCTTTGGTTGCACCTAAAATTTTCGTTCATTTTCTAATCTTCAAAATCTCACTCTTCAACTTCTGTTATTTTATTTCATACAACCGTCCAAGTATGGTTCGCAAAGTTGCTCGTAGACTTGTTTTATTTGATTTTGAGGCAATGGAAATTGAGGCCACTCTTCCCCCTAAAAATAGGAGCGAGGCATTGTATTCTTTGGGTGGTTCGATCAATAGTATGGAGGTAAGGTACAATAAACTTGCTCTAATTAATGAGCTTCCTGTAGATAATTATCTTGAGGATAAAGAAGGGAAGTCTTTAGCAAAATATCTATACAACATAATAGCTTACTTCCATGATTCTCTTGATAGAATCGCCAATTCCGTTGATAGAGTTCCCGTTACAAAGTATAATCAGTACTAGTGATATCTTCCTGGAACATGGAAATTGAGGAGGCCAAGAGATGGGGACAGAGTATGCTTTCTATGAGAGTGCGAGTTCTACATATACCTAAAGTATCTAGATTTTGGGCTGCGCTTCCCTTTCTCGACTTTTGTTTGGGGCTTTTTCAACTATTTCAGAGTTGTACCGAGTATATTCTGACCTAACATATATCGGCTTCTAGTGGATTTTGAGATAGTATGTAAAGAATTTGAGGTCAGGGTTACGCTTCAGCTGCTTAGATTTTTCTTCACTATCTGTAGGTAGCTTGATAAGTGGTACTTCGTTGCTATAAAGCATAGGTGTAAGTTCATAGATGGGTTAGGATTCAAGATTCATAACTGGCATGATAAGTTCATGTTAATATTATCTGATGGAGACTTAGACTTTTGGACCCAATGGATTGAGTTGATACATAAAAAGGATGCAGATCTAATGCCGAATGATGTAGCAGCAGTGAAGAAGATTAAAGAGAGAAGAAGAAACAAAATGTTTTTTTGGAACGTCAAGAGAATTATACGGCATTATAAAAATGGTGAACCAATATTTTCTGAAAAAGAAGGTACATCGATGTGTTGTTACCATGTCGAGTATAGCTACGAGGAAAGCCGTTCTTAAGACTTTGGGGGAGAATAATGACCCTTGACCCTTGCTTGGCATGGAAAATGTAAGTTCATATTTTCCCCCTGTTTATATTAATTGATTTACTCATCTTGTAGATATGGGTATCGAAGAGGTGGATCCTACAAAGCTGCTTACTCAAGCCAAGGCTGATAGGAGGGGGACCATCTCAACAACTGCCTCATGGCCTACTGTTGTAAAGAGACCAGCAAAGGAAGTTGTAGCAAAGCATACGATAGCGCAGATCTCTCATCCTATCGAGAGAGTGAAGGGAAATGAGAATATACAGCCAACTGAGGTTCATTCTGAGGAGCCTTCGATCGTGATTATTCAAACTTCCATCGAGCCGAGGATTAGTGAGCATCGAGAGACATACCCCGACGAAGAGGATGAAAATGCCGTTGCTGTAGAAGGCTCATCACAAGTGATTGCGGTAGCTTTAAGTGGTGAAAAAAGACCAGGGAAGGAACTTGCTTGCCAACCACCTATCAAGAAGTCTAAAGGCTTGGATGAAACGGCGAAGGAGGCAATGCATTTTAAAGCTCTCAGTATCACTAGTGTTGAATTTATGCCAAACAAAGTAGTCGGCGAGTACTTCATCCCTTGCTGGAGCCATCATATTTTGGACACTGACTCAACCTTGGGAGATAAGACGAAATCTTTGGCTTTAATGGAAGGGGTCATTCTTTTGAAAGACAAAGATATTGCCAAGAAGGATGTTGATAAGGTCGGCAGTTGCAATAAGGCCTATGTCACAACTAAACTATATGATGTGAATATCCATAAACATTGCTTTTAATTACCCAGCTTGTTTAGATAATTAAAGCATTTTTCTTTTCTAGATAAGCGGCTACATTTTTACAGCTTTAGACGAGGCCAATAAAGTGGCTAAAGGTAAAAAAGGTAATATCTTTTGCTATATTTGTGTAATATCCAATCATTCTTGATTATAATAATTGAATTTGCTGCAGAAAGTTGAGGATACGTACAATGCATCAAAGGCCTAAACTGTTATAGATAAGAATGCGAGGATTAGGGTTGAGATGGAGGTGAGAAAGCTTAAGGAGGAACTTATTGCTGAGAAATTGGCACAAAATCTCATTGTTAATGAAATATGTAGCTTGAAGGCCAAAATGGAAGAACAATACAAAGAGTCTAAAAGTCTAAAAGAGGAGCTATAGAAGAAAAAGGAAAAGTGCTAGTATTAAGGCTTGGGCAGAACTATTTGCACAATGAGCGATGATGAAGACAACCTTAAGGTGCAGATAAAGGAGTTAGAGACCAATAACTCAAACTTACAAAGTTGTGTTGCGGAGTTGGAGGAGACTTTAAGGAGGGGGCCATTATAACGACCCTAGGAGGGGGCCTAGTAGTATTGCCTAGAATTTCCATATCACATGTACACATATGATAAGAAAATCGCCTTATAAGTCAGAGATTGCAAAACTCTAAATAGTTATTCGCTAGGGTCTTCAATTTTAACTCATTGACTCATTATATAATATAAATAATTATGGATATTCATTTTTCCATAATTCCTCAGAACTATAGAGAATCGGTATCCCCTATTAAAATGGTGAAATAAGATAGACAATTTCAAACAATTCTAAACTTACTAAAGATACTAAACTTAATTGAGGAATTAGTCATTTTTCGGAGCATTCCAAATTAACTACACAAGCTTTTCATCATACTGATTCAAAGGTATCACTCTACACTCGATTCCTATCCCTTTCCCAACTATTGATCAACCTGCAAGAAAAAGAACTATTGGGGTGTAAGCTTATGCTTAATGAGATAATTGCCCTCATCAATACTGCATAATAGAAATTTATTAGATACACAATCATATGAATGAAGGAACAATCAATATACTAAACAAACCATGTAGTAGCCTAGGAACTGCATAGACTCAGAATTATGCCCCCTATAGTTGGGGCTTAGAGATAATTAACTAACCCAAACCAAAATCCAAGTTCTAGACCTTAGGTTTTAATTCATTTGCACTATTGTGCTTAAGTCAAAACAAAACTATGTAGATATACATACATATATATACTTTCATTACCGAATAATAAATCATATTTTCAAAATCCTAAGTTTAGCGGTGTAGTAGCTTCTATAATCCACAAACACATGCCTTAAATAGAAGCTACAAGACATGGCCCCTCGCTGACGGTTGGCGTCTCTCGGCGCGTAGTAAGCCTATCAGCTTAGGATAGAGACTCAATAAAAATGATGACATAGTTAGTACCTAATCTTATAGGAGGTTCATCCTCCTGTGAGTCCATTCCCATTTTCTGTGTAAAGCGGCAGTTAGTATTATTTAAATACAATTATGGAGAATGCATGATTCATCTTTTTTCTTAATCATATAGATAGTTAATCTGATTTTTCAAGATGATCAGACAATTTCATTCTATACAATCACACATATAAATTTATCACAACATTTCCCTTTATTATATAATTAACAAGTTATAGCATTCAGTTCACAAATCCATACACATGCTTTTCCCATATCCCACAAGCATCCAAATTTATATATATATAAGTTTAGGTGCATCTATTCTATAAGAAAAATCAACTAAAAAGTCATCGAGAAATTTACTCACTTAGCCATGTGGGTCAATCAAAGTAGCCCGAAGGTAGGTCATCTTTAAAAGCCGAGTCATACGATACTATAAGGATTTGAAATAAAACTTAGAAAACTAAGCTAAAACCCTTTAAGCTATACTTTTGACTTGGTTTCATAATTTTTCCTAATTTTACTTAAAAGTTTAATCGCATATAACTTTCTCATTTTAAATCCAATTTTTATGATCTTATAGTAAATCTTCATCGTTTTCGAGTGTACTTTAACATGGTGAGATTATATTTTTGAAATGAGGTATGAAAATTTATCCATAAGTCAAAACAGTAGTGGTCCTCATGATTAGGAGTGCTTTTAGGTTTTGTTTGGTTAATGGGTTTTTTGGTAACTTGGGAAATTATTTGGGCTTGGGCTTAGGAATTTATTATAAACTTAAAATACTCCTTAAGTTCAAATTTTCAACTTTGGTTTACACTCTTGGTGCTAACAACAACTCCTTGGGCTTTTATGTGGGCTTAAGTTGTCAAATGGGCTTGTTTTTGGTTCAAACTAAAGTTAGTGACTTTGTTAGGCTTAAAAAGTCTTAGGTGGACTTCTTGTGGGCTTCAAAATAACCTTTCTTAATATTTTAAAATGCTGGTCGAAATTTTAATGGAGGCCTAACTTAGAGTTCTAGGCTCGTTTTGAGAGTTTTAGACTCGGTTTTGAGTTTTTGGCTTTGTATACTTGCTATACTTTCTTTGGTTGATCTTTTCACTTTATTCACTAGGTTTTATCATATTTTTAAGTGGTTTTTACTTATGTTCTAGATCTGGTCTTGATGAATCCAAGGGTTCTTACTTGGTTTTTCAACTTGCTTCATCATTTCCTTAAGTTTAAGGGTTTGATCATGAACCTAAGCTACTTATATTCAAATCTTAACTTAAATTCTCTTCCATGGGATGATTACTTAGCTCATACTTTACACGAAAATAGTAGATCTCATACTTATCATAACTTTCATATCATAGTTCATATCTCACAAGGTTGGTTTCTTCATAAAAGCTTTATGTAATAGATTTTCCTTTACCTAAGGCTAGGTTTGAGCATCTTTAACTTAATAGAAATGGAAATAACATCTAAATGACTCACATACACTCTACGTCTAGCATGACGTTTCTTCGTTCATGTATACATTTTATGATTTTCTTAACTTAAAATCTTTCATTCTAAGTGTTAAACATATATCTTTACATAACACCAACTTAGCATGCTCATATTTCAACTTTCATGTAAAAGGGTTCACAAGCTTACTTTTTAAGGTGGTTTAGCTATTTTATCATCTTATGATCATGCTAGTATCTTCATGAAAACATGGTCTCGTAACATGTAATACTAAACTACTAACACAAAGAAATAACTTACTTGTCTTCAAAGCAAAAACAGGGTGGTAGTGCAACTAAGTATCCTCTTAGCTCGTTGTCTTCCTTCCTCTTCTTGTAAGTTCTTTTGAAAGACCCTTGTAGGGTCTTGATCTTTGAAGTGGGTTTTTGGAGATATTCTAAAGTTCCTAAAAGTGGTTTTTGAAATTGACAAAAGGAGGCAACAAAATCAAGCTTTTGTGCCGTAAGTTATGAAGCAAAATGGGTGGCGGCAATGTAGGGTTTTATGGGGTTAGGTTTCTTCTTTTGATTTGTGTTTAAAGTGAGAGAAAAGGAAGTGAAAATGAGAGTGAAAGAGGGAGAGAGTGGCAGATTTTTCAATGAGAGGAGAAGCATGTTCAAGAAGCTTTAATTGGTTGTCTTTTAGTATGCACAAATGCTAACTTTTTTAAAAGACTAGATGATGTAAGCATTAAGTATGAATAGTAGATGTGTAAGATAATTAAGTGATTGAAAGTTAACAAGGCATGGCCTCCCTTAGGCTCTCTTCCTAACCGGCCATAAGGTGTCCTCTTTGGGCATTAAGTTGTCTTGTCACTTAATTAAAAATTAAACAGATAAAATAATGTGATAACTTGTCTATATGTAGTATAAGTGAAGGGGTGATAAGGAAAGTGTCAAGGTGACAAGGAAAGTGTCTTATTACTAGTTTTTTGATAAATTATTGTAGACACCTAATTTTTGCCCTTCCGCAGTCTTAATTTTTATTTTTTACAAAAATCCTAATTCAAAGATAACAAAAAAAAAAATAATAATAATAAAAATTAACAGATAATGAAAATACCAGAAAAATAAGAAAAGGAAAAATCATAAAGATTTCGTAGATTTTTAGGAAGTAATTTATAGTAGGAATAATTAGTTTTAGTGTTAGTTTTAGTTTTAGTTTTAGTTTAGTTAAAAATTTTAGTTTAGGGAATCAGATAGTTTAAGTATAATTTAATGGTAATAAATGTCAAGATACATGTTAATGGCCTAACGGATAAGTAGCGGAGTATTTGGGTGGATTTAGTTTGAGGTCTTGGGTTTGAGTTTCAGCAGGCACCTATGTCTTTATTTTTCTGTCGTTGTAGAAGCAAGATTTAAAATCGGATTCATATCTAATCAAATCATATGAATATTAGTTAAATAAGATTTGAATTAAATTTGAAAAAAGAAAAAAGAGAATAGAAAGAAAGAAAAACAGGAGCCTCTGCAGAAACTAGCTCCCCTGCCGAACTCCACTGTCGTTACAATTACACCATAACCAAACAACAATCAGCACAATTGCACACCAATGACCAACTTCAGACTATCATACGGATGAACAGCGAAGCCTCTATCCTACTCACTCTAGACACCGAATAGCAGTAGCGAACGCGTCACATCTTGCAGCATTGATCAACTGCACGTTGTTGAACCAGATCCACAATCTACATACAGCTGCAGTTTGCCATACCGTTGCTTCAGCACGCCAAACAGCAAGTTGAACATGCTATCTCCTTCATCAAACAGCAGTGACGCCAGAACAGCACGTATGATGCTAAGCAACTGTCCCCGAATACCACGATCACTTGTGACGATCGGTCACTGCACTACAAGTTCTGTTTCACGCCCATAACTAGTCTTCGTCACACGAACATGGACAACAATTGAATAGTAGCAGTGGCCATACATATCCAGACTTCATCGTCCGCCACTCCAATCACGTCTAGGCTTTAGCGAAACTCCCCGACATGCCGTAATCCCGTATCGTCCACTGCATCGGCGTTCTACCACTAAACGTACGAGGCCCAGCGTAACTGTACCTATCAAACAGTTTAGGTTCAGTTTCTTTAGATTTTATTATTATTATTATATTATACTACATTAGTATTTTGTTATATCCTTAGTTATTTAGCATTATATATATATGTATGTGTATGTGTATATGTTAGTGTAGGGCATTTCTTTTAACAATAGTTTTCTTTATTATATAGATTAGATAATGATTTAAGTAAATGGTTATTTAATAATAGTTATATGACTATAAATGTATATATGTATTACTGTAGGGGTTGTTAAGATTATTTTTTTATTTATGTATATACATATTATTATATTTTCTTAGTCAACATAATATATAATATGATTTTAGGAATTTTGGTATTAGTTCTTATATAAAGTGTATTATATGCAATTATTTTATTTTGGTAGATAGTTATATATATTAGTTTAGTGGTTGTTAGAATTAGTTATATTTTTAGATTTGGCTTTACTTAAGGATTTATCACATAAAATGTTGTTTTTCTTTAAATAAAAATTAATAAAAGACCCTTTTTAAAAATAGAATTATTCGAGCAAATTTTTTTATAAAACAATAACATTTAAGAATTAGGACTTTCTTTGTAAAAAAAAAAAAAAAAAGAACAATTACACATTTGTTAAAAACATGCTTGCACCCATTGCTCAGACCAATTCTATAGTTATGCGCATGATAGGATTGAGGATCCAATTTATTCCCTTTCATTAGCTTTGCGTGCTTTGCCTTATAGGTATATAATAGTGGTTTTTAATTATTGTCTATAACATGTCTTATTTATTTATTTTTATCTCACTTAGTATATGCGCAGTTATTTTTAAGACTTATACTAATTTTTTTTTTTAATTTTTGTCACGTCTTTAATTGCTAGTAATTAGTTATAACATTAGTGTCTAGTGAACATATGTTAAGTTAAGTTTTAGTTTATTTATTTTTTATTATTTTTTTAGATTTCATATTTTCAAAATGATATTTTTACAAAATCTCATATTTTACAAAATCTTATTCTTTGCATATTGTATTAATTTAGAAAAATTGCATTAGGCATGTTAGGGTTTTCTAGGTAAAAAAATAATTTTGATGTTCATAAAATAAAAAAAAAATACTTTAATTGACTTCTTTTTTACGGCGAAACATCTTTTCCATAGTTTAGGCTTGTTTTTCATAGTTTAGATGTCTTTTCCATAGTTTAGGTTTCTTTTCTATGGTTTGAACATCTTTTCTATGATTTACACATCTTTTCTATGATTTAGATTTCTTTTCTATGGTTTAGACATCTTTTTCATAGTTTAAATTTTTTTTCTATAGTTTAGGCATCGTTTCTATGGTTAGGCATCTTTTCTATGTTTAGACATCTTGTCTATGGTTAAACATCTTTTCCATAATTTAGGCTTATTTTCTATAGTTTATGTATCTTTTCCATTGTTTAGGTTTTTTTTTCCACGATTCAGACATCTTTTTTATAATTTAGATTTTTTTATTCTATGGTTTAGACATCTTTTCTATGGTTTAGGTATCTTTTCTATGGTTAGGAAATATTTCTTTTTTTTTTTATGTTTTAAGCATCGTTTCTATATAAAATATTCATCATGTAGAACATTGCATATTTCATAAAATCTTTAGGTTCTTTCTTGAAAATAAAAAAAAAATTATCACTTAGTTATTTTTAAATAAAAATTTTAATTTGGGACTTTTCAAAAATTAGGTTTTTAGTTTTTTTTTTTAATAATTAAGAATAAAAATTAGGCTTCTAGGGATTTTTCTTAATAAAAATAAAATGGTTAATAAAAATACAAATTCAACAAATCATTTTTTATAAAAGGAACCAACACATTAAAGTTTTCGGAAAGAACTAAAATAGTCTGATCCTGGCTAGCGGATACGTAGACATTTTTGGGGCGACGATAAAATATGTAAAAACTTAGGTTCTTTTTTTTTTCTTTCTTTTGATTTTATTTATTTATTTTCTTAAATATTATAATAAAAAATAATCCTCATTTTGGTTAATAAATAGTGGTATCCGTTAGGGTTTAATAAATTAGCCCCCGAATTCGAAACCCTCTATTTCTTTATTAAAATTGAAATCAAAGACCGGTAGCTAAATCGTAACCAATCTACCCAATTGGTTATGGTTTTTTTTTTTTCTTTTCCCGACTTCGGTTGGGTGGCAACTCTAAAAATTATTTTCAATAAAAAACGAGAATTTCTCAATTTCTTTAGTTGAGGATTAATATTAAATGAGTTAGGGTTTAGTATTAATCAATAAATGAGAAATCAATTTTAAACAAAAATTGTAAAATCAGGCTCGATAGTTATCAATTGATAAATAATTCCAAATTTCAATTGATAAGTTATTTAAAGTGATTGGTTGGTTTACTTATTTATATGCAAAAGTCTTATGCATGAAGATCAGAAGATTGTTTTATATGAAATTCTTTTGGAGTTTGTTTCTTAAATTGATATGTATGTTATGATTTAATTCTTATAAAATTATGAAAATTTCTAAATTTTGAAAAAAGTTATTCAAATTAAATTATCAATTAGTCGCTTAGGATTATAAGTCCTTAATTATTTTAGGGTTTAAGGTTTTGAGTGACTTAGAGTCCGTAGTTCTCGTAATCAAGTTTTTTTTTCAATAATAGACTTTTGAATTGGAAAATTAAATTTGTTTTTAAATGCAAACTTGAATTCTTAGCTTATTTTATCCTTAGGAACATTTGGGAAGTACTCTTAGTTGAATCACAAGTCCATTAAAAAGTAGAGTTTAGAACTTATCTATATGTAACATAAATTATAAGTGAAAATAAGGGAATTGTCTTATATGAAATTCTTTTAGGGTTTGGTTCTCAAATTAATTTGTAGGTTGTGATTTGCCTCTTAAGAAATTTCAGAGTTTTCTAGAGTTGAATAAAATTTATTGAAATTATATTTTTAGTTATTTATTTAGGGTCATAAGTCCTTGATTATCTTAGGTTTTAAGGTTCAAGTGAGTTTAAGTATGTTTTAGGGTTTTTCACCAATTTAAGAGTAATTGACTTATAATTATGAGCTTAAGATTCAATTAGCTTAATTATTTAGGAACATCGCTTTATTATGCAATATATATATATATATATCATATGATAGATTAAGAAAAGAGAAGGAAATTGCTTAATAATATATATATATATATACATATTTTGGGCTTCTTATGTATACAAGTAAAATAATTTTTGTAAATTTATTCCTTTAACTAGCTTAGTTTTGTTATTTATTATTACTTGAAATAATCCTTGATTTGTTCGTTATCAATTTTATATGATTTCACAAAATTATTGATAATTTTATTAATTTATGGCTTTTGAAGCATTAAGATAATTTTATAGAGTTTTAAAAATTTTTATGATTTGATATTTATGGATTCTATTAAGTTTAGGTTTACATTTTTAAAAGTACGTGTATGTAGGGATTGGGGTTTTCTTGCATGATTAAGGTTTCCAAATCATCTAATAGGGCTTTTCAAGTTCATTTTAAGTTCTGAGTTTAAAATTTTAGTCGGTTTTCATTTTATGTGGTCTTGTTGACTTAGGAAAATATTTACGATACTCAATTCCGACACCATGTTTAGAAGGTTAAATTTACAAAGCCTACAACCATCTGTTGAAGAGGCTCTTGATATAGTTACTCCGAGTCGGCAATATGAGAAGCTTTTACGTAAAAAGTTATTAGAGGGAGTTTAAGTGGCAAGAGAGGAGGTCTTAAAGCCTCATCCTAGTTATGATCTCTCATGTCTCGACTTTACTGACCTCGACGACAAAGTTAGTAGTGCTAACGAAGACGAAGGTGATGAGAGGGGTGCTAAGAGTATTGATCAATGTGACAATGAAGCTCAAGCCGAAGAAGTTGCTCGCTTCGAGAACCCAGCTTTTGAGGAAGCCCCAGCCAAAAATTTAAGAATCACTTTTGCTGTTGAATTTGAGAATAGGCCATAGGACTTATTGTATTGGCATATTACATTTTCATGTAATTAATAATTTGAATATAATCAAGGAAATGCTGAGTGCTTATGACAGTTTCATGTAACTGTACTTTCATGATTTGTATGGTTTCTATATGTTGCTTCAAGCTCTCACTCGTTCGCATGCTTTAATTCACTCTATTTGTTTCTCGACTTGTTTTATTTCACATGCCCTACTATCTTTCGGCTTGTTTCATTTCACGGCTCATCACTTCTATACATGTTCATGTGCCCAATTAACTTTTGGCTTGTTTCATTTCACAAGCCCATCATTTTTAAGCATGTTTTATTTCACATGCCATGCGTTTCTCGGCATGTTTCACATGCCCACTGTTTATTAGCATGTTTTATTTCTTATGGCCATTGTTTATCGACATGTTTTATTTTACATGCCCATTTTTTATCGACATGTTTTATTTCATACGCCATTGTTTTATACTATCCGTTAACCATTTAAGGTGTGGATAAGCCACATTACTTGGCCATATAGCTAATTTGTATAGTTTTTTTACAGTGTTAGGTTAGAACTTAGATTAGCTTGTTTGCTCTGCAGCCTAGAACTCATTGATTTAGCAATTGTAACGAAAACATAATGAGACTTCAAATATATAATTGTCATAAATGAATCTTACAAGCATGTTGGCTACAGCTAAAAGAGTGACAGTAGAAGTCATCCGACACTAATTGAAATAAAATTTCATATTATCAGCATTCTATGCTCAAGGGATGATGGATCCATCCAACCTTTCTAGTTGATAGGCCCCCTTGCTAACGACTTCCCGAATCTTGGCACGATCTTCCTAATTCGCGCCAAGCTTTCCCTAACTTGCTCGACCACCTATTGCTTCCATCCTATGACAAACCAATTCTCCAGGTTGGAAAACCTTGTGCTTAACTTTCTGATTGTAGTATCTTGCTACTCTGTATTGGTATGTCGTAACCCTAGCTTTTGCAATATCTCATATTTCCTCAATAATGTTTAGATTCACTATCAATCTGACTTGATTAAGCATAACGTCAAAATTATGTATACGTAGATTAGGCAACTCCAATTCAATCAGTAACATGGCTTTAGTGTCGTATGCTAACTTAAATAGTATCTCTCCCATTGCGGTTTTGTGAATGGTTCTATATCCCCATAGAACAATCAGTAGTTCATTGGCCTACTTCCCCCTAACTTGATTTACTTTTCATTTCAGGCTGTTCAGTATGATCTTGTTTATGGCTTCGACTTGTCCATTTATTTGAGGGTACGCTACAAATGTATAGTTGAGCTGAACACCATGCCTTTCACAAAACATTTGGAACCTATTGTTGTCAAACTAGGGGTCGTCATCCATAATTATCATGTAAGGTACTTTGAATCTTGATATGATGGTGTTGAAGACTAAAGCTTCCACTTTCTACTCCATGATTTTTGCCACAGCCTCAACCTCAACCTATTTGGTAAAGTAGTCCATAGCGACAATGACGAATTGTCGCCGAGCGGTAGACTTTGGAAAGGGTCCGAAGATATCTAGCCCTTACTGGGAAAAAGGCCAAGGGTTGGTTAGGCTATATAATTCATTTATGGGTGCTTTACTCGGTAGCTCATGCTTCTAGCACTGAGGACACTACTAAACAACTTCCTTCGCTTCTACCTTCATAGTCGCCCAATAATAGCCGAGTTGCAGTGCTCGAATATAGAGTGTTTGTGCCTTCACATGATTGCTACATATGCCTCCATGAAGTTTAGATAATACCCTCTAGGCATTTTTCGGGGAAAGACATTGAAGGTAGGGTTGGGATATGCTATGCTTGTACAGCTAATCATCAATCAGTATGTAGTTTGCAGCCTGGTAAGCTAATCTTTGCACCTCCTTTTTGTTGTCAAGGACAGTACCTTCTTTTAGATAAATCATTAGGGAATCCATCTACAATTCTTCTTTTGGGCAAGGAGCTAACTCATAGCTCTGCGAGAGACTGGATAAGCTTTTATGTAGGAGAAATTCGTCGAAAAGTTTCTCATTGAGCTCAGGAAATGGTATATTAGCCAACTTCGATAGCTTGTCGGCAGCAATATTCTTACTTCTTGGAATTTTATGGATAGAGAAAGATTGGAATTCTTCTGTGAGCGTTTATACCACCAATAGGTACTTGCTCATCTCTTCTTCTCTTTGCGCATAACTTTTAGTGACCTAATTTACTACCAGTTGGGAATCAGAGGACACTTCAAGTTTCTCGACACCAATTTCTTTTGTCAGTCTCAGTTTGGTGATTAGAGCTTCATACTTTGCTTCATTGTTATTGCCTGGGAATCCAAATTTTAGAGTGTAATGAACTTTATCATTATGGGGGCCTTAAAGAACTAAGCCTACACCACTTCCTTCTCGTGTTGAAAAACCATCAACATAGAGAAACCAGATAGGTTTCTTGACAATCTTTGTCTTTAGTGAATTTAGTTACAAAATCCACTAGTACTTGGGCCTTTAGTGTCGTGCTGGGTTTGTATTGTACACTATGGGCACTGAGCTTTAAGGCATATTTCATCATCCTCCCCGAGGAGTCGGACCACTGTAATGCTTGTCTCAATGGTTGATCGGTGAAGATAATAATCTAATGAGATTCAAAGTACAACTTCAACTTTCTTGTTGAGAAAACCACAGCCAAAACAAAATTTTCTA
Organism: Lumnitzera racemosa; assembly: GCA_024138005.1. NCBI lineage: Eukaryota > Viridiplantae > Streptophyta > Magnoliopsida > Myrtales > Combretaceae > Lumnitzera > Lumnitzera racemosa. The sequence goes on from JAMXBC010000005.1 coordinate 57,062,069, forward strand.
TCTTTGTATATTGAAGCTTTGGCCTTTGTAGAACATGACTTACGTAAGAAACGGGTTAGTGCTCTTTGTCGTTAATTTAGACCAGTACGGAGGAAAGTGCTCGGCAGCTGACTAATAGAAACAAGTATAAAATTTCTCTTAGGATAGGTGTCGAGAGTAGTAAGGGCGACGCAAGAAATTCCTTGAGCTCATTGAAAGCTCTTTTACAATCTTCAACTAGTTGAATTCCTTTAGATTCTTCAAAATTTTAAAGAATTCTACGTACTTATCCACACTTCTCGACACAAATCTATTGAGTGTAGCAATTTGCTCGGTAAGTTCCTATACCTCTTTGATCGTGCAAGGTGATTTCATATTCCTTATGGCTTTAATCTTTATTGGATTGGCCTCGATGCCACGATGTGTGACCATATATCCGAGAAATTTCCCCGATGTTGTGCCAAAGATGCACTTTTATACGTTGAGTTTTATGCAATATCTTTGCAATGTGGCAAACGTCTCCTCAAGATCTACGAGATGCTGATCTTTTGTCATGCTCTTCACAATTGTATCATCTACATATACTTCAACATTCTTATGGATCTGAGATTTGAACATCTTTATTACTAATCTCTGGTATGTAGCACTAGCGTTCTTCAGCCCAAAGGGCATTACCGTATAATAGTACATTGTAAAATTGGTAACGAAAGATGTGTAGACTTTATCTGTCTTGTCCATCCTAATTTGATTATAACCAAAGAAAGCATCCATAAAAGAAAGCAATGCATGTCCTGCGGTTACATCTACCATTTAATCTATTTTTGGCAGCGGGAAACAATCCTTGGGATAGGCTTTATTGAGATCCATGAAATCTATGCACATTCAGCACTTGCCGTTAAACTTCTTGACTAGCATACAATTTGGTAACTAAGTCAGGTAAGGCTCTTCTCGGATGAATCCTACCTTTAATAATTTCTAGACCTCTTCTCCTATTACCACTCGTCTCTCTAGTGTAAAATGTCTCTTTTTTTGTTAGACTACCTTTACATTTGGGTCAATTTAGAGCTTGTGTACCATAACATCTCTTGGAATACCCAACATGTTAGATGGTGACTGTACTAATATGTCAACATTAGCTTATAGGAAGACAATCAGACTTTGCTAGACATCTGTTGACATAGGATTTCCTATCTTTGTTGTCTTCTTAGGATCATCTCCCAAAGGAATCTCTTCTGTATCATTCTTGGTGTTCTCTATGTCAACTAACTAACCTTTTGGGTAAGTCTCAACCTGAAACACTTCTTCTCGCCTCAAAGCCCTTATATATAAGGAGCGTACCAATTGTCGATCCCTATTGCACACACCAATTCCCATAGGTGTGGAAAACATGGCTTTTAGATCTACCGTTGAAGGGATGATGCCAAATAAATGTTGGCATGGCCGTCCCATTATCATGTTGTAAGGGGACCAACGTTTGATGATGAGAAAGTCCACTTTGTCTTTTATAACATGTTCATCATTACCGATTTGTATTGACAAAGAGATAACTCTAGCTACTTGGACGGGTTGATTATTGAAAGCATAGAGGTCATACTTGTAAGACCATAGCTATGGTTCGATCTTGGGCCTCATTTGATAGAAGGCATGCTAAAAAATGATATTGGCCGAACTTCCCGTGTCGATAAAAATCTTCTTGACTTTAAAGTTGGTGACTCTCACATTGATGACAACTACATCATTGTATGGTTTATGTATGCTCTCGAAAACCTCTTCTCCAAAAGATATTGTATCGTTAATCCTAACCTTCTTTCCGTAAATGTTGCAAACATAATTCCTGGCATTAATTGAGTTCAAAGAACTCAATTCGCCTATACTGGGACCGCCGACAATTGTATTAATTACTCCTGTCATGACCCTAAAAGGAGCCTAATAGAATTACTTAAAATTTTCATATCAATTGTGCACCCATGATTTGAAAATCATCTTGCAAGTCAGAGATTGCAAGATTCTACATATATATTCCATACGAGTACATATATATATATATATATACGAAAATAATTATACATGGGTACATATATATATATATAAAGTTCACGGTAAAAATATATATATATCTACTATAACTATTTAATAAAATACTTAATACTAATTATATGTATTTCTAAAAAAATACATAATACATACTCTTTTCATATAATATATCTATATTTATACATGTATACATACTTAGCCTTATACATACATATATTATTCAATTTATGTATTTATGCAAATATACATGTATTACTAATGTTATATAAAAAAAATACTATACAACTACTTCATTCATACATGTATATACTATATAACATACATCTAAAATAATTTACTTACCCTTTTTTTCTTCTAATTCTTCCTTCTTCCTTTTTTTTCCTTCTTCTTTTCTTTCTTTCTTTTTCTTTTTCTCTCGTCACGGTTTGCTTTTAGGATTCTTGTTTTCTCTCTTTTCTTTTTCTGTTTTGTTCTTACGGTTTTGCTTTCTCTTTCTTTTTTTTTTTTCCTTTTATACATGTGAGTTAGCTTAAAATTTAAGCTAAGTAATTATCCAAAATTTTTTTCATTTTCATTTTTTTTTCCACTCATCACATAGCAAATTTTTTCTTCACGAGGGCTGCTTCTTTAGTTTTCATTTTGCTTACGTATTGTGCAGGATGAAAGTATTGAATTGGAAATGGAAGAAAGAAAATGAGATAAATTGGAAATAGAAGAGAAGGAAAATGAAAATTATTAACAAATATATGTAATTTTCGAATCATATAAATTATAACGATTCTTTTCGTAAATTAATTTTCAAATTTTTATGAAGTTTTATCAATTTAATTGGTACCTGTTACAATTATAATTTTTACAAGTTATTGTTGTAATTTCATTAAATTTCGTGTGAATAGGCGATTTAGTCGAAAATTACATTCAACTATAATTTTATCGCTATTGTGTAATATTTAATTATTTTCTAAGTTTTATTTATAATTTTAGGGTTTCGAACAAGTTCGAGTTCAATTTTGGTTAATAGTGCTTAAAGCAGTTTTAGGGTTTTAGTATACGATTTAGAGTTTTGATCAATTTTTATGGTTTTTACTAGTTATAATATATTTAAATATAGATTTATTAAATTTTTCTCTTACTCGGCTCTAATGACTTATTAAGTCATCTATAGTATTAGAGCTCAATCCTACTCTTAAATAACTAATTTTGCGGGGTTTACATTCTTCCCCCCTTTCAAAAAGTTTCTTTCTCGAAACTTGACTGTATTAACTTTATTTTTCCTATACCCCTCAAATCATCTCTTAGCTTATATTTTAAATCCAAATATCTAATCAAATACTTTATATATCACCAACAGTTTCTTCGCAGATACATATATTACTCCGAATACTTTGAAAGATTCACATACCCTTCTTTTCACTTCTAACAGCTTGATAAAAGACATTATCATCTCCTAATTAATTTTTACAATAATATGCTTCATAGATTGAATGGTCATCTTTTTACTTCTTAAGGCAAGAGGCAAAGTCATGTTTACAATCTCCACAATTATAGCATGCCTCACTCTTCATAGGACATTGTTGAATCATGTGTTGTTCTTTTTCTCCACAAATGTAATACTTGTTTTGTAATCGTGGGCAATTCCTTGGTTAGTGTTGTTGACCACACTTCCAACATCGTACTTTAGCTATCTTCTTCATTTTCAGCTTACTTGTATACGACTTCGATTTTCAAATTGATCTCTTTCTCTTTCCATTTGTGTCATATTTCTCTTTACTATCCATCCTTTTACCATCCACAATCCTGCCAAGGTAATATTTTCCCACCATCAGTATTACTTAATAACCTATGTATCCAAATCACCAATCATCACATTTGAATGCTATTATATGAATCATCACTTTCTCTTTATCATTTACTTTCATCAAAATGGTCTTCATGATTCATAAATTCTCAAATTCATTTTCCATAGATAATTTCGAATCATTAGTCAACTATTACCTTAAGGTTCAAGTTTACATTGATCATATCTAAATCTTAGGTATTACTATTAAAAACAAATGACTATTCCTCACAATTTTGTATAGTCATCCTCTTTATGTTGCAATCACTTAATATAATCGGAAACTTTCATATCCTAGTAATATCACCTTATATTTCAAAGTCATCAAGCTATCCAACCACCAAATCAAATATATAATCACTATGATCATTTTCGAGATCTACTTATACTATGAAATTCTTGAGTCCAAATATTATTCAAACTATTAATCTTCTAAGCAATATATTTTAAACTTCCATCATAAAATTGAAGTATCCAAATCTTCAATGAAAATATTTCTTCTTAATTCAACACCATCAAGCCCTACACTAATTACTTCTTATAACCTTGATTCAATGCTTCAAACTTATGGTTGTAAATCCTTTCAGGGAAATCGTATTAACATTACATAGGTTGAGGAAAGAATTTATTAGTTAATGAGTAAACCTACGTATAACGAACAATACATAATACATATAGTATATAATCTAGAAGTCTAAGTCCTTTAGTTTAAATCTTAAATCTACCCATGTTCTACCCCATCTCATCATTTGGTAGGTTTCTCCTATTTCTGAGAACCAAATGCTCAGATACCACTTCTATCATGACCCTAAAAGGAGCTTAGTAGGATTACTTAAAATTTTCATATCAAGTGTACACCCATGAGTTGAAAATCATCTTACAAGTCAGAAATTGCAAGATTCTAAACAATTAGTCACTAAAGTTTTTATTTAATTAACTTACAACTACATATATGTGACTATAGATATCCGATAAGCCACAATCCAACAGAATCGTAGAGAATCAGTATCCTCTACCAAATAATAAGATTAGGTAGAAAAGTTCTAAAACTAAAACTTACTAAAGTCACAAAATTTAAATATAATATACAAGAATTCCAATGAACCATATAGAATGTTCTTAGAGTCTAACTTATATGCATCTCATCTCGATGTTGACACTCAACTCTTAGTTCTTAACCCATGCCCGATCGTCTAGCAACCTACAAGAGAAAACTGTTAGGACGTAAGCTATAAGAGCTTAGTGAGTTAATTTCCCTCAACTACACAGTAATCAAGTTATACAAAAGTTAGATTTAACCAAATGAATGCATGTCAAACAAAATGCCAAACAAATACATGCAGGTGACTAGGTACTGCATGTAACTCAGATTTAACACCCTCCGAAGTTAAGGTTAAGATTCATTGGTACAGTCAGATCTGGGTATCATATTAGAACTTATTTCATAACGAAACTCCATGTTTCTTATTTAAAATGTAATGGTACATCCATTACCAGCTTTATCAAAACGAGTTTTATATATGATTATGAATAGGTTCACACAGCCCTCACTCAGCCCTAAACGAAGGCTTCTGGACTCGATTTATAGCCAGGCAGTTGGCGCCTCCAACGCCTAGTCATCCCGCAGGCCAAGGTAAGGTCATATCGCACGTGTACACCATACGAAATCAATAACAATCAATAATCAACCCACGTATGGCCTCTTGCTACCTCCGTATAATGTGACTGCCCAGAATTAATTATACAGTGCATAATTTATGCATGATCCAAGTTAACTTTTCCAGTCGAATGTAATTTAGTCTTATTTATTCAGTGATCATTCCTAGTCATAAACAATCAATCTAGTGAATCTACTATACAACAGACATTATATTATTGCAATTTAAGGTAAATTCACCATCAACAATAATTATCATACACAAGCATAACCTAACCCCATACACATTCGTTTATAATTCATAATTTATGTTCACTAACTACAAGCACAAATAAGTAGGGAATCATTAGGAAACACTCACTCGGCCATGGCTATCTCAACGATCGTAATAGTCCAAAGGTAAGTCGGCCTCGATCTCAAGATCACCTAACATTAGGAAAATAGGGAAAGTAATGAGTTTAGGGATTTAAATACCTAAACTAGCATGCTAAACCGTACTGTTTACTTAAATTGGTTATTATTTTACATGGAATCATTGATTCGAGCTTTTTATCGAATCGTGTGTAACTTTTTTGTTTTAGCTTGAATCGTTATGAACTTATAATTCATTTTGATCGTTTTCGAGCGTATTTTCTCGTAACGAGGTCCGTTTTGGACGTTGTAGCTCGTAGTGTAAAGGGAGATATAAAAATATCACAAAAATTATTATTTAAGTTTAAAAATTATAAACTATTGATTTTTGCTTTTTCTTAACATATTTATGATTTAATAATTATTTAAATCATATATTTGATTTTATTATTTTGAGCATATTTTCCTATTTTTTAGATTTTTACTTTATTATGATTATTATTATTATTATGACCTTTATTATTTTTATTACTTCTCATTTTTTTATTAATTATGTATTTCACGATTTATACATACATATATATATACCTATATATACTTTTGGTATACTACATATATCTAATATATGTTATATGCTATATGTATATATATACTTATTTTATGAAAATAAATATACTCTTATGTACATATATATATATATATATACTTATAAATGTACTTATGTAATTCTGAATACTTAGATATATATAAATAATTTATAAATACCTATTCTTGTATTATATATTCGGTATATATTTATTTACATAGTATTTATTACAAAATATGTATACTATATATTATACATATCTTACAGTGTTATATATACTCTATCTTATATATATATATATATATGTCTTATATACATATATTATTACTTATGGAAATATACTTCTACATATATATTCTATACAAGTACATATATACATATACGAAAATAATTATACATGGGTACATATATATATATATATATAAAGTTTACGGTACAAATATATATATATCTACTATAATTATTTAATAAAATACTTAATACTAATTATATGTATTTCTAAAAAAATACATAATACGTACTCTTTTCATATAATATATCTATATTTATATATGTATACATACTTAGCCTTATACATACATATATTATTCAATTTATGTATTTATGCAAATATACATGTATTACTAATGTTATATAAAAAAAATACTATACAACTACTTCATTCATACATGTATATACTATATAACATACATCTAAAATAATTTACTTACCCTCTTTTTTTTCTTTTAATTCTTCCTTCTTCCTTTTTTTCCTTCTTCTTTTCTTTCTCTCTTTTTCTTTTTCTCTCCTCACGGTTTGCTTCCAGGATTCTTATTTTCTCTCTTTTCTTTTTCTGTTTTGTTCTTACGGTTTTGCTTTCTCTTTCTTTTTTTTTTTTTTCCTTTTATACATGTGAGCTAGCTTAAAATTTAAGCTAAGTAATTATCCAAAATTTTTTTCATTTTCATTTTTTTTTCCACTCAACACGTAGCAAATTTTTTCTTCATATGAGCTGCTTCTTTAGTTTTCATTTTGCTTACGTATTGTACAGGATGAAAGCATTGAATTGGAAATGGAAGAAAGAAAATGAGATAAATTGGAAATAGAAGAGAAGAAAAATGAAAATTATTAACAAATATAAGTAATTTTTCGAATCATATAAATAATAATGATTCTCCTCATAAATTAATTTTCAAATTTTTATGAAGTTTTATCAATTTAATTGGTACCCGTTACAATTATAATTTTTACAAGTTATTGTTGCAATTTCGTTACAATTTCGTGCAAATAGGCGATTTAGTCGAAATTTACATTTGACTATAATTTTATCGCTATTGTATAATATTTAATTATTTCATAAGTTTATATTTATAATTTTAGGGTTTCGAACAAGTTCGAGTTCAATTTTGGTTAATAGTACTTAAAGCAGTTTTAGGGTTTTAGTATACGATTTAGATTTTGATCAATTTCTATAGTTTTTACTAGTTATAATATATTTAAATATAGATTTATTAAATTTTTCTCTTACTCGGCTCTAATGACTTATTAAGTCATCTATAGTATTAGAGTTCAATCCTACTCTTAAATAGCTAAATTTGCAGGGTTTACAACTCCATTGGGTGCTCTGCTAGGATTAACATCCCTCGCATCTCTTATAGCCAATGTTGGCCAAGTGTCATCCTCGTGTTCCTCTCTTCTCCTTTAAGACGGTCTTTCGATTCTTTCGTCATCATGCACTAGAAATTTTCGCAGGTATCTATGTTGTATTGCATCTTCAATTGCATTTTTGAGTTAAATGCACTCATCCATATTGTAACCCTTGTCACAATGAAAGTCGTAGTAATTGTTTGAATTTCTTCTTGAGGGATTCCCTTACATTCTTTCCAATCATTAGAGGATACCTCTATCCCTACGGACCTCCATCAAAATATCCGAAATTAGACAGTTGACAAGTGTATGGGATGAGAATGTTGGGATCTTCGGTCTCTTCCTCTTGGCATCTGAACTGTTGTCGTTGTTCGTGCTAAGTCTATCATTGGCATTTTTCCGTTTGTCTTTCTTTACATCTCCTCTGCTTTGAATAGCCTCTTATCATGCCTTTATGTTGTCTTTCTATCGGATGTATGAGGTGGCTTTAGCCTTAAACTTAGTGAAAGTTTTTGGCTTATTCTTTGGAAGAGACTTGAAAAAGTCTCCATGAGGCTTAACTCCATTGATTACGGCGTTGAGGGCCACATCATATCTAGTTCTGGGATTTGGATCATCTCGGCCATAAATTTAGCCAAATAGCCCCTGATTAACTCATCGGACCTTTGTTTGATTATGTTTAGGGTTGAAGAATCCTTAACAAGAAGTTTGCTAGCAAGGAAGTGTTGAAGAAACACTTCTACTAATTTATCGAAACATGAAATGGTATTTAGCTTTAGGTGCTTGAACCATGTATTGGCTGCATTCCTCAAGGTTGACAAGCCACCGTATCACTTAAATCATGCAACTTGGCCAATGTTCGGTAGTACTCCAAGTCGTCTTCTGGGTCCTTCATCCCATCATATGTTTTGAATTGTGGTAACTTGATGTGCCGAAGTATTACTTCTTTTAAGATCATTGGGACAAAAGGACTTTTCTTGATTTGGAACTGTTTGGTCATTAAAATGAGGGTGATGACATGTGAGGGTCCCGCATGACGCTCGTGCTATGGTTGCTTGCCCTTATCAATCTTATTGAAAGTAGGGGCTATGGGTCATACTGGAACCTCAGCTTGTTTTTTTTTTTTTTTGGCAATTTAGGTGAATAAATGGAATCGTCGGTACTATGGGCATCATCATTGCCATGCTCTTTTTCCTGATTTGGGTGAAAAATTTTATCGAGTAGGTTAAGGATTTGTTCGTGTTTTTTGTTTAACTCAGAATTTTCTTTGGCTAAATCGAAGCAAAGTTGCTTGAGTCGAGCCAATCGTTGTTCATCAACATACTGACTCCTTCTTTTAGGGGTGTTGGGAGGAAGTACCAACACTTGCACTTTGTGTCATTCTAGTTCTAGCTATGTGGTCGTGTTTAGGGAAAAAAAAAATGGCGCAAAATGTTGTAGGTGAATTTTGGGCCAAGGAAATAATCCTACAGAAGAAAGTAAAATACTTAGTACTAGAGCTAGTTTGGTACGGCCACTTCGATGCCTAAGTTGGAATGGTGATTTTTTATAGTAAGTATGTGAATAAGAAAAGGTTAGAGACCCCTTACAAAGTTTCTTTTCGGTATTTATGGACGGCTATTGTGTCTATGGAAGTTGTTGAGCTAATTGTTAAGACACGTAGAACTCTCTTAACTTGACATCTCCCCTAATATGTAGGGATAGTAAGCAGTTGTAAAATAACCGTACTTATGATAACTGGTCACGCCATAGATTTGAATTCAAACTAGGACTGTTTCTTGTACATGGCATAAGTGCTGTGTGTCTTCTACAAAGGACGAATGCTGAGAGAGTCGATTACCTAGCATATCAGCCGACAAAAAGACGAATATAAGTTAAGTGAAAACTAACGATCAACAAGCTTAAGGCTAGAACCATCTCCAGATTCATTTTTCACCTAAAATATGACATAGGCCATGTTGTGGAAGTCCAGCACATTGACTCCACAGATGAGGTAATTTAGGTTGTATAAAGAGTAGAATGGAAACAATACACTTTGTTGAGCTAAGCTTTAGTAGGTTAACCAGTACCATAGAGCCAACTTACTTATGACTGATTTGAAGGGGGTAGAAAAGTAGACCAACATGGTCTAAGCAACGATTGACTTGAAGATGGCCAAGGGAAGGCTAAGATGAATGAGCCTAAGTAGATAAGAGATGAGCTTGAGTCACAAGACTAAGGAGATAAAGTGCTTTAAATGTCTTGTTTTTAGGCAAAGGCTAATCAATATCTAAATTGAGATGTCATAACCATTAAAGAAGAAAGGCCTTAGTTTCAAGTAGAGAGTGCAAGTGAAGGGGGAGAGATGAAGAGGTTGAACAATTGCTGGAAGATTATCAAGATGACCCTGATGCTATCGTCTAACCTAAACAAGGTTAGTACTTAGGCATGGAAGTTTGGCAAGTGCTTAGTTTGACTATATCTAATGAGAATTTGCAGAGAGAGAACCTCTTTTACACCAACTGCTAAGTTAAGGATAGCTTGTGTGCCTTGATCATTAATAGATCCAACTATACTATTGCTACAACCCAATGCTTAATTGATGCCCTAAAGTTAACAACAACTTTATACTTGACCTTACGAGATTCATTGGTTACATAAGAAAGGAGACTTATAGATTCTAAAGCAAGTGTAAGTGACAATCTCAATTAGGGAAAGATACAAAGATGAAGTGACTTGTGATGTTCTTCCAATGTGTGCATCACACATCCTCTTGGGTTAACCTTAGCTCTTTAATTTATAGGTGATACATGATGGGTATAAGAACACTTATATGTTCTACAAGGATGGAAAAAGAGATTATGCTATCCCCTATAAGCTTCAAGGAAGTTTAGGATACCCAAGCCTAAATTTCCTAAGCTATCGAGAAGAAGTCTTTAGCACTTTCTCGAGTTGAACTAGCTGAAGCAACTAGGTTAGATAAGCCCTTGCTTCCATTAATTCAAAGGTTGTTGAAGGTGTCAATGTCCCTACCTAATGATGTATAGAAACTCCTTATGGAGTACAAGGATTTGTTTCTGGTAAGCTACTGAAGGGATTACCTTACATGAGGGGAATTGAGCATTGCATTCACATCTAACTAGGAGCCCCCCTACTAAACTAACTAACCTATAGGCTTAAGCTCAAGTAGGCTACCAAGCTTAAGTATGTCTAGGAGAGCACTTGCCCTGTATTGTGTTTGCCTTATTAGTTGCAGAGAAGGATGGATTATGGCATATGTGCATAAATAGCTAAGCTACAAATAAAATCAGCATTAAGTATTACTATCCTATAGCCCAGTTGAGTGGCATGCTTAATGAACTTCATGTTTTACGGATCTTTTCAAAGTTTGACCTAAAGAGTGGCTATTACTAGATTCACATAAGGTTTAATGATGAATAAAGACAACATTCAAAACTAAGAATGACCTATACAAGTCGTTTGTCATGCCATTGGGCTTAATGATGCACCAAGTACTTTTATGAGGTTCATGAACCATGTTCTTAGTACATTGATTAGCAAGTGTATGGTAGTCTATTTTGATGACATCTTAGTGTATACTATCGAACTGCTTTCCCATGTTGAGTACTTAATAGCTATGTTTAATATCCTCAAAGCTAAGCAGTTATATAAGAATTTGAAGAAGTATACATTCTTCTAAAAGGAAGTGGTGTTCCTCTGTTATGTTGCATCTAATGGTAGAATTAGAATTGATGAGGAAAAGGTCTAAGCTATTCTTGAAAGGCCAACCCTAACCTATGTTGTTAATGTGAGAAGTTTCCATGGTTTAACTTTCTTTATAGGTAATTCGTTGGAAATTTCAGTACCATTGTAGTACCATTAATCGAGTTAACTAAGAAGAACTTAGAATTCAAGTGGATGGAGAAAACTCAGTAATGTTTTAAAGCGATTAAGACCAAGTTGACCTCAACCCTTATGCTAACATTGCTTAACTTCAACAAGGTGTTCAAACTTAAGTGTGATGCATCCAGCGTAAGCATTAGAGCCATCCTGATGAAAGAACACTAACTTGTCACCCACATTAGTAAGAAACTTAGTAAGGATGACTCGAATTATTTCACTTATGATAAGGAGTTATAATCCTTCGTTAGATCTCTCTAAGTTTGGCAATACTACCTCCTATTGAGTTTATTATTTACATGGACCATGAGTCCCTTAAGTACTTTCGAGGTCAATAGAAATTATCCTAACAACATCCTAAGTAGGTTGAGTTCTTCAAAGCTTTATTTTGTACAATTAAGTATAAGAAGGGCATTTTAAATGGTACATCAAATGCCCTATCACATTATCATGTACTTATCACAACCCTACAAGTTATGATACTTAGATTTGAAACACTTCTTGAGTAGTATGAGCAAGATGTTTACTTGGGTTCTGTTGTAACTAGTGGAATCAGTTCAAGAAGGCTAGTTGGACAATTTAGAGAAAAGATGATGCGCGAACTGTTGAAAGAGCATTTTTGTTGGTTAGGAATGATGAATGATGTCCACAAAGTACAAGGGAGGTATGAAGTGTATAAGCAAGCTAAAGGAAGGAAGGAACCCTGTGAAGAGTACACACCCCTACCCATACTTAACTAGCCCTAGACCAACTGGAGTAAAATCTTCATGCTTAAGCTACCTATAACAGATCGAAAACATGACTTGATCATGGTATTAGCCAATCAGTTGAGCAAGATAGGCTATTTCATCCTAGTCTACAAATTTTGTTGCAATGCTTTATCTACTACTAACCTCTTGTTGTGGAAAATTATGCACCAACATGGAGTTCCTTAAATTATAGTGTTAGATCAAGATTCAAAGTTTTATAGACACTATATTAGAAGCTTAGCACCAAGTTGATGTTTAACACTTCCTATCACCCTTAGATTAACATCCAAACTGAGTAGCACATTGGGATCCTTACACTGAGCTACTATGGGTAAGAATCTAGGCGATTGGGACTATTGCCTGCCAATTATTAAATTAACCTACAATTACTTTACCCACAATTAGACAGTTAGATTCCCCTTTGAGGTTGTCTATAGGGTCACCCTAAGCTTACACCTAAACATGGTTATTAGATTGACCTACCTAAGAAGTTACATTGAAAGGAATAGAATAAGTCAAGGAACTTTAGAAGCTACACAACAAGGTTGCCATGTAGCTAGCCAAGACAATTACAAGACAAAAAGAGCTAGATAAAATAGAATAAAAGTTTATCGTCTATAATCTTGGAGACTTAGCCTAGGTCCATTTGAGTAAAGAAAGGCTCATGAGTAGAAGAATTGGAAAAAGTCTCACCTTGAGCTAATGAACCCTTTAAAGTTCTCCAAGGATCAACGTTAATGTTTATGAGTTCAAGCTACTAGATGGGTTTGGAGTATCATGGACCTTTAATGTCATCTACCTAATGCCCTATGTGTTAGAAGATGCAAATGATCATCTCAATTTATAGGAAAATCTTCAATACCTCTAGGGAGATGATGGAGTTTCAACATTAGGTCTCCTGACCCAGGCTCAACTTTAAGGCCTAACAAGGCTAGCTAAGTGAATGTTATCTTAACAGCTAGTTGTAAATGATACCTAGTACCAAGTTAGGCCATTTCTTCACTCTTTCCTAGCTTACCTTAGCCTTTACATACTTGTCTAAGCTCCAAAGCTCTTCTCAAAATGTCTTGCTAACCTCTCTCTCAATAGCTCAGTAAGTCTAGCTTGCAGCCTGGACCCTACCTTAGTACCTCCCAATTCTCCATAAGAATATTAAGATGCCACATGACCTATTTACCTAGGTACCTACCCTAATTGTAGGACGTAAGCCTTAGGTGCTTTTTGGCCTATACTCAAGTCTAACCTAGTTCAACCTTGGCTTTAGAATTAGTTCCATCCCATTAAGCCCCCAAAGGGGTTTGGTAGTATTAAACTATAGTTATCATATCACATATGTACCCATAATATGAAGATTACCTTGCAAGTTAGAGATTGAAAGAATCAAAGTAATTAATTACTTATTTTATTCAATATTAATACATATAATTGATTACGTATAAAAGTAACGATGGAAACCAATCCTCCACAGTTCATCAGACTCGTAGAGAATTAGTATTCCCTACTAAATAATATGATTGGGTAGTCAATTTCAAAAACTCAAATATTTTTCACAAAGTTTAAGAAGTTCATCTCACAATCTATTATAAGATTAAGCTCTACCAAACACATTCTTAAACCTATTCTCTAGAGCTTGGGATGAAAATGCTTAGCACTTTAATCCTAGCCCAACACCTATATTTGAAAAACTTGCAAAAGAAACTATTGGAATGGAAGCTACATTCTGCTTAGTGTGATATCTATTTGTATCATCGGCAAGCAAAAATCTGCAAGTTATCAAGTATATGAATGCAATAATCATCCATTTGAATGTAACATCTCATGTAACCGACCAATGACTACATGTAGTTTAAGGTTTGTGCCCTACCCCCTCCCCCCTCCACCCAAACCTTAGGTTAAGAATTTTTGTAGTTCCATCATTATTTAGGCAATCGAAATCATTTCATTTCACTTTGCACACATTCTTGGCTACTCAAAATCCAATAAAATAAAGATGCCATAGGAGAAGGATCTCCCATCTACTCACTCAAGAGAGAATCTCCTGAGTTACCACCATAAGGAATGGAACTAAAATGTTCCCCTAGTTATTGACACTTTTAGATGGATGCAGCCCTTAACAAAATAGTAAACATGGCTCATACAATTACAAAATAATCCTTAGAATCACTTAGTTTGCAATTGCATGGGAAGAACCCCAACTCAAGACATTCTTTGCATTATTTGTATAATAATGATGGTAATAAAGATGGAACATGCAAGGATGCAATGCATGACTTCTTTTAGTTAGGTTGCGATATGCTTAGACTTCATTCATTTGGTGACCAACCAATTTCCACAGACAATTAGTAACAATAATAATTTAGAAGCACTAAATAAGTTTACTTTTCACTTTAACTTAAGCATCTTAACAATCAAATCAACTAAACAAACACAGGTGCTTCTTAAATCCCCATGCAAAACCACTTTAGGATATCATTTAAGAGCAACTAATACTATAAACACAAAACAAGATGATAGTCATCGCAGATACTCACTCATCCATCAAAACTAGTAGAAGTAGTCTTTAGGATAGTCCAAAGTATCACCTAAATCACCAATAGGACATTATCAATAATATAAGTTCATAATTAATTATTTCTACCCTAATACTACTTTTCCTAATTAGGGTAATTGAGATCCTAAAAGATTATACACTTTAGTTTACCTTATTATTCTTCCTTATGTATGGTGCATTAATAAGCTTAAGATTCTTAATTTCCTTATCCTTTATTTTTTTCTACAATTAGTGATAGATTGATTTACCTAATTCAATTAAATTGTGTAAGTTCAACTTACCTTAAATCCCTATACTCTTGCGCATACAAAAGATAGATTAAGGATTCATAATATCTCTTATTCCTTGACTTTTATCTATTCTTATAATCTTAATTTCCTTATTCTTAATTAATAAGTATTAGATATGCCTAATCACTTTAATTCACTTCAATTTTATCTTAGATCTCATCCTATGACCATATTTGCTCTTTTAATGATTCTACGATTCAAGGGATCCTTAACCTACTAATCTAATCATCATTATGTTAATTTCATAATAGATAATTTTATATATCTAAGTGTTATGATTCTTATCAATTTCATTTTAAATGATTTTAATGAATCCTATATGTACCCCTTGAATCATGACTTTCTAAGCACTTCAAATTCATTTAAAATTTTTTTTATTCTATTTCCATTTCATTTTGATCCAATTTGATACATAAGTGTAAAATCATAGAGTTCTTACCACACATGCCATTTTCAGCAATGATTTTAAGGGAACAATATTTGTTTCAACTACAAGTGAAGATTTAATTCATATCTTGCAATTGGATCAAAAGAAAATATCACCTCCTATATTCATCTACGTATGCCAAAATTAAGTAGAAGAATAAGAAAATAAATTTCAAGTTGTTTTATCCTAAACACTAGTTAATGGAATATATACTAAATCTAGGCTAGTTATGTCATATCCTATTAAAATTACCTAACAATAAACATCATAAAGTATTAGATCAAGATTCTTATCTAACCTTTGAAGACAACTTCTTTGAATTCCAAATCCGAGCTTATACATATTTAGATCCTTGAGATAAGCAATTTGGTGCCAAGATCCCATGTAGAGAAGTTGATTTAGAGAAATTGTTAAAAATGGAAGTTTGTATAATGGGTTATGGGGCATGAAGGTGGCCACATTCAAGGAGAAGCAAGGGGCTACTTCACTTTCTTTCTATTTTTGGTAGGTTGATAGTCAAATGGCAAAAGGATGACTAGTAGAAGATAATATAAATTTATAGTAAGTTTGATGCATTAAAAGTCAAATCTTCCTCTATAAGACATTTACTTTCTCATGAAGGTTTGGTAGATATTTTGAAAGAAGACTTAATAAGAAAAGAATTAAGAAGATGTGTTTAAGAAACCTAAGTGTCAAAACTTCTTTCTTTAGCTTACCAACTTATCAAAGAAGTTAGTGAAGATATTTTAGGTTTAGCTTATTAAGTAAGATGGAAAGATAAGAGTGTTGAAATTTTTTCCCCCTTCTTCTTCTTATAAGTGACAGTAAACATGGGGCATAAGGGGACTTCATCTTTTATTTGCTTTCCTTATTTATATCCATTTAGAATTACCTATAGAATACAATTTAATAGTACCCTTATTTTACTTAATTAAAAATTAATTGTTAGCTCATTCGTTTTTGCATCATTTAAAAGAGTAAGATTTAATTATAATCTTACACTAGTCCTACTATTATAATTTAGTTATCAATGATCTATTTTAGGGTTTCCACTCTAATTCCTAGTAACTTGCTACACATTTCAACTCTACGATTGATTAACACCCTAATACCAATTCTACATTACTTAGGTTAAGCTTAAATCTTACCAACCCTAAAATTATTGTAGCTTTATTTTTAAAATTCTAATGGTTTATAGTCTTCGCCCTACAAAAGTTTTGTTGTCAAAAATTGTGAGCACACCTAGATTTTCAAATAAATGAGGGTAATTCTACCTAATTTCCTCTTTGGTTTCTTAAGTTACCTCTTCATACTTGTGATTTCTTGGCAAAACTTTTACACATTAGATGTCTTTGTTACGAGGTTTCTTGGTTTCCATATCCAAAGTTTGAACTGGTTATTCTTCATAAGTCAAATTATCCTTTAATTGAATAAGCTCCATTTTCATGAGCTTATAGGGATCTAACACTTGTTTTCCTAACACTAGAAATGAAATACATCTTGCATTTCCATTATGCTTGATAGTTTGACATATTTTAGACTTAACTTTTCCTGTGTCTTCAACTAATGAATACTTTTAATCAAATTCACTTTTAAGTACACATGATTTCCTCACATTATGCTCTAATGGTTGTTTGAAATTGGTCCAATTCATATGTTGATCTTTACTACCTTCATCATTTACTTTATGATTGCCACTTCTTATGTTACTTCTTGCATAAGATTTGAACCCATCAAAATTTTCTCATTGCTGTTATAAAATAGTGGCGATATACCTTTTCTTCTACATAAAGCTTCATAAGGCAACCTTTGAAAGGTAAAATTATAACCATTACCATATACAGACTTTGTTAAAAGTAAAGGATGATCCTAACTTCCTTTAAATTTACAGTACACAAGCTTTAAGCATATATACAAAGTCTGTATAGTTCACTATGACAATCAGTTTAAGAATGATATGCAATATAGAATTGTAATTTAGTTCCTATGGATTTTTGTAAGCTTATCCAAACTTTGGATACAAATTAAGGATACTTATCTGAAACAATACTCACAGGTACTTCGTAATATTGAATGATTTTTCTAATATAGATCTTTGCCAACTTTTCCAAAGGATATATCATACTAATGTGTGGAAAATGTACAAATTAGGTAAGATAAACTACTATAACCTAAATAACATCAAATCCTACGATAGTTTTAGGAAGTCCATTTACAAAATCAATAGTTATTTGATCCCTCTTCCATTCAAGATTTGGTAATGGCTTTAATAACCCTTCTGGTCATTAAACTTTAGATTTAATTCATTGGCAAGTCCCACAATATGCCACATAGTTTACATTGTCATGCTTCATTTCTTTTCACCAAAAGTTTATCTTAAGATCTTTGTATGTTTAGTGCCACCACAATGACCTGTATCCTGTAAACCATGAGCTTTTTCCAAAATCTTTTCTTTTTTTTCTAAACCCCTTTCGTTGGGTACAAACAATCTTTTCTCCATTCAAAAGGATCCATCTTCATAGAACTTAAAGTTGGGGTATTTTCCTTATGACAATTCCTGCTTGATTCATCACAATTTCAAATCCTTCTCTTAAGCCCTTTTTAGCTATCAAGCAATGTAGGTTCAACTATCAAATAAAATGGTTCTCTTTGCTAATCATGCTAAGCAACTTCCAAATTGAGTCACTCAAGTTCTTCAATTAATCATTCTTCCTTAATGAGCAACTTCTACGTTATTCCTCTTACATAATGTATCAACTACTATGTTCATTTTGGGCAATAAGTTATTCTAAGATCATAGTCTTTGATTAATTCTAACCATTGACATTGCCTCATATTAAGCTCTTTATGATTGAACGTATATTCAAGGCCCTTACAACGCAAATCATATACCTTTAGCCATATAAGTAGTGTCTCCACATTTTCAATGCAAATGTGACTACAACTATTTCTAAGTTATATGTAAGATAATTTCACTCTTGTGGCCATGATTGTTAAAAAAATGTCAGCAATAACCCTTTCATTTTACATTAAAAAGCATCTAAGTCCATTATACGAGGCATCACTCTATATAATGAACAATTCTTCTATATTAGTAGATATAAGAAAAGGCACAGAAGCCATACATTGCTTTAGTTCTTTGAAAACTCTTTTCTCTTTCATTTGTCTAGTTAAATTTTTCGTTCTTTTGAGTTAATTGGATGAGTGAGTTTTCTATTGTTGAGAAATCCTTCATAACTTCCAATAGCAACTCGCCAAACCCAAGATAATCCAACCTTCAATAACTGTATCCAGTCATTTTCACTCCATGATTGTCTTAATCTTTCAAGATCTACCAAAATACTTTCTCTTGAAATTACATATCTAAGGAATGGATTTCTATCCAACCAAAATTCAAAATTTGAAAACTTTGTATATAACTTATGCTCTCTTAACACTTATAGTATGATCTATAAGTGTTTTTCATGCTATTTAGGTGTTACTAAATACACTGGTATATCATCTAGCAAACCTCAATATATATGATTCATCTTCGATTCTTAAAGGCTACTAGAACATTTGTCATCCCAAATGGCATTAATAGATACTCATAATGACCATATTGAATTTTGAATGCAATCTTCATCACATCTTCTAACTTGAGGCAGAGTTGAAAATAATTTAACCTTAAATTAACTCTTAAAAATACACTAATTCCTTGCAATTAGTCAAAAGATCATCGATTCATAGTAAAGGATATTTATTCTTAACAATAACTTTATTTCGTTCTCCACAGTCAATATATAAATGCTTAGATCCTTCATTTTTCCTTATAACTAACATAGGAGCTTCTCAAAGAGACACACTTGGTCTAATGAATCCATTATCTAATGAATCCTTTCGTTCAACAACTGCCATCTAGTATGGTGCCTTAGAAATCGATTTCATACCTACTAAGAGATTAATTATAAAGGTAATCTCTTACTTAGTTAGCAATCTAAGTAACTGTTGAAGACATGCATCTTGAAACTCAATTACCACGTCATGCTAGCAATGTCCAACTTCTCTTGTTCTCCTTCAATTGCATAAACCATGCCCTACTTTCATGATGGGTGCTCGCTACTTGCAATTTTTTTTTTAATTCAATCCTATAAATAAGTTCAAAGTACTTCTCTAATAAATGTCACCAACAACGCATCTGTTACCTTAAATTTGTTTTACTTCATTCAGCAAATTACTACTTACACATTAGACATCCTGATACGGTCCGGCGTGAATGAATACACAGTGTCCAGTATCATGCAAACCAAGGGAATGGGTCTAAACCTCAAGATGGTTTGAAAGATAAATGATAGTCGAAGGTTGAGTAAGGATCTCCGTACACTAACAATGGATATGATGCACTAATGCCTCACACAAGCTCGAGTTGCACATGATATGATGTACAAGTATGGCTAAAGGTCACTCTCTACTAGACCACACTCACTAGGTTAGATAGGAGTAGCTTAAGAGTAAGTACTAGAATACTTAATTCAAAAGGATGTATATGTAAACCCCGCAAATTTAGTAATTTAAGAGTAGAATTAAACCCTAATACTATAGATGACTTGATAAGTCATTAAAGCCGAGTAAGATAAAAATTTAATAAATTATAAATCTAAATATATTATAAGTAGTAAAAACCTTAGAAATTAATCGAAACCCTAAATCGCATACTAAAACCCTAAAACTAACTTATACACCATTAATCAAAATTGAACCCAAATTTGACCGAAACCCTAAAATTATAAATATAAACCTATAAAATAGTTAAATATTACTCAATAGTGATAAAATTATAGTCGATTGCAATTTTCGACTAAATCGCCTATTCGCGTGAAATTTTAACGAAATCGCTACAATAACTTGTAAAATTTTTAACTATACTGAGTACCAATTAAATAGATAAATTTTCAAAAAAATTTAAAAATTAATTTACGATGAGTACTGTTATAATTTATATGTTTAGAAAAATTACATATATTTATTATTAATTTTTATTGTCCTTCTCTTTCTTTTTCATTTTATCTCTTTTCTTTCTTTTCTTCTTTTCTCCAATTGCTATGTTTTGGAAATGGAGAGCAACCTAGCAACCCACATGAGGAAAAAAAATTGCCATGTGTTGAGTGGAAAATAAAAGAAAAATGGAAATAAAGATTGGATCATTTCTTAGCTTAAATTCTAAGCTAGCTACTCATATGAATAAAAGGAGTAAATAAAATATGGAAAAAAAAAATTTGCACAAACAAAATGTGAAAATAAGGAAGGAAAAAAAAAAGAAAGAAGGAAAAGAAGAAAGAAAAGAAGAAGAAAAGAAGAAGGAAAAGAAGAAGAAAGAATTAAAAGAAATATGTGAGTAATTTATTTATTTTTTTTTTGTATAGATATATATTATATAGTACATATATGTATAAATGAAGTATTTGTATAGTATTTTTATAAATATAACATTACTAATACATGAATATGTGCATAAATACATAAATTGAATAATATATGCATGTATTATGCTATGTACGTATACATGTATGTACATAAGTATATTATACGGAAAGAATACGTATAATAGTAGATGTATATATATTTGTACCGTAAGCTATATATATATGTATCCATGTATAATTATTTTTGTATATATATACATATGTAATCATATAGTATATATATAGTAGTATATTTCCATAAATAATAATATATGACATATATATATATATATGTATAATATAGAGTATATATTATGGTGTACCGCATATATCATAAAATATATGTATAATATATAGTATACATATTTTATAACAAATACTATGTAAATAGATATACCGAATATATAATATAAGAATAGGCATTTGTAGATTATTTATATATATATCTAAGTATTTGGAAATTATATAAGTATATTATTATGTATAAATACAAATACATGAATATATATATATGTACATAAGAGTATGTTTGTTTTCATAAAATAAGTATATACATACATATAGCGTATAACATATAGTATATATATGTAGTATACCGAAAATATATATGTAATAATATCTATAAACTAAAATAAATTTATAATTATATAAGGAGTAAGTACATATATATATTACTGTAATTAAGGATTTTTTTTAAAATAAGATAAAATTATAAAATATATGTATATATATGTATATATATGTATAAATCGTGAAATATAATAATAAGCAAATACGAAATAATAAAAATAATAGTGGCAATAATAATAATAATAATAATAATAATAATAATAATAATAATAATAATAATAATAATAATAATAATAATAATCATAACAAAGCTAAAATTTCAAAAATAGGAAAAATATACTTAAAATAATAAAAATATCAATTATATAATTTAAATAATTATTAAATCATAAATATATTAAGAAAAAGCTAAAATTAATATTTTATAATTTTTAAACTAGAATAATAAATTTTGTGATATTTTTATATCACAATCCAAATTACGAGTCACAACGTCTAAAACGGACCTCACTATAAGAAAATACGCTAAAAAACGATCAAAATGATTTATAAGTTTATAATGATCCGAGCTAAAATAAAAAAGTTATACGCGATTCGATAAAAAGCTCGAATTGATGATTTCACGTAAATCAATAATCATTTAAGTAAACAGTACGATTAGCATACTAGTTTACTTATTTAATTCCCAAACTTATTACTTTCCATATTCTCCTAATGTTAACTGATCATAAGATCGAGACCAACTTTCCTTTGGACTATTACAATCTCTGATATCATTTATGACCAAGTGAGTACTCTCGATGACTCTATAC
The DNA here is from genome assembly GCA_024138005.1 of Lumnitzera racemosa. NCBI lineage: Eukaryota > Viridiplantae > Streptophyta > Magnoliopsida > Myrtales > Combretaceae > Lumnitzera > Lumnitzera racemosa. The sequence continues at coordinate 57,084,858 of JAMXBC010000005.1, forward strand.
TTATTTTATGCCTGTAGTTAGTACACATTAATTCAATATTAATAACTTGATGCGTGGGGTTTTAAGTTATGAATACAATTGATATTGATTGATTACTGTGCAAAATACTATTAAATGTGATATAATTGATTGTTGCATTATTTAAATGATTTGTTGATAATGTTTGACCACCTCATAAATTAACTTAATCATATTCAACCTAACTAAAATTAAACGGTTCATGCATAAAGCATGAACATTGCATATAATGTTTCGTCCGTCATCTCACGCAGTTGGTAATGAAGGGCCTTGGAGGGATGGATCCCCACATGATTTGATTACTACAATACAGGAACATTGGTACAACAAGACCCTACCCTTGGCTCGCGGGTTCTATTGGCGCCAGAGACGCTAACCGTAGGTGGCTGGGGGTTGCGTCTAGAGACTACCGCTATAGGGTATGAGCATAGACTACAGGAGCCAACTCACCGCTAGACCTGGAAATTTGTATACTATTGACTGATGGAAGTAGAAACCTGTTTTATGAAACAGGGAATTGATATATATATAATGATATAAGGGTAAAAACCTAAGTGCTTGAGCTCAGTTGTAATTGGTGCCAATGTATCTCCAACTTTTACTTCGAAGGGCATTAAATCCGATGTTATATTCATACCGGTCAACTACATATATACTGTTTGGCATATTACTTGTTCATGCATTTATATATTTGGTAATATACTGTTTGATAACTTGATTACTAGTATAGTACGAGAGTTAACTCATTAAGCTCCTGTAGCTTACTCCCCAATAATTTTCTCTTGCAGGTTGTTAGATGATCGGGCATAGGTTAAGAACTAAGAGTTGAGTGCCAACGTCATGCGTAGAAGTTAGACTCTGAAGACAGACTATATAGTTCATTTGAATTATTATTATTATATATATATATAATTATTAATACTACATTTAAATTTTGTGATTTTAGTAAGTTTGAGTTTTAGAACTTTACTACTTAATCTTATTGTTTGGTAAGAGATATCGATTTTCTATGGTTCTGATGGACTGTAGCTTATTGGATATCCATATTCACATATATGTGGTCATAAGTTAATTAATTAAATAAATAAAAACTTTAGTGACTAATTGTTTAGAATCTTGCAATCTTTGACTTACAAGATGATTTTCAAATCATAGGTTCACACATGATATGAAAATTTTAGATAATCCTATTAGGCCCCCTTTAGGGTCATGACAATATGAAAAATCCAAATGTATTCTTTATTGCAGCCATTATAAAATTCAACTATTTATAGGACTCAATTAAGGTAAAACTTAGGTTCGAGTAAATTGCAAAAAAAGATTCCTACTAGTTAAGGAAAATGGGAAATAATTTATAGAAGCATTAATGTAGTTGTATAAACATAATATCCAGTGGTAGAAAGGATAGTATAGATGTTAGAAAATAGCAGGATGCACATCATTTGTCTCATTCCATAGTCCCAATGACATTACAACTTGAGTAGGGGCAGCTTTGATCAAGTCGGCATTGGCATCAGCAATTCAGCAACTTGGATAGTTGGGACCAAATAGGGGTGGGTTCATAGGCGACTTACTTTTAGGTTGGCCTTAGGTGGTTAGCTCTTGGCAGTTGTCAGCTTAACTTTAGCATGGGTGAGGTTGGCAGCACTCTAATTTATTGTTTGCAAAGGTATGCTTGGAAGAGGTCAGTTTGGTACCTCGATTGGTCACCTTAGTAGCTTTTTAAATGTAGAGAGTAAAGTAACTCGGTAGATCAAATTGAGGAATGCATTGCTCTTTGGCGTTCAACTCAGCTTGGACAGTTCGGCAAACCATCTCAACAAGTCTTTGGGTTCGAGAGCATGTGATTGGTCAGTGATCCCTATCATCCCCTCCAAGCTGTTTGAGATTTAAGATCAAATCTAGCTCAGCTTTGAGTGGCTCATCCTCGGGGATGTACTGTTGCATATCAACAATGTTCAAGAAGTTTGAAACTCCATATTCCTCAAGTAATTCAATCCTATAGGCATTAGAATTGATCCTTTTAAGCACTTTGAAGCGTCCATTGGCTTTGGGAGATAACTTTCTCTTTCTTAAGTCCAAGAACTATTCCTTGTTAAGGTAGATCCATACTAGATCTCCTGGTTAAAACTCTTTCTTCTTCCATCATTAACATTGCTTTTCGAGCTTAGTAGTTGCTCAGCTTATTTGTTCTACAACCTTATGGTACACAACCTTGATGGCCTTAACTCTCTCTACAGTAAGCTAGTCATTAATAGGTTTTGGTAAGAGTGCTTAGTCCATCGGTTGCTCAGGGTTAAACCCATAGGCGACCTCAAAGGGAGATGTTTTTGTTACACTATGGGCAATCCTGCTGTAGGCAAACATAATGATGGGTAGATATAGATCCCAATCAACCATATTTCGTCTGACAGCAACCAATAGTAAATTTCCTACTGTTCTATTAACAACCTCTGTTTGTCCATTAGTCTATGGATGACAGGACATACTATACAATAGCTTTGTCCCCATTCATCTCCATAGTATTCTCCAAAAGTGGCTTAATAGTAATCAACCTACAACTATCTCTAAGTTGAGATCAACCAATCTTAAGCTGAGGACAATTAGCTTTTACCAAGGCTAAACTAATAACAGAAGATTGAGGGGTAGAAAAGAAGACACTCAACACCAAGTCTGTCATCTGCCCAAAAGCTGAGAGACCATATGACTGAGGACTCGAGACTAAAGAACCACTCAGCATGACAACGAAAGACTAGTGTCAACTAATCCTAGAACTTAGCAATTATGGGTCAACCTTTCTAGTATCTTAGCTAAGCATTACAAGACTTCAGGGGCTTCTCTTCAGACCCAGACATCTAATTGCTGCCCCTGTCTAGTTTGGATCCTGCTCCTTCTAAGACAGGCCAAGTGACTATACGCCAACTTCTATTAAATGTACAATTTCGTATTCTTGTACATGTTTTCTTTATTTTATTTATGGACCCAATTCTTTAGGGTTTAAGGCTTTATACATTATTCATAGTTTTGCAACTAGGATTTAGGACTTGCTATAAATAGCAACATTTGTAATTAAGAAACATACAACAACAATTATTATCAAACAAAAAGAATATTTCTCTTTGGAGGAAGGTTATACTTGAGCTCTTAGAGCTTGCATTTGCTGGATTATTGAGTGTTGAGTAACTCTTTAATATTTCTTGTATTCTTATCAATCTTGACCTTAAGATTATGGTGAACCTTCATTTGAATCCTGAGTGACATTTAGTATTTGTGAGTTATATCAAACCTTATTTTGACCTCAAACTCCCAATTATGTTTGCATCTTAGTATGTGATATCCATTTACATTCACCGTCGAAACCTCTCATTTTACTCCCTGATCTTCATACCTACTTAAATTCTAAAACACCCATTTTAGCTTTCGACCTACTGCTACATCATCTTGGTATCAGAGCTTTGGGGAGACACACGTGTTAGTGTTCTTCAAAGTTTGATTTGTGGTTTGAACATCTTTGTTAATCATCATTCTGTAGTGTAATGTATTGTTCATAGTAGTTGTGTTTGTTAGTAGCGGTAGCTAGAAAAGCTAAATAGTGGTTGTGTCTAGGTTACTATAGTTATGTTTTTGTTGTAAATTGTGTTTATTCAATTTCATCTAGAAATTATTGTATGGTTAAGAATGTCTGAAAATAGTATCAACAATAGTGGTGATAGCCCTTGTAGAAGCTTGAGGAGATGCATTGATAACGTAGAATATTAGATTCAAAATCTCACTGATTCTATCTAGGAGCTTATTGGGTTAGTCAGAGGTTGCGAATGTCATGGCTGAGGTGAAAGAAGGGAATGAAGACCTACTAGTAGAATTGGTTCCAATGAACTAGATAATGATGAGCGACAACCAAGAAGAAGACAAAACCAACCTACGCTGAAAAGAGGCAATGATAGAAGTGTTGATGCTAAGAACCTAGGAAATTGAAGAAGAGAGCCAATGCCAAAAAAGCATATGGTCGAGCAAAGCTCCAATAGAAGTGGCCAATCCAAAGTGAACTAACTAACTCAAAATGCAGGGGATGAACCCTAGGCACCTGGCCGAGGACTTGATAATATAAAGCTTGAATTGTCGACCTTCAATAGAAGTAGCCAACCTAAAGAGTTCATTGACTAGGTTCCTTGAGTGAAGAAGTTATTTGAGTGCCATGAATGTGGTGATCAAACAAAGGTTAAGCTAGCTTCATTATCCCTTATTGAATATGCAAGTCTTTGGTGGGATAAGTTGGTTGCTAAGTGAGATTCTGAAAGAGAAGAGTCGATTAGAACTTAAAGGCTTATGAAGCGATTGATGAACCAATGCTTTGTGTCAACCTACTTCAAGTAGGAGATGCTCAATGCTTTCCAATACCTTAGATAGGGCCAAAACAATGTTGAAGAGTACCTATAAGAGTTTGAGACCTTGATGACGTAATGCGAGATTGTCAAGTCATAAGACCATACCATTGCTAGGTTCTTGAGTAGACTCCAAGATGACATTGCCGACATAGTTGAATTACAACCGTTCATCTCTTTGGACGAGTTGATCAATTTGGCACTAAGGGTGGAGAGATAGAGGAGAAGAAGGCATCAAAGGCCAACTAGCCAACCTCAACAAAGCAACCTTGAGCCTGAGAGGTATGCCTAAAGAAAAGGATAGAGAAGAGGATGGAGAAAGGAGAACTGAGCTAACCTGATCATATTAGGACAAAGAGGGCTGAGAAAGATAAAGCACCTAACAATAAGGCCTGAGACATTAAGTGCTTTAAATGCTTAAGCTGTGGACATATTGCATCCTAATGTCTGAACAAGAGGGTTATGGTCTTGAAAGGCGAAGGACCTGAAGCTCAAATAGAAAGTCAAAGTGACAATAGTTCAGAAGATGAGTTGATTAAAGAAGATGTCTATGATGAAAATCTTGATAAACTCATAGCCATGACAAACAAGCGAACTGACCTAAAAATGGACCTTAAACAAAGGGAAAATTTATTTTACATACGATGCTTAGTGTATGGGAAGACCTATTCCCTAATTGTCAATGGAGGTAGCTATACAAACATTGTCTCTACTAAGTTAGTAGAAAAGATGAAATTACCAACCTACCCGTACCCCCAACCTTATGCATTAAAAGTGGTTTAATGATAAGGCTATGGTCCATGTGCATAAAAGAGCTTAGATAGCATTTAAGAGAAGGCAGTATGAGGATGAGATTGAATTCGATGCAGTCCCTATGAATGCTACAAATTTACTTCTTGGCCAACCATAGGAGTATGATTAGAAAGTGATCTACGATGACTTCCTCAACACTTACACTATTCGGAAGGATGAGAAGAATTATTGCTTAACCCCTATGAGCATTGAGAAAATCTAGAGACACTTAACACCTATGGTGAAGTGAAAAGGGAAGAGAAGTTTGTTCGGTACCCTGGCTTGTGCTCAATGTTTAACGTCGATGATGAATTCCTTTTGGACTTGCGGTAATGACAAGAATTAACCTACACCTATCATTAGCTTTTGTCAAGGCCAATTTAATGACAGTAGACTAAGGGGAAGAAAAGAAGATACTTAGCGCCAAGTCTATTGTCTGCTAAGAAGCCTAGAGAGCAAATGACCGAGGACTTGAGACTAAAGAACCACTTGGCATGACACCAAAAGACTAGACCCAACTAATTCTAGAACTCAGAAATTGTAGGCCGACCTTTCTAGTGTCTTAGCTACATACTACGAAACTTCAAAGGCTCCTCTTCAAACCTAGACATCTAACTACCACCTTTGTCCATTTTGGATCCTGCTCCTTCTAGGATAAGCTAAGTGACTACATGCCAACTTCTATTAAATGCATAGTTTTGTATTCGTATACATGTTTTCTTTATTTTATTTATGAACCCAATTCTTTAGGGTTTGAGACCTTGTACATTATTTACAATTTTGCCACTAGGGTTTAAGACTTACTATAAATAGCAACATTTGTAATTAACAGACATAAGACAACAATTATTATCAGACAACAAGAATATTTCTCTTTAAAGGGAGGTTATACGTAAATAGTATCCTTGCTTGGCTCAGCTTTACTCTTTCCTTTTCGGTAGGTCGCATACCTTTCCAATACGGATTGAACATCTCTTATCATTCTTGGCCAAAAGAATCTTAAGGATAGTACCTCATGGGCTCCTCACTAGCCAAAGTGTCCTATCAATCCCCCCTCCCCCCTCCCTATGCCTCATGCACTAGTAATTCTCTCATGGAACAGGTCGAGATACATAGCCTCCTCTTCCTAAATAAGTATCTGTCTTCCTTATGATAGTTGTCTAGTGACCATCCTTCCTCACAATTGGCATAGATGAGACCAAAGTGTGGGTCCTCAACATATAAATTCTTCATTGTTGAAAAACCAAGCAGCCTAGTTTGTAGTTTAGTCAGGAGGGAATGTCTTCTTGATAGGGCATCAGCCATTACATTGTTCTTCCCATTCTTATACTTCATAACATAAGAAAATCCCTCCATGAACTCTACCCATTTTGCTTATCTCCAAGACAACTTAGGTTGGCTCTTCAAATATCTCAAGGATTTATGATTGATGTAGATCACAAATTCCTTCGGTAATAGATAATGTTGCCATATTGTCAGGACTCGAATTAAGAAGTAAAACTCCTTGTCATAGATAAAATAGTTAAGTATAGCTCCTTAAAGTTTCTTACTAAAGTAAGCAATAAGTCGACCTTCTTGCATTAGCATAGCTCCTATGCCTAGTCTGAAGGCATCACAATCTACTCCAAACACTTTATCAAAGCTCAATAGAGCTAAGACAGGTGTTATAGTCAGCTTCTAATTCACTTCCTCAAAACTCCTCTACTCCTTCTCTCCCCATCTGATTCGGCACTAGTTTAGTGGGTAGGGCTAGGATCATAGTAAAATTTCTTATAAACTTACGATAGAATGATGCCAAGCTGTAGAAACTCCTCACATCAGTCGAAGTAGTCGGCATTGGCTATTTGGTGATCACTCTAATCTTTTCATCAACTCGTATGCCACAACCACTTACAACAAACCCCAAGAATATCATTTTAGATGAGCAAAAGCCACACTTTTTCAAATTAGCATAAAGCTGTTCAGCTTGGAGTTTTGCAAAGATTCTTTGGAGATGCTCTTGGTGAGTCTCCGAGTCAGAGCTGTATACTAAGATGTCATCAAAATAAACTACGATAAACTTTCCTATTAATTCTTGGAGAACATGATTCATCAAATGCATAAATATGCTTGACGCATTGGATAGTCCAAATGGCATTACAAGTCATTCATATAATCATAGCGTGTTTTGAAGGCAATCTTCCACTCATTACCTTTACACATTTGGATCAGATGGTATCCTGATTTGAGGTCAATCTTGGACAACACTCTTACTCTGCTCAACTCATTTAGCATGTCATCAAGCCTTGATATGGGATACCTATACATGATGGTTATTCGATTGATTGCTTAACTATCTATACACATTCCCCTTGACCAATCTTTCTTAGGGACCAACAAAGCTAGTATGTCATAAAGGGTAAGGGATTCTCACATAAACCCTTTCTTTATCAACTCATCTATATGCCTTTATAGCTTAGTAGCTTATATAGGATTTAGCCTATAGGTAGGCTTGTTAGGTAGTGCAACTCCTAGCTACTGGTCAATGGCAAGCTCTTTACCTCAAACAATGGGTAAACCCTTTAGCAATTTATCTAGGAATAAGTCAGCAAACTCTTCTAATATTGTTTTCACCTTAGTAAGTTGCTCCTCCTCAAATCTCATCTCTAATTTTCTTCGAGCCAGCAGATAGGTCGGTCTTTTGAGCTTCATCTCTCTTTTCAACTTAAGTTAGGTCATTACCAAAGCCTATTTCTTCAAGGTTTGGTTCAATTGGGTCTGCATGACCTTTACTTACTTAGTAGTCATAGGACTCAATTTTACCCTCCTACCTTTATGCTCTCGTGAACACATATTCCTTCTTCCATCATATATCACAATTTGATCGAACATTTACAGTTGCTCAAGTAGAATGTAAGATGCACCCATAGGTTGTACATCATAGAGTACTTCATCTCGATAATTGCTAATGCAAATTAGCACAGACACCTGTTATTCACTTGTAGGGCTCCTTTATCATTGAGCTAATGTAGCTCATAAGGTTTTAAGTGAGGCTTGGTCGACAATTTCAATTATTGGACCATAAATGCAGAGGCTGCATTGGTGCAGATCCTCACACAATGATTCATTCACCTTACATCTAATGTAAATTAGATTTTCCCGCTATTCTTCCTCGGGTATAAGACTAACACTCATTATATTCCTTAACATTAGAGTAGCCTCTCACTATTCATCCTCGGGTATAGGACTAACACTTATTATCTTCCTTAACATCAGAGTAGCTGGCATAATGTTGCCTTCCCTACTATAGATAACTTCCTCCTTGTCTATCCGTCCTCTTTTAGCTCCTTTACTTTCTCATTAGTATTGTCTACTTCTACAGTCAACACCATGCCTCAGATTACCATAGTTCTTCTATTTGGACACTAAGCAGCCATGTATCCAAATCTTTGGCATTTGAAACTCTTGATCTCACTCATCTGCCTTCCTAAGCTCTAACCTTTCTCAAACTTCTAGGAATCTCCTTATCCTTCACTCAAGCTACCACAGTAAGTCGAGTTTCTATAACCTTACTTGGTTATGTCCACATGAGCCTGTTTGAAACATATTGGCTACTACTAGGTTGGCTGATAGGAGGTCGGAACCTTCTTGTTCAGCATCTTTCTATCCTTTGGGCGACTCGAATTGCATCATCAAGTAATCTAATATCCATAGTTTCTAGGATATCTTTGATCTTGTACTTTAATCCACTAATGAATTAGGACATAGTTTGGTCTTCTAGCTTAATGACTTCTTATTGGATCATTAACATTTGAAGTTCCTTGACATAAGCTTCAACAGTTGATCCTCCTTGCCTCAGCTCTTATAATCTTTTGAAGGCATCGTACAAATAATAGCTTGGCATAAACCTTCTCCTCACGACTCTCTTCATTCCATCCTAACACCTAATTTCTTGTTCTCCTTCTCTTCTTCGAGTGGCTTGTAATATAGAGCAGCATAATTGATGAACTTCAACAAAGCAAGTCTAACCTTTGCATTATTGGGTACTTCATGGCATTTAAATTACTTCTCAATCTTGTTTACCCAATCTAGGTAGTCTTTGGAATGACCGCTTCCAAAAAAACTTGGAATATGCATCCTTAACCCTTTGATGTTAGGGGCTCAAACATTCCTCTCTTCAGGCTCATAGTACTCTTTTGCTTCATTGTCCCCTTCCTCTTCCTTCTCTTTGATTTCATTGAGTGTTAGCTTATGCCTACAAACCTATCTACTCCTTTACCTTGAGGTGGTCAAATTAGGGCATTAACTTGACCAAACTTACCATTACCTCTCTTTAGGTGTTCATATCCTTTGTATGGGTCATTTCTAGCTCATTTCCTATCTTCATTAATGAAAGTCACCAAACTAGCTACAAGGTCAGTGAGTCTATCCAGCCGGTCACCCATTGACTACGATGTAAAGTTTCCTAACTAACCTTGATCATTCTGAGCACCACTCTCTTGGTTACCCAAAGTTCCTTGAACACTTACATCTGACATTTTTGGCTATCCTACAAGATTGTTGGTTAAAATTACACTCAAAGTTCTCTTCGTAATTAACGATAGCAGATCAATAACTAATACTCTTGCTACTATGACAACTATACGCAATGAACAAGTAAATATGCACTCTATTTTTGTGTACAAGAAAAAAGGGAAAAGAAAACAGAAAATTTCTTCACACTTTTTCACCTATCAAATTCCTATGTTATTAATAGAACTTTAGATATATAAAAGCAATAACTGTAACAACCCTAGGAGGGGCATAGCAGTATTGCCTAAAATTTCCATATCACGTATGCATCCATGATAAGAAAATTGCCTTGCAAGTCAAAGATTGCAAAACTCTAAATAGTTATTTACTAGATTATTCAAATTTAGTTTATTGACTCATTATATAATATAAATAATTATAGATATCCATTTTTCTATAATTCCTCAAAACCGCAGAGAATCAGTATCTCCTACCAAAATAGTGAAATAAGATAGACAATTCAAGAAAATTGTAAACTTACTAAAGATACTAAACTTAATTAAGACATTAGTTGTTTTTCAAAGCATTCCGAATTATCTACATAAGCTTTTCATCATACTGATTTAATGGTAGCACTCCGTATTCGATTCTAATCCCATTCCTAACTATCAATCAACCTGTAAGGAAAAAAACTACTGGGGTATAAGCTTATGCTTAGTGAGATAATTACCCTCATCAATACCACATGACAGAAATTTATTAAATGCACAATCATATGAATGCATGAATAATCAGTATGCCAAACAACGCATGTAATAGCCTAGGAACTGCATACGACTCAAAATTATGCCCCCTGTAGTCGAGGTTTGAAGATAACTAACTGACCCAAACCAAAATCCGCGTTTTAGACCTTGGGTTTTATTTCATTTACATTATTGTGCTTAAGCCAAAACAAATATATATATATATATATATGTGTGTGTGTATGTATATTTTATTTACCGAATAACGAATCATATTTTTAAAATCCCAAGTCTAGCGGTGTGGTGGCCTCCATAATTCACAAACATACGCCCTAAGCAGAATTCACAAGATTCGGCCCCTCACCGACGATTGACGTATCCTGGCGCCTAGTAAGCCCATCAGCTTAGAGCAGAGACTCAATATATATGATGACATAACTAGTACCCAATCATACAGGAGACACGTTCTCCTAAGAGTCCCTTCCTATCTTCTACATGAAGCGGCAGTCAATGTTATCTGTATGCAATATGGAGAATTCATGATTCATTTTGATTTCTTAATCGTATAAGTGATTAACCTGATTTTCAAGCTGATAAGAAAATTTCATTCCATACAATTCGCATGTATATATTAGTACAAAAAATTCCCATTATTATATATAATTAACAAGTCATCGCATTCATCCACAAATTCACACATATACATTTCCCATATCCCACAAGCATCCAAATTTATATATATAAGTTTAGGTGCATCTATTCTACAAGTAAAATCAAGTAAAGAGTCATCGAGAATTTACTCACTCAGCTATGCGGATCAATCAAAATAATCTGGGATAGGTCGTCTCCCCAAAGCCAGGTCCCCTGGACATCGCAAATACGGTACTATAACGATTTGAAATAAAACCTAGAAAACTAAGTTAAAACCCTTTAAGTTATACTTTTGGCTTGGTTTCATAATTTTTTCCCGGTTTTACTTAAAAGTTCAATCGCGTATAACTTTTTCATTTTAAATCCAATTTTTATGTTCTTATAGTCAATCTTCATCATTTTCGAGTTTACTTTAACATGGTAAGATTAGATTTTTGAAATGAATCATGGAAATCTATTCATGGGTCAGAACAGTAGCGATCCTCATATTTTGGAGTGCTTTTGGGCCTTGTATGGTAAATGAGCTTTTTGATAACTAGAGAAATCCTTTAGGCTTTGTCTTAAGATTTTATCCTAAGCTTAAAATACTCCTTGAGATCAGATTTACAACTTTGATTTATACTTCTAAGGCTAACAACCATTTCATGGTCCCTGTGGTGGGCTTAAGTTGTCAAATGGGCTTGTTTTTTGTTCAAACTAAAGTTAATGACTTTGTTGGACTTATAAAATCTTAGGTGGATTTCTTGTGGGCTTCAAAACAACCTCTCTTAATTTTTTAAAGTGCTGGTCAGAATTTTATTGAAGGCCCAACTTAGAGTTCTAGGCTCGTTTTGAGAGTTTTAGGCTCAGTTTTGAGTTTTAGGCTTTGTATACTTATTATACTTGCTTTAGTTGATCTTTTCACTTTGTTCACTTACTTTTATTATATTTTTAAGTGTCTTTTACCTATTTCTAGATTTGGTCGTGATGATTCCAAAGGGTTGTCACTTAGTTTTTTAACTTGTTTCATCATTTCCTTAAGTTTAGGTGTTAGATCATGTACTTAAACTACTTATATCCGAATCTTAACTTAACTTAACTTTTCTTCCATAAGATGATGCTTTAACTCATGCTTTACACAAAGAAATAGAAGATCTTACACTTATTACAACTTCCATATCATAGCTCATGTCATTCAAAGTTGGTTTCTTTATAAAACTTCATGTGATGAATTTTTCCTTAACTTAAGTCTAGATTTGAGCATGTTTAACTTAATGGAAATAAAATCAACATTCAAAGGACTTTTGAATCCTCACGTCCAGCATGCTCATCTTCCATTCAAGTTCTTGTTTCAAGATTATCTCAACTTAAATCTTCCATTCAAAGTGTTAAACAAGTGTCTTTACAAAACACCAACTTTATATGCTCATGTTTCAACTTCATGTAAGGGTTTCATGAGTTTGTTTCTTAGAATGGTCTTTGGTATTATAACAACTTAAATCACACTTATATCTTCAAGCAATCAAAGTATCCTAACATAAACACTAACCCACCAATTACAAGAAACACTTACTTGTCCTTAAAGAAAAATATGGTGGTTGTGCATAAAGGTTCTACTTAAGCTCTTAACTTTGCTTTCTCCTTTTGCAACCTTTTGGAAACCTGAGTTGTTTGATCCTTTGGAGTGGGGTTTGTGGAAGGCTCTAATGGTTCTAAAAGAGCTTAGATGTTGAAAGAAAATGACACAAGAAAAAGAAATGGGAGTACCGTGAGTGGAACTTAGAAGTGGTGGCCAAATGGAGGATTTTTGTGGGGTTGAATTCCTTATTTTGATTTGTGTTTAAAGTGAGAGAAAAGGAAGTGAAAATGAAAGTGAAAGAGGGAGAGAGTGGTAGATTTTTGAATGAGAGAAAAAGTGTGTGTAAGAAGCTTTAATTGATTGTCTTGTAGTTTACACAAAAGTCAACAATTGCAACTATTGATGATGTAAGCATTAAGGAGTGAATAGTGGTATGTAAGAGAAAGTGATTGATGGTTGAAAAACAAGAGCATGCCCCCCCTCTTCTCCTTGTTCAAATCTTCCATTTAGTGTCTTTTGGGGTCATGGAATAGTCTTGTCTCATTTAATGAAGTTAAGCATGTGAAAAGTTGTCTATATGTAGTATAAGTAAAGAGATATTAAGGAAAATGTCTTATCACTACATTTTGATAAGTTATCAATTGATAAGTCATCTAAGGTGATTGGTTGGTCTACTTATTTATGTGTAAGGCTTAGACATGAAGATAAGGGCATGATTTTATAGGAAATTGTTTTAGGATTTTCATCTTGCATTGTTTTGTACTTTATGATTCGATTCCAATAAAATTGTGAAATTTTCTAAAGTTGAATGAAATTATTCAAATTAAATTATTGATTAATTACTTAGGGTTAAAATTCCTTAATTGTTTTAGGGTTAGGGTTTTAAGTGACTTCAGAACTCGTGGTTCTTCAAGCTCAGGTTTTATCGATAATTAGTTTTTAAATTGGAAATTTTTGATTTGTTTCTAAATGTAAACTTAAATTCCTAGTTTTGTTGATACTTGGGAACGTTTGGACAGTTCTTTTAATTGAATCATGGGCCCACTAAAAGTAAGGTTTATATTTATCGATTGATAAGTTATTTAAAATGATTAATTCATTGATTTACTTATTTATGTGCACAAATCTTATGCATGAAGATAAGGAGATTATCTTATATAAAATTCTTTTGAAGTTTGTCTCTTAAATTGATTTGTAACTTATGATTTAATTCTTATAAAATTATGAAAATTTCTAGAGTTGAATTAAATTATTAAAATTAAATTCTTAATTAGCCACTTAGGGTTATAACTCCTTAATTGTTTTAGTGTTTTAGGTTTAGAGTCTATGGTTCTTGTATTTGAGTTTTATCGATAATAGGGTTTTGAATTGGAAAATTAAATTCATTTTTAAATGTAAGCTTGAATTCTTAGCTTAGTTTATCCTTGGGAATATTTGGGAAGTGTTCTTAATTGAATCACAAGTCCACTAAAAAGTAGGTTTTACAACTTATCCATATATAACGTGACTTGTAAGTGAAAATAAGGGAATTGTTTTATATAAAATTCTTTTAGGGTTTGGTTCTCAAATTAATTTGTAGGTTGTGATTTGCCTCTTAAGAAATTTTAGAGTTTTCCAAAGTTGAATAAAATTTATTGAAATTATATTTTTAAATATTTATTTAGGGCTATAAGTCCCTAATTATCCCAACGTTTAAGGTTCGAGTGAGTTTATGTATCTTTTGAAGTTCGAGTAAGATTATGTATGTTTTAGGGTTTTTCACCAACTTGGGAATAACTTACTTACACTTAGGAGCTTAAGGATCAAGTGGCTTAATTATTTAGGAATACTGCTTTATTATGCAGCATATATATATATATATATATATATCATGATAGATTAAGAAAAGAGAAGGAAATTGCTTAATAATATATTTATATATATACATATTGTAGGGCTACTTATGTACACAAGTAAAATAATTTTTGTAAATTTATTAATTTATTCCTTTAACTAGCTTAGTTTTATTGTTTATTATTACTTGAAATAATCCTTGATTTGTTTGTTATTTGTTATATATGATCTTGCAAAATTATTGATAATTTTATTGATTTATGGCTTTTCAAGCATTAAGATAATTTTATAGAGTTTTAAAAATTTTTATGATTTGATATTTATGGTTTCTATTAAGTTTAGGTTTATATATTTTTTTTTTGTACACATATGTAGGGATTGCAATTTTCTTGCATGATATGGGTTTCCAAATTGTATCATAGTGTCTTTCAAGTTTGTTTTAAGTTCCGAGTTTAAAACTTTGGTCGGTTTTTATTTTATGTGGTCTTGTCAACTTAGGGAAATGTCTACGATACTCGAATCCGACACTATGTTTAGAAGGGTAGATTTACAGAGTCTACAATAACAAATTACTTAGAGAGCAGAATAACAAAGATTAGCTTCAAACATAACCAAGCTTTAATACCAGGATGATATGATTTAACGTGGATGCACACATGATGTCCAATATCATACGAACCAAGGGGATGGGTTTGAACCTCAAGACGGTCTAAAAGATAAATGATAGTCAAAGGTTGAGTGGAGGTCTTCGCATACCGATGATAGATATGATGCACCAACACCTCATACTAGCTTGAGTTGTACTTGATATAATGCATAAGTGTGGCTAGAGGTAAATTACTACTAGTTTACGCTCATTAGGCTAGATAAGAGTAGCTCGACAGTAAATAGCAAAATACTTAGCTTAAGAAGGTGTGTGAAAAATCTAAATGTATTCTCTATTGCGGCCATTACAACATACAGGTATTTATAGGACTTAATTAGGGTAAATCTTTGTTTGGAGTAAATTACCAAAAAAAAAAAAAAGATTCCTACTAGTTGAGGAAAAAAGGGAATAATTTATAGGGATATTAATGTAATCATGCAAAAAAAAAAAATTAATGGTAGAAAAGACAATACGAATGTTAGAAAATGGTAGGATATGAGTCATCTTACTCATTTCGTGGTCCCAATGACATTATGGGCTAAGCAAGGGTAGCTTCGATCAAGTCATATCGGCATCAGCTATTTAATAGCTCGAATAGGTGAGACCAGACAGGGGTGGGTTCATGGGTAACTTACTTTTGGGTTGGCCTCGGGTGGTCAACTCCTAGTAGCTGTCAGCTCAGCTTTGGCATGGGTAAGGTTGGCAGTACTCTAATTTGTTGTTCGGATAGGTGTGCTTCGAAGAAGTCAGTTTGGCACCTCGGTAGCTTCTTAAATGTAGAGAGCGAAGTCACTCAGTAGATCAAACTGAAGAATGCATTGCTCCTCGGTGTTTAGCTCACTTCGAATAGCTCGATGAACCATCTAAGCAAGTCTTAAGGCTCAAGAGTATGTGATTAGTCTATAATTCTTATTACATCCAATTTATACCTAAAATACCTTCCTACTTGTTGATAATAAGACTATCGTATCTACAGTTGGCCCTTAAAATTTCTATAAGTCATGCTTTGATCGCCTTATTAGTTACAACGGTATTATCAATTAGAGCTTTAACTTGAAATTGTGAAGTCAAAGTGGAAATATAATCCCCATGTTTTTAGTATGGTATAAGAAATGAATGGGTTGCTTTGGTATCAAATAATTTATAAATGGGGGATTCATGTATTAGATTATTTCATGTGCATCAACTATTAACTCCATGTCTTAGTAGGTTTCAATTTTCATACTTCTTATGAATTAGTCATCTCTTACTTTAGACTAGTTAAGCTGATCATGAGCAAAATCATAAGAGGTAGGAGATATACTTACCACCAAATTAATGTTTCCTAGATCATAACCTTTCCATGTAGCCAACTTATAGTCAACAACATAATTATCTTTCCAAATTTCCTCCTTATTGTGTATCCGAGCTAGTGCTACTTAGGGTGCTCACTTACTCATGGTGCTAGTCCTATTGTAGCGACCCTAGGAGGGGCCTAGTAGTATTGTCTAAAATTTCCATATCACGTGTGCACCCATGATAAGAAAATCACCTTGCAAGTCAAAGATTGCAAGACTCTAAATAATTATTTGCTAGAGTCTTCAATTTTGGTTCATTGACTCATTATATAATATAAATAATTATGGATATCCATTTTTCCATAGTTCCTCAGAACAGTAGAGAATCGGTATCCCCTACCAAAATAGTGAAATAAGATAGACAATTCTAAACTTACTAAAGATACTAAACTTAATTGAGACGTGAGTCATTTTTCGGAGCATTCCGAATTAACTATACAAGCTTTTCATCATACTGATTCAATGGTAGCACTCTACACTCGATTCCTATCCCATTCCTAACTATCGATTAACCTGCAAGGAAAAGAACTGTTGGGGTATAAGCTTATGCTTAGTGAGATAATTACCCTCATCAATACCACATAACAGAAATTTATTAAATGCACAATCATATGAATGCATGAACAATCAGTATGCCAAACAACGCATGCAGTGATCTAGGAACTGCATACGACTCAGAATTACGCCCCCTGAAGTCGGGGTTTGGAGATAATTAACCGACCCAAACCAAAATCCAGGTTCTAGACCTTGGGTTTTATATCATTTACACTATCGTGCTCATGCCAAAACAAAACTCCATATATAAATATATATATATATATGTGTATATTTCCTTTACTAAAATCAAATCATATCTTTTAAAATCCCAAGTCTAACGGTGTGGTGGCCTCCACAATCCACAAACACACGCCCTAAGCAGAAGCCATAAGACTCGGCCCCTCGCCGACGGTTGGCGTCTCCCAGCGCCTAGTAAGCCCATCAGCTTAGGTCAGAGACTCAATATATATGATGGCATAGCTAGTACCCAATCCTGCAGGAAACTCATATTCATGTGAGTCCCCTCCCATCTTCTGCATGAAGCGGCAGTCGGTTTTATCCATATGCAATATGGGGAATGCATGATTCATTTTGAGTTCTTAATCGTACAAGTGATTAACTTAATTTTTAGAGTGACCAAACAATTTCATTCCGTACAATTCACATATATATATGCATTACAAACAATTCCCATTATTATATATAATTAAAAAAACATCACATTCATCCATAAATTCAAACACATGCATCTCCCATATCCCACAAGCATCCAAATTTATATATATAGTTTAGGTGCATCTATTCTACAAGTACAATCAAGTAAAGAATCATTGGGAATGTACTCACTCAGCCATGCGGATCAATCAAAATAATCCGGGATAGGTCGTCTCCCCAAAGCCGGGTCCCCTAGACATCGCAAATATGATAGTATAAGGATTTGAAATAAAACCTAGAAAACTAAGTGAAAATCCTTTAAGTTATACTTTGGACTTGATTTCATAAATTTTTCTGGTTTTACTTAAAAGTTCAATCGCATATAGCTTTTTCGTTTTAAATCCGATTTTTATGATCTTATAGTTAATCTTCATTGTTTTCGAGTGTACTTTAATGTGGTGAGGTTAGATTTTCAAAATGAGGCATATAATTCTATCCATGGGTCAGAACAGTAGTGTTCCTCATGTGTTGGAGTGCTTTTGGGCCTTGTATGGTAAATGAGCTTTTTAATAATTTAAGAAATTCTTTGAGCTTGGTCTTAAGATTTCATCCTAAGCTTAAAATGCTCCTTGAGATCAGATTTACAACTTTGATTTATATTCCTAAGGCTAACAACCACTTCTTGGGCCCTTTAGTGGGCTTAAGTTGTCAAATGGGCTTGTTTTTTGTTCAAACTAAAATTAATGACTTTGGTGGGCCTATGAGGCCTTAGGTAGATTTCTTATGGGCTTCAAAACAACCTCTCTTGATACTTTAAGGTGCTGGTCAAATTTTTATTGAAGGCCCAACTTAGAGTTCTAGGCTTGTTTTGAGAATTTTAAACTCGGTTTTGAGTTTTAGGCTTTATATGCTTACTATACTTGCTTTAGTTAATCATTTTACTTTGTTCTTTCACTTTTATCATATTTTTAGGCTTCGTTCTCCCACGTTCCAGATCTGTTCATGATGGTTCCAAGGGGTCCTTACTTGGTTTTTCAACTTATTTCATCATTTCCTTAAGTTTAGGTGGTAGATTATGCACTTAACTACTTGTGTGCAAATCTTAACTTAAGTTTTCTTCCATCAAATGATCCTTTAACTCATGCTCCACATAAAGAAATAAAAGATCTTATACTTAATACAACTCCCATATCATAGCTCATGTCATACAAAGTTGGTTTCTTCATAAAACTTCATGTGATGGATTTTTCCTTAACTTAAGTCTAGATTTGAGCATGTTTAACTTAATGGAAACAAAATCAACATCCAAATGACTATGGAACCCTCACATCCAGCATGCTTATCCTCTATTAAAGTTCTCATTTCAAGATTTTCTTAGCTTAAAATCTTCCATTCAAAGCATTAAACAAATGTCTTCACAAAACACCAACTTTACATGCTCATATTTCAACTTCATGTAAGGGTTTTATGGCTTGTTTCTTAAAACGATTTTTGGTGTTCTAACAACTTATACCTTACTCATATCTTCAAGAAATCCAAGTCTCCTAACATAAATACTAATCCACACATCACAAGAAACACTTACTCGTCCTTAACGCAAAGTATAGTGGTTGTGCACTAAGGTTCCACTTTAGCTCTTAACTTTGCCTCCTCCTTTTTGCTACCTTTTGAAACCCGAATCTTTTGTTCTTTTGGCATGGGGTTTATGGAAGATTCTAATAGTCTTAAAAGGTCTTAGATGGTGAAAGGAAATGATACAAGAATAAGAAGAGAAATTGCCGTAAGTATCGAAACAAAAATGGTGGTGGTAATGTTAAGAATTTGTGGAGTTTGATTTCTTCTTTTGATTTGTGTTTAAAGTAAGAGAAAAGGAAGTGAAAATGGGAGTGAAAGAGGGAGAGAGTGGAAGATCTTGAATGGGGAAAGAAGTGTGTGCATGAAGCTTTAATTGATTGTCTTATAGCTTACACAAAAGTCAACAATTGCAACTATTGATGATGTAAGCATTAAGGGGTGAATAGTGATGTATAAGAGAAAGTGATTAATGTTTGGAAGACAAGAGCATGGCCCCCCTTTCTCCCTTGTCCAAATCTTCCATTTAAAGTCTTTTTAGGCCATGGAGTGGTCTTGTCTCATTTATTAAAGTTAAACTTATGAAATCTTGTGAAAAATTGTCCATATGTAGTATAAGTGAAGAGGTGATAAGGAAATTGTCTTATCACTAGATTTTGATAAGTTATCAATTGATAAATGATTCCAACTCTCAATTGATAAGTTATCTAAGGTGATTGGTTGGTCTACTTATTTATGTGTAAAGGTTATACATGAAGATAAGGGCATGGACTTATAAGAAATTGTTTTAGGGTTTTCATTTTGCATTGTTTCATAATTTATGATTCGATTCCTATAAAATTGTGAAATTTTCTAAAGTTGAATGAAATTATTTGAATTAAATTATTCGAATTAAATTATTGATTAATTACTTATGGTTAAAATTCCTTAATTATTTCAGGGTTAGGGTTTTAAGTGACTTTAGAGCTCGTAATTCTTCAAACTCAGGTTTTATCGATAATTAGTTTCTGAATTGGAAAAATTTGATTTGTTTCTAAATGTAAGCTTAAATTCTTAGTTTTGTTGATTCTTAGGAACGTCCGGATGGTACTTTTAATTAAATCATGAGCCCACTAAAAGTAGGGTTTAGATTTATCAATTGATAAGTTATTTAGGATGATTGGTTGGTTTACTTATTCGTGTGCACAAATCTTATGCATAAAGATAAGGAGATTGTCTTATATGAAATTATTTTGGAGTTTGTCTCTTAAATTGATTTGTGAGTTATGGTTTAATTCTTATAAAATTATGGAAATTTCTAAAGTTGAATAAAATTGTTCAAATGAAATTCTTAATTAGCCTCTTAAGGTTACAAGTCTTTAATTGTTTTAGGGTTTTTCACCAACTCGGGAATAATTGACTTATACTTAGGAGCTTAAGGTTCAATTGGCTAAATTATTTAGGAATATCGCTTTGTTATGCAACACACACACACATATAAATATATATATATATATATATATATCATATATATATCATATATATATCATATGATAGATTAGGAAAAGAGAAGGAAATTGCTTATTAATATATTTATATGTTTATACATATTATGGGCTACTTATGTACACAAGTAAAATAATTTTTTGTAAATTTATTAATTTATTCCTTTAACTAGCTTAGTTTTGTTGCTTATTATCGCTTGAAATAATCCCTGATTCGTTCATTATCGGTTTTATATGATTTCACAAAACTATTGATAATTTTATTGATTTAATTTTTTTTTATTTACTATTTACAGTTCCTGTTAAGTTTAGGTTTATATATATATATATATATATTTTTTAAAAATACGCATATGTAAGGATTGGGTTTTCTTGCATGATTAAGGTTTCCAAATCGTATAATAGTATCTTTCAAGCTTGTTTTAAATTCCGAGTTTAAAATTTTAGTTGGTTTTCATTTTATGTGGTCTTATCGATTTAGGGAAATATTTAAAATACTCGAATCCGATACTATGTTTAGAAGGTTAAATTTACAGAGTCTATAGGACCCTAACGCCTTGGCCAGGGCACAATCCCTTCAACACATATATAATAAGGTCAATTGACACATTGACCATGTTACTAAAAGAATGCAAGAAAGAGCTAAGGGTAGGATGGCTAAACAATTTTAGTAGGGAGACTTGGTGTAGCTGCATCTCAGTAAGGAACGGTTCCCAAATAAGAGGAGGAACAAATTGTCTGTAAGAGCAGAAGGACCTTTCAAAATCCTCCAAAAGATCAATGATAATGCCTACAAATTGGAATTGTCCAAGGGCTATGGGGTTTTTGATGCCTTCAACATTGCCGACCTCAGTTCGTATCACCCTAATGGAAAACTAAGTGAAGACCATTTGGATTTAATTTCAAATCTAAAACAACTCAAAGGGAATGATAGGAATTAGGTTACTGGACCTCTGACTTATAGCTAAGCCTAAGGACTAGAGGGACTGGCATGATAAATCCTTCTGTTTTAGTTGACCCCTATCGAGGCTGAGTACTTCCTTGCTAAGTCACCCTTCATGCCAAGCTGTATGACTTTCCATCTTTCTATAGTATGCCAAATTAATGATTATTCACTCACACTCAAGCCGACCAATTACTTGGTATCTTCCTTACCAAGAAGCTAAGAAAGAGAGAGTCCGGACTGATGAAGCCATCCTTGCTCAGACAAGCCAGCTTTCCATACTTTTTGTCCGCATCTTCTAACAATCTCGCCAGTATAGCATCGTCACGTATATAGTATCATGTGTAGAATCCATTGCACCAATAATTATTTTTCTTGTTTATCCATTTTTACTCCTTTTGTATCTTGTACATTACTTCTTTAGGAAATGCTCTTTTTGTCTTTTCCTTTTTAAGCAGGTTACACTAACTTATGGGTATAAATACCATTATACTTGTAGCTAGAAAGGGAGATTATTCTAAATACACTTAAGTAATTTTCTTTATTGCGTAAACACTATTTGTTTACTTTTAGTATCACTCTTATCCTAACTTTTAAGTAAGGCTAAGTAGTAAGTAACCTCACCGGACCGATTCGTATATCATATCGAATTATACCGTGGATCCTCAGAAGTTTCATTGGTGCGTCATATCCTCTAAAGCTGTTCGTGGGTTTTGTTTACATTTTCGTTCTTCATTCATTTCTATAAGCTTAAGCTCATCTAGCGACCAACCTTATCTATTTTTTGTCACGGTTCGCATTATCTTTCATGACCAAGCATGATAATTCTAATGTCGTGCATGAACAACTTGAATGTAAAATTAATTTAACCAACCACTATAGGCGTGACAAAGAATGATGGAGCTCCACTTGCTTGTCAAATTGATCCGAGGAAGCTCGTAACAGCAGCAGGCCGTGCTTTGACATGTCGTGTCAAATTGCTCAAGATTGAACTTCAGCGTATGACAGCCGAGCAGCTCAAAATGCCGAGCATTTGAGCAGACGGTCTCTCCGGAACAAGGAAACCACACCATATGAGAGAATTTGGCCGAACAAGGCATCAATGCCGAGTTGCATGACTTAAATTGCCGAGCTGTACTTCCCAAACTCCAAGCTCCAAGTCTGGCGAGTAGCAAGCTGAGTCCGAGCTCTTATCTAAAACATTCTAAACTTCCGAGCTGCTACACATGAACAAGACTCGAGTGACTCCGAGCACTCAATAACTTGGCTGGATTCCGAGCGACACGAGCTGCTCACAATCCCAAGATGTTTTCGAATGTGAGCTCTTCCATGGATGAGCATTGCATGATCAAACATGTTCAACCCAAACTGCACTTTCCGAACTCCAAGCTCCACACAAGCCAAGCTTCTTCAACCCACTGTAGCGAAGAGCAACTCCTATTTCTTATTACAGCCGCTGCAAGTCGAGCTACTCCAGCAACTATCCATCTATGTGCCGAGCAACACAGTAACACCAAGAAACAAGCTTCTGATCTGAGTTTGACCAAACTAAGGCTCCTTGCAGTATTCTTTTGCAATACAATGTCAACAGCAGCCCCTTGCCGTGCTTTTGACCCAAAAAACATAAATAGCAGCTACACTCGATTGTTCAATGCAAACGGCAGTAGCAACCTTCGAGCGAGAAGGGACGGCCACCGAGTGAATAAGACCCAAACTTCACACGAGTAATAAAGCAGAACATGTGCCGAGCTCGGGGCATTTTACCAAGCTAACCCTGTAGCCATGCCTCCCACATCCAATGACGGTAGCGAGCGCGTACTAGTTGTGTTCTTTGTGACAGAATAGTGCAAAGCCAAGCCATCTGCCGCAGAGCAAAGAGCATCCACTATCGCTCCTCACCTCCACGACAATTGAATCGTGCTTACAAATCCTAGCCACACGTCCGAGCTCTTCGCAACACAACGAACACTTTGGACGGATCAAAGTCCGAGCTTTCATCCATCTTGCCGAGTAACTCAGCTCATGTCGCACCTTAGAGTTCAGTGACAAATTAGACCAAGCTTATTTTTCCGAGCTCTTGACCCAAGCTCCAAAGCGCGTGTGACAAGACAAATGCCCCGAGATTCATCAAGTCCCAGCCGGTCAACATGAGGACGAGATGTCCGAGCTCCGAGCTCCCTTTGGGTCGAAGTTACATATTAATGACGTAAACCACTCCAAGCTTCATCTAACTCCACATTCCTGCCTAAGCTCTTCGGATCGCGTATCTGACTTGAGAAGCTGCGCTTCCAAGCACTTGAATCACATGCATGACTTGTATAGCCATTGCCGACCATTAACAACAGCAAGAAGTCTGACCTTAAAGGTAAACGAGCGGCTACGTCTAGATAGAGATCATCTAGAGCAATTCAAATATCTAACCTTTAAAAGAAAGCAGTCCATCTCGATGGAGAACCAAATGGGCCAGTTACAACAATACACTGAACAGAGTTAAGAACGATAGAACAAATGGCAGCAGCCGCATATAGTTGGCAACAAGAGTTCACCTATATAGTTGAATTCAGGTGATTAGAAGGGCGCTAGTTGGAAGCTTTGGAACCTGCAAGTAGAGCTCTACTTACTTGATAATCCTCCTTGTTGAAAGATGAGTAGAATTTCATTACCACTATTCATATTTTGTGTAAATCTTGTAAAATTTTCAATCTAAACCCTAATTGGATTCAGTTATCTTAGATAATTTCATAAGTCAACGAGGCCAAACAAGTTAAGAGATTAACTAAATTATAAACTTGAATTTACTACAAATAATAAAAAAAAGGCTTAATAGACTAATTGAACTCTAATCATATGCAAAAATCTTAAATCCAATGTTTGTATAAATACAAGAGATAGAACTCGAACTTGATAAAAATCGTAAAACTAAAACTTATAAACATACAAATTTACTCTAACGGTGATAAAGCCCTAATTGAATACAATTATCAATAAATATGTGTAGTCAAGTAAAATCGCTAACGGATAAATAGAGATAATTTCTAAATACTAATAAACATAAAAAGTAACAAATTAAATAACTAAATTAGCAATATTACAAATATTATTTTATGATTATTTGTAACTTCACATATGTGTATATACATATGTATTAGTTTTATATTGATTTAATTATTTTGATTCAATTTTACTACATATTTGATGTTTAGATATTACATGGTATACAATAATTTTACATCTTATATCTTCTTCCATAATTACATCATATTTTGTTCCAAACATTTTCTAAAAGTGAGAAAACACTTAAAAGAAAAGTCGAAAAGTTAAATTCATTATTTCCTTTTTCTTTCTTTCTTTCTTTTCCTTTTCTTTCTTCTTTTCTATCACAATTACTGTTGCTACATGTCCCTTTCAATATCACTTATAAAAGAAGCAATTAAGAATAAAAAAGCAAGTAACTCTACTTTTTTTTTTCTTTCCCTCCACTATTGGCCAAGTATACAAGTCTACAAATTACTATAATCTTCTATTTTTCTTTTTCAAATTCAAAGCAAAATCAAGTCTTTTCCTTCTCCATTTGGGTTGATACGAATTCTTTTTCAAAAACTTTTCATTTCTCTTTCATTTTGGTCTTCTTACATACAATCATCTAAGTTTCTATTGTATATAATATTAGTCCTTTTCCACACTATTATTTTACTAATTTCAAAGAGGATAAGGGGAACATTTTTCCAACAAGACAAAGAAGTTGATATATTATGTTGTATTTAGTTTCTCTTTGTAATATAAGTTTTTATGTACTCTTTAGTATGCATCTATATTTAGTAGTATTTTATATATTAGGAGATATATGTATAGGAGTATGTGTATTTTAGTATCTTATGTAATAAAACTATATGTACATGTATTTGAATTATATAGATAATTCTTCTTCTTCATGTTTATGTATTTATATATGTATATACTTAAATATATTTAACTATATGTACACATATGTTATATTCACTTAGTTATATATATATATATATATATATATATATATATACACGGTTTATGTACATATAGTACTTGTACATACATATAATATTAAGTATATTTACCTTATCATACATATATGTAAAATATATTATGAAATAGTATAAAAACATGTATAAGTAAGTAGTAAACTATAGGAGTAGTTATATGCGCCTACATGTATATATATTACTCTATTTTTCTAAGATTTAAATAATTATACATATAGTATAGTAGAAGTATTACATATGTTCATATACCAAAGATTACATACATATGTATATTATTACCTAATTTTCTTAAAAATAGATCAAGAAGTATAAATATGTACATACATGTACATATGTTAGATGTGACCATCAAGCGAAGGATAGGAGTTATTTTCCAATATTTAATAGTTTAAAGTATTAAATATATGTATATATTGATATTACAAATTGGAAAAAGTACAAAATTGAAAATTTTTCAACATAGACTAATAAGAAGTTATTAATTCAGCTTTCCTAGTTTCTTAATTTAAAAATCGTAAAATTAAAAAAATAATAATAAATTAATTAGAAAATTACAATTGTAACAGAAGTTAAGATAATTAATGATTTAGGCTTAGAAAAATAAAAAAAAAAACAAAATTACTACCAAACAGATACAAAAAATAAAAATATTTAGAAAATATACAAATTTTAAAATTTTATAAGTCGTTATTAGAAATAAAGAAAATCCAATCAATAAAATCATTAAAGAAAACTTAAAAAGGATAAATAAAAACCTTTGGACCAAAGTAAAATTAGATTGCATTCAATCTAGTGCACTTACTAGTATCAATATGCTTTTATTTATGAATGTCATGGTTAATGTACCATGGTGTGTCTTATCCACTTAGTAGTTTACGAGTCTTGCTTAACCCTTACTAATACCCCATTATTATTTTGATCATAGCTTGGTTCAAACCTACCCTTAGTAAGTTTACGTAATATCCTTATATGTTTAGTTCCAAAGTCATACCAAGCTCAAAGCCATTCACTATGTCAACTACCGATTTGTCGTAATTTCCAACATGTCATTTTTCAGCCTATTCATAGCTTTGCTTCTAGTCACCAACTCGGCTAGAAAACTTGCTAATTGTAGTACAGCCAGCCACCTTATTGGAAACTTTACCAATCACTAGTCAACATGTGGCCATGCTCTCTAACACTAGCAACAACCCCATAACTGTTTTGTTTGTCTATTTTTATGCTTTTATCCTTTTTAAAATCACTTTTAAATGCATTTTAAGTATGTATATTTTCATCTTTCTTTCTCTTGTAATTTTTTTTAAAGGAACTACTATAAATAATCCTTTAACATGTAGGCTAAATTATCTTTTGCTAAATATTAATATACACTTTCTTGTTTCTTACGATTTTTAAGCTCTAAGTTACACTTTACTGTTATGAAATCCCTTTACCAAGGATTTATAGCCAATAACCCTAAATCTACTACTTATGAGTAATATCAAGTATTAGTTTAGATTCTATGGTGCTAAATGGTACATAATATCTACATTAATAGATCATGTTTTCTACTTCCTACTAAACACGTACACATTTTCTATGATATCTTAAAGTACCCATTGTTATTTTTTCAAGTCCTAGTGATTTTCACCTCTTAAGCACATCATAAACAAATTGAGTTGAAAGAAATAGATGAAGAGGATGAGAATGGGGATAGCTTCTACGACTATGAAGTAAGGGGAATAGGAGTTCCTAGAGGATTAGAAAATGTGAAGATATGAATCCCCATTTATTCGGGGATGGAGATGCTATTGAGTACTTAGACTAGGAAGAGAAGGTCATAAATCATTTCAATGTCAAGATTTCGATGAGGCTATGAAGGTGTGATCTACTATTCCAAAGTTTACTAAATATGTAGCATTGTGGTGGAATAACTTTCATGCTTCTTAAAGGACTAATGGAGAGCGGGAAATATGAACATAGCCTGACACAAACCTAAGGCAAGTTTAGACCTAACTTTGAATCGGTTGGGAACCATTGGGCAATAGTTACACTTTACGTTGATCCATAACCAGGCTAAATAAAGTTAGTTTCAAGTAAGGCTTGAAGGCTCAGTGGTTAACAAGCTGGTTTAATGAGTGATGAATTGAATTTAATTTTTTTTATTATTATTATTATTTCTTGGCCAAATAATTTTTTATCTTTTATTTTTTTGTCACATCATTTGTAGACATATATTATGTATACCAAATTAACAATATGCATTTACACTACATGTTACATGTCACATCTCATGTTATATATAGTTGAAAATATACAAAAGTTAAGTACGTACATTATTTATCAAATAGAAATTTGATACAAATACCTCAAGTAGAAATTCCTACAAAAATAAACACCTAACAAAATTATCTAAATCAATACACATGTTACAAAATTAGGTTTTCCTTCAACTAGAAAAAGAAGAGAATGCATGCTCCATGCAAATGTAAAAGCCCCAACTTTGAAAACAACCAATTAGTTTTTTTCTCATAAGGTACTACTTAAAAAAGTATTTTTTTTCCAAATGAGGTGCTTCAATTTCATGTGGTTGATTAAGATATTGTATTCATCTCCTTTTTTCCATAGGTGGATTTTCTTGCAGTACTTCCAATGCGCCCCAGGAAATCCCATCTTTATCTACAATAATGTGAAAAATTTTATCCATCTCCTTTTTTGTGCATGTATAGAACTATATGTGAGATACTAAGAGTTGAAAGTTGAGAACAAGAGCGAGCAATGTGAAGAAACAAAGACCTAATGGTTGAATTTATAGCACTCTATATCTATCTCTTTCTGTCCCCATTTCTCTTTCTCTCTCTCATTCATAGTTGATATGGATTTGTCATTTTCCCTCTTTTATTTTCTATCTTCTTTCCTTTCTCTTTCTCTCTCCCATTGATAATTGATTTGCCCTTTTGCTCACTATCTTTTTCTATCTTCTTTTCTTTCCCTCAGTTACATATGTGACATTACTAATAATATTTTCTCATTATGGGATGGTTCATCTTGAATAAAAATGTCTCAAATTTTTATTTATTTGCAAGTGTCACACACAATGTTAAAATAAATTTACATTTAACATACGGAGATACAAGATAGAAAATTAAACCCTGCCTAGGTATAGGGGAAAGAGCCAACGTTTTGATATATTGAACATATGAAAAGAATAAATTACAATGTAAATGAAACATAAAAGAAGGTTTCCATATGGGAAGAAATTAGAAGTGCTTAGGGAAAATTTTTATAATTATCTTCAAGGTTGCTACAAAGGTGCCTATGTATTTATTAATTTGAATTAGATCGTTGCAGTTCGATATAACTTTTTGCAAAACCTTTAGTATGTTGGTCAATATTTAGATCAGAGATTTGCATGCAAAAACTAACTAAACACTTATCAATTCTATCTTTCAAGCAAATTAACTTATCAATGTGCTTCTGATCTTGAAATTAATATTGTGTAAATGATTCTAATAAATCATGTAATGTGTAATCACTTAAGCAATCAAGTAATATATCATTAAGACAATAATAGATCACGACTAAATAAAGAGTGTAGGGATCAAAAAATCAAGCAAGCATATGTAACGTTCTACCTTATGCGTCAGTTTACCCTTTTTGCCTATGACTTGGGATATGGATATCCACACCATACTCCTTATTTGAAGAAAAATTTTACATAAAGTCAACAATTCCCATGATCTTATCTTACCTCCAAGTCACAAGTCTATGGAATCTCCCTCCCAGGTTCTCTTAAACAATATCAAACTAATTTTTTAAGAGATTAGTGATTGTTTAAGGATTACAATAGATTTCCTTACACTTTTCCACAATACTCAGTAATATGAAATTCTTAGGTAATGAGCTTTATCTCTTAGATCAATAAACATTTGTAAGCTTAACTAAACTATGATATTACGAAAACTTTTGTAGCTCTTACTTTTCTCCTTTCTCTTTTCTCTATGTATTCATCTTTAAATAGTTATGGCTTCTAACATTCAAATGTTCTCAATATGATAGTAGTTCTTGTATAGCCATTACATCTCCAAATCTCTCTGATCTTCTTACTTTGCTGTCTTTGTTGATACACCCATCTATCATGTGATACTTTCCTTATAACTTATTCATATACTTAAAAGCTTTTGTTGAGCTATTGTATCACTTGCTTTTAAAATATTCATAATTATTACTTTTGTATCACTTGGCTATCTAAATTTATTATTTAAGTATATCTTCATAGTATTGGTTCTAGACTTATACTTCTTATAATGAGCTTTTGATCATGATTTGCTTCTGATACCTCTTTTGTGCTTCTATTAAGTAAATCAGTTAAGTCCTGTGCTTTTGATAAGTGTTATCTTTTGATTAGTTCTTTTCCTTCCTTCCTTCATCTTGAAAATAATGTGGCCTTGTCTTGCACTTCTAATTAATATTGTTCTATTCGTCTTAATTTGATCAACTTCTAAATATAATAGGTTCTGTTTTAAGTCCAGTGTTAATACTTTTATCATAGTTTTTAGTTCTTCATGTTATTCCTGACCTTATCAAAATTTTCAAAATTCGATTCTTATTCTTCTCAAGTGCCTTCAAGAATTTTATTCTATGTGACTTAACTAGCAATAATAAAATACCTTTCATTCATTTCTACATACATTTTGTTATCATCAAAATACATCTAATTTAGGGTTTATCATAAAAAATTCTTTCATCTAGGTTCTTACATTAACACTTCCCCCATCTTTTGAAGTTACTGGAAGTATTCATGTTCCTCCATTGACGTCATACATGTCTCCTATTCTTTGCATGACACATTGTAGCAATCCTCCATGTAGGCAATTGCTTCAACATTGATGGCAAAAAGGGAGGCCTTTCGATCGTTAAGTATGAAGCCCACCAATGGCTGTTCAATGGCCATCATTAACATCGAAGCGACATAAACCTATCGAGTAGTAGGATCAAGTAGCTCTTTGCAATGCCTTCCTCCACTAATTGAGATTGTTAAAATCTATGACACCATTATTATTGTCAAACTCGAAATTGGTGCTCAGGTAATGCTGAAACTCCATTTGAGCCCCTCTCCCCTTATAAAGACTTATGTCTTTTCAACTTCTAAGTCAACAAATGTTCACCCAAGAATAAGTAACCATGACTGGTATGACTATAAGGGAGAAACTAATGCTTAACCACCATACATGAATGAGAATTGTGAAAATAACTCATTTAGGTCATTAGACACTTGCGTAACCTCTACTCGTTATTCCATACTATACATGTCTTACTTGTCAAAAGTGAATCAACAATACTATAAAACATTTTAAGATGATCTTCAAGTTCATCTATTTCATAATAAGGATCTAAAATAGTAACAATAAGATGAACACGAGGAATTTCTCTATAATACTGTAACCATTTGGACACTATTCCAACTACACATTGTTGGAGGTTAGGGTTGTTGAGTGTTTCAAGCAAAACAATAAGAATGTTCACAATTTCCATAAAAATCGGTGCATACTAAACCCTTAAGATTTTAAAAAAAAAAAGAAAATTTAGTTGAGTGATGAAAAACATTGAGAACCTTAAGCAACTAGTTACATATGTCCCAATCACTGGGGCAAATTTCTACTTTCGCTAAGTAGTGTATAGCAAAGTTACACAATAGGTCCTTATAACATACTATGCTTTCCAACGTTCCATATTTAAAATCCCATAGTTCTTGAACATTCTTTTTAGATTTTCTAACGCTCTTGTCATTTTGGTGGCAAAATTCCCTCCATAACTTGTTTAAAGAGGGCATATTAGTTATAAGTTTAACCGTTTGTCTTATCGGGAATACTTGGATATTGTAAATTTCAAATTCCATCATTGACATATAAATTTAAAATAGGGAATGCATATCTTATGTAAAGAAGCATTTCACCAAGCGTAGGGTGGCATAAGTTTTTAAGCTCATCAATTGATGCAATGTTTTGCAATTGTGATATCAAATGCAATAGAAAAAATTTTGCCTACTAAACTATACTTGTCTAAAATAATACTTATAATTCTATATATGTTTTGTACTATGTGGTGTTCATTTAACACAGTAAAACCTGCTACTTTAAGTCATATTTAAGTAACCAAGAGTTTAAGTTTACATTTAGAAATCAACTAAGAATTTGAAAACCTTAAGGATTTAAGTTTACATTTAGAAATCGAACCTAATTTCTCAATTCAAAAGATTCAAAGTATTTGAAAACCCTAATATGAAAACAATAAACTCTAAATCATCCAAAAGCCTAAACTTTAAGATGAGCTAGAGATACTTAAAACTTGAAACCTTAAATGAATAATTAGGAAATCCAAACTTAACCAAATTTTACTCAATTCTAAAACTCTATGATTTCCTTTAAGCAGCAAATCATAATAAATAAATCACCACAAGAACTAAACCCAAAAAAGACTATACGTATAAGACTTCTAATGAATCAATCTTATTCAATTTAATTTTGAAAAATTCATTGGAACTAAAGATAATAATGAGAGTTAGATTGACTTATCATATGATAACTTCCCATAGATTCAAGATAAGATAATCCACTTCTCTCCAATAAGCCATACTACCTATTGATAAGCAGCTTAACTAATCACATAAAGTAAATATATTAAAGTCAAGATGACATGACAAGGCCATGCCCTTAAAGGATATTACCATTCCGATTAGAAGAAGAAGGAATGGCAACCATTCCTTATCATTCAAACATCCATTCCATTGTTTTTCACATCCACTATTTGCCTTATTATGCTTGCATTGTCTAATCATTACATGACAAGCTTATGCACTAAATTTAAAAGCAACAAAAATGTATTGTTTTAGGATGCACTACATACTTATACAACTGACCATATCGCCCTCAAAATCTTCTCATTCTCTCTCACTTTTCAAACACATTTAGTGTTAAAACAAAAGGAAAACCAAGCCCTACTTTTTCCTTTCATCACTACCACTTCAACACACACGCACACACATAACACAAAAGTGTTTTTTTGTTGCCCTCACTTTTCTCTACACAAAGAGCCACTTTAGAAAACTTGTACAACTCCATTCAAGAAACTTTAGAACACTCAAAACCATCCTTAAACACCTAGGCTTTGGGAACCCAAGGAGCTAAAGAGGACATCTATGTACAAAATCCACTACCCATTTCACTTAGAAAGAAGTAAGTTTTAAACTTGAGCACCTTTAGAATACCATGCCTAAGAAATTATACATGTTTGAGGATGTTATTATGTACATAAAGTGATATTCTAGTTAGTTTATACTAAGTGCCAAGCTCCATGAATCTCTTACATAAATGTTGGAATATGAGTAGGTTAGATTTAGTGTTTTTATAAAATACCTACCTATCACTTAAAGTAGAAGTTTATAACTCGAGAAAATCATCAAACAAGTGCATGACCAAGTTGGAAGCATGTTGGATGTGATATGTTTGGAGTATATCCAAGTGTTATTTTTACTTATATTTAGTTTCACAAACGTGAATTTGGCTTTAGATAAAGGAAAAATCACTACATGAAGCTTTGGTGTAGAAATCAACCCCTAAGGACTTAAAACAATTTGTATTGCTTATAATAAGTGTATGATCTATAAACTTCACTTAATACTATGACAAAATAATCCTCATACTAAGAAGCAATTAAGTTAGAATTAGACTACAAATAATGTGAGCCCTTGATTTGTCACTTAGACTTAAGAAAATGATGAATTAAGTGGAAAAGCAAGTTAGAAGTCACCCAAACCAAATCGACCAAATCTAGAACCAAGGGAAAATACACTTAAAAGACATAATAAAATAAGGTAAACAAAGTGAAAAGATTAAACAAAGCGAAAAGATTAAACAAAGCTAGTAAGATAAGGGTTAAAGGCCTAAAATTCAAAATCGAGCCTTAAATGCTCAAACCAAGCCTAGAACTTTTAGTTGGACTTTCATGGAATTTCTTATTAACACCTTAACTCTTAAAGAAAAAAGGTGTTATGAGACCTATAGGAAGTGAAGACAAGATACCCCATTTTTGCCCCCTTTTTTATTATTTTTTTAATTTATAGAATAGGGTAAAGATCCTAATTTAGAAAAAATACAAAAAAAATAAAAATTTTGGAAAAATACAAAAAATAGAAAAATTAGAAAAATCACAAAAAGTAGAAAATTTAAATAAGTATTTAAATAATAAGTTTCAGTGTTTTAATAATAAGTTTTTTATTTAGCTTTAGTGTTTTAATTAGGAGAGGGGTGTTAGGCATGGGCTTAAATTCAAATCTAGCTTAGGCAAGCCTTGTCCATGTGTACAATTTGATTGTATACATGGACAAGGTATAAATCAATGGCCTAATGATAATAAACTTAGACTTGCACTTGGGTTTAGCTTGGAAATATAGGGTTTAAATCTCACCAAAGGTATAAATGGCCTTTTATTTTTCACCATAGAACACTTCATCATCATGCTACATGTCCACTATGGGATACGTAACACTACCACATCAACCCCTCATAATAGGTATCATGCCATATCACCTATAACACGGGCACGTGTTTGCCACATGGCATAACTCGTATCATATACACACGCACCACACAGGCACATGTTGCCACATGGCATAACACTTACTGCTAGGTGGCATGATACATATCACCACACGACATGACATGCCATTGGCCATATATCTTTCAAGATACATAGCACTTTCCTGTTGGATTATGTAATGGACGCAACGCCACATTAGTGCCTCTTTCCTTCCCTTTCTTTGCCTTTGCTTCATTTTCTCCAAAATGTCCGCGCTTTCTTCCCTTTCTCTCCCTTTGTTACAATTTCGCCAAATCAATAGCAAAATTGCAAACTAGGCATGGCCTAGTTTCATTTTTAACTAAAATCCTATCTAGATTTAGTTGACTACGTGTTTGAATTCGGATTGAAAACTAGAAAAAAAAAATGGATTTCAAGGGTTAAAGTTCATTAACACAATTCTCCAAATTAAGTTGATTGCTGAACTTTCCTAGCTTAATAAGTGATGGATTAGTATAAAAAGAGGTCGAAGAAGAAGCTTAAGGACATAATCAATAGAACTCTCACTCTCGAACTCCTTCCACTCATAATCTCACTCTCTCTCTCTCTCTCTCTCTCTCCCCATTGCCACAATCTCTCTCTTTAACTTGAAGTCACGCTTGAAGAAGATCAAGCAAAGCCAACTACATAACTAATATTAGAAACCTCAAGCTCTTTAACTTGACCCTTATTGCTCCTTACCATAACCCTTAAGCTATTCCACCAAATCACAACCACAAAACCCTAACCACTACCACTCCTCACAAAGCACCACCCTAACCATTATGACAAGTCATAACAACTCCACCATGAGACTGGCAGCTACCAAAACCCCCTAACCCAACCATTCCCTCAACCTAAACAACCACCACCACCACCACTAATCCAACCTAAAAATCACCCAAACAGCAGCTACTCCTCGTGGCTCTCTCCCTATCCCCTACAAGTCCAATAAAAAACCCACAAAAACACCCCTTCCTTACTCACTTTGGTCATCAGAAGTGGTTAAAGCGACCCCTCATATGCTATTGCTCCTTCAAGATCGGATCCGACCTATACCCGACCTAAAGCCCATGTTTAGACTCGACTTTAAGCCTGATTTGTGCAAGCTTCCTTGGTCTGGCCTTATTTCTTGATTCGACTTTTCCTTTATTTATTTATTTATGTATTAATTATTGTAACTTGTATTTGTAATAAAAAAACGAAAAAAAAAGAAAAAGGAAAAAGGGAAAAACAATCCAAAGAGAACCAAAAACAAAAAAAAAAAAAAGGAAAGAAAGAAAAAGGAAAAGGGGGTAGGGTAGGAGGAAGAAAAAAGAAGAGAAAAAGAAAGCTTAGTTTTTATTTTTATTTTTATTTTTTTAAGATGAGTCCAAGAAAAATAAAATAGAAAAAATACTAAAAAGATAAAAAAAAAAAAAACACCATTTTATAACTTAAAAAAAATCCTTTTTCAAAATAACTAAAAAATAAATGAACCCTTTTAAAATTAAGGCCTCTTTAAATTTTTTTTTAACCAAAAAAATTAAGACCTTCTAGAAAATTTTCAAAATAAATTAAAAAAAAAATAAGAAACTTAAACTTGATTATTTTCCAAAATACAAGAGATCAACCCATTATTGTTTTAAAAAAAAAAAGAACTATATATGTACAATCTTGAAAAATAGGTACATAGGTACCTCCGGGGTGACGTAAAAAATGAAAAGCTAATCTTTCTACTTTTAGTTTAAATTACTCAGTTTATTAAAAAAAATGTAATTTATTTGTGTCAATTTTTAAAATTTGATTTCTAGAAATTAAATCTGAATTAAAAAAGTTTATAGTACCCATAAGAGTTTTAAGAACTTAACCCCCAAACTCATTTCTTTACTTTATTCAAAACCCTTTTTCTTTAAAATCAATTTTTTTCCTATGCGAACTAGTGTCTAGATCAAAACCAAATCTACCCATTTGTTTTTTATCTAAACTAGTTCTCAACCCTAGTTGAGTGGCGACTCTAAAATATTTTTTAAAAAAAGCCAGTCTTCTTTAAATTTTAGTCGATAATCAATATTAAACAAGTAGAGTTTAATAATTATTAGTTTAAAGAAGAATTATTTATAAAAACAGGAAAAATCAGGCTCGATAAGATAACAACTCTAATAGGGATATCAAGAGGGTTAGCCATCTAGCCTTTCAAATTTAGAATTAATATTTAAATCACCTTACTAAATGTAATTTATTTATTTGTTCTTATTTTTTATATATAGTTGTACTAACCTTTCTTGCCGGGTTAACCTTTTTTAAATTTTTTATGAGGTTTTTAACTTTTTGAATCATATTTGAATGGTAGAAATAGTCAAACCCGGACCGTATTTGGACCTTAGGATTAGGGGGTAAGGGTTAGGGGGGGCTAACATTCTGTAGGCTTTAGGTGCTATGGTGTAACCATCGCTCGGGGTTAATTAGGTCACCTCCACTTAAGCTTAATGTGACCAATGAAAGTGTTTTTCAACAAGTGAGGTCATAAAAGCTTAAGGACCTTTAGAACCCACCCTTTATGCATTCACTACATTCAGAACCAACAAATAATTAAGCGAAATGAAAATAAAGAAGAAGAAAAGAATAATAGCTCAGAATTTCTTTAATTTCCCTTATAATTTCACCATGTTGTAAACATAAAGTTGATATAAATAGGTTTAGTTTCATACTTTACTGTAAATAACGATCCTTCAATCTTGTAACAAACATTTTCTTTGTAATTCAGCTCGAGAAATGGCCTACTCATCTAACTCCATCCATTTCAAAGAAAGGTTTGTCGACAAGCCCAATAACCCTAAGCCTGCTTTAGACCAATGGCTTCGATATTTCAACCAAATGGAACAAGAGATCATCACCAACAAGATCAGGCCTACCTATTATATCACTTCTTAGAGTAAAGATTGAGATCTACTTAATTAGGGCCTTAACTAACTTTTGGAAACCTGAGGAGGTAGCTTTTCGAGTTGGGCTTCATCTAATCAATCTAACGCTTGAGGAGGATACCCAATTACTTCAAGCCCCATCCTTAGAGGATATATATACTCCAAATTTGGAAGTTGACCTAGTAAATTCATTTCAAGATTCTTAGGGATCGGAAAGGCTGAAGTAAATAAGGCCCTAAAGAGTTGTAATGGAAACTACATCAAACTGGAAGACCTGAAAGCCTAGTTTACTATTGAGCCCAATTCCAGCAAATGGGTCACCTTCTGTAGTAATCCCAAAGATTAAGGGCAGAACATAATGAAGGCTTTCATCCTAATCGCATTCTAGACTCTCCTATTCCCTAATGGAAAGTTTCTCATCCATTTTAAGGTTGTAAAGTTAGTGGACCAATTTTCTTAAGGGCAAGTCATATGTCACTACCCTCTTTGCAAAACAAATTAGAAGCCTAAACATTTTGAAAGAGAAAAACAAAGGTACAATAAAAACTAGCATGACATTATTAATGGTCTAGTTTGTAAACCACATGAAGTGTTTTAGACTTGACTTGATCTAAGGAGAATTTGCTTACAGGATTGATTTAATCAATTCCTTCATCGATAAAGTCCATCTCCCAAAAAAGAAGTCTACTTACTATAGGGTGGAAGTCTTACAAAATTTCCAAGTCACCAATATCTTATGGACAACAGGTAGAGCAACTTCAAGAGGGTAATCCTAATCTGTAAAAATTATTAAGTAGTACCCCTAATTAAGATGAAATGGTGCACGGGCTATTACCCCTAACAACATGATCAGCCAGTTCGGGGGAATTCAAGACATAGTTTATAGGCCCCTACTGGGTATCATGACCCTAAATTACAAAGACCTTCAGTTTCCAATGCCATAAAAGATATCTAAACTCTAAGCGATTAAGAAACTATAGGAAACAAAGACCGTTAGTCCTAACATTGATTTAAGAGAATGAATGGGAGAAGTAGACAAGCATAGGATCACTAAACAATATTTGTATGATCAACTCCATAAGGTAAGGGAGATTTAGTATCAAGCATTAGAGGTCATACAACATGCGCCAACTAAACCAAACCCTAAAATCAAGACCTATACGAACCAAATACAAGCCTATGTAGAAGTTATTTATGAAGAGCACGGCATGTGAGAAGACCTCTTTTGGGAATCCAGACAGCGTTCCCAAGCCTTAGAACATCAATTGAAAATGATCTAAAGAAGGCTTAAAAGAACTTCAAGAAGCAAATGAGCCTAGCACAAGAAAGAGGAAGGAAGCACTAGCAAGATCCAGTAAGCAGCAAAAAGGAACACTAGCTAAGCGCTAGAAAAATGTTTAGAAATACAATTACTTTTTTGAAACAATGTATTTTTCTTTTTTTTTTTAAATAATGTAAAAGGGAACTCTGAAAGCTACAAAATAATGAATAAAATTCCTATCTTACTAGTTAATTGTCGATTTTATCTCTCTACATTTGTATGCCATACATCTTTGCATTCTCATCCATTTATTTATTTATTTTTCATTCATCTCATTTCTTTAAAATATATGTGCTAACTTGTTGAGAAGTAATCTTGAACCAGGTCACAAAGATAGCTCCCAAACAACAAGCCCTCTAAAGAAGTCTTATCTAAACTCATTCACAGGCTAAGATGGCCAACTAAGGAAACGACAACAATAACAAAAATGACAACAATAATGTCAAACCTAAAGTCACTGATCCTACTGTGCTGAGGTTCTACTCCTTAGAACAAATAATAGGAAAGATTGTATATCAGTTAAGCTTCATCACTAACAGCATTGCTTTACTTAAATCTACAACACCATTAAACAGAGAAAGCTCTATAGCTTGATATGGAAAGAATACTGAAGCCCTACCCCTTCAAGTAGAAGAAGCCTATCCTAAAGTTAACCTAGCCTTTAAATACTTTAAGATCGAGGGGGTTTATCCAAAAGTCAACCGGACTTTTGAGCCCAACACTTATTCATTCTTAGTTAACCCAAAGACAAAAGCTGATCAAAATCGATTGAAAGAATTAGAAAGGTGGTTAACCCAGCAGATCACTGAAAAGATGAAAATGCTTAAAGGTTATGATGGTTGCAAGCAAGCTTGTATTATAGACTTCTCAACTTATGACTATGGAAGCTTCCTTGAAAAATTTAAGGTACCTGAATTTGAGAAATATAATGGGATTAACTCCCTTAAATACTAGATTATAAGTACACAAGATGGGCAAATATGTACAATATGACCAGCTTATCGTACAAACTTTGCAGGACAGCTTAACGAGCCCTACTTTAACCCGATACACCCAATTGTTTTGAATTAGGTGAACATATGGGAGAAGCTAGCTAGGGCATTCTTCAAATAATACAAGTTTAATGTTGAAGTGGCACCAACCATGATGGACTTGGTTGCCTTACTAAAGAGGTATAATGAATCATTCAAGAAATAAGCCTAGAGGTGGAGGTCCCTGGTTGCAAAGGTATCTACCCCCATGATCGAGAAAGAGCTAACTTTAACTTTCATCAATACTCTTAAGAGACCATACTTCTTCTACTTAATTGGGTAAGCCTCCTCCAGCTTCGTAGAGGTAATAGCTACAAGATGCCAGATTGAGAGTGATATCTTTTTTGGTAAATTACAAGAGCCATAAGATAGAAGACCACCCTCTGTAAAGCCCACTACTAGTAAGCCTAAAGTAGCTGCTGTCTGTATTGTAAATTCAAACACCTAGCCCAATATCTAGGTTTCCTTTAGAACAAATCCTCCACTAGTTTAGCAACAATTCAAAAGCCAGCTACATGTCAATAGGGCCTCAAGACAGCTCACTAAGATATTAGTTCCTCTTAGCCAAATCCTTCAAAAATTAAGAAAAGATAATCTGCTCTATTTTTAGCTTCCTAATGAAAGGTACAGGCCAAGGGTTTTTTTTATCTAAATGTAAAGTGTTAGTATCATTTGGGTTAAATGGGCCATTCAACTAACTCATGCTGGAGAATAAAAAATAAAATTCAAGACCTAATTGACAAAGGTTTGGTCCAACTTGACTTTGTGGAACCCCCAATTCCAAACGTCAACAACAACCCTTTGGCTAACCATGGTCCTATCACTAATATGATATTTTTTAACCTTACCATCAACATAATTAGTTTTAACTAAGAGCCCGTGGTCTATAGATTCTACAAACAAAAAGAAAAGCAGGCTTTAGAGACCAAAAGATACACCTTCCATGTGCCCTTAGCCTCTTTCAACTACCAAGTAGTAAATCAAGGGCAGTTGGGTTCTCCCATAGGAAGGATTACTGGCTTCAGTAAAATCTATGACTCAAAAGAAGACCTTAAAAGGAAGAATGTGCTGGAGGAATTAAGTAACAAGCCAACCAAGGGTAAAGAAGGGTTATTCGCCTTCACCAAAATGATTAAATCAAGTGAGTACAAAATAATGGACTAGCTCACAAAAACTCCAGCATAGATATCACTCATAGGTTTGTTGATGGCTTCTAAACCACATTGAGAAGCTCTATTCAAAACTCTAAGGGAGGTTGAGGTCCTTCGTGAAATAGCAGTTAAATGAATGCGATCAGTTACCAACTTTATCTTCACTATAGATTAGATTTCTTTCTCCACTAAAGAACTAGGTAAGGAAGGTAATCAGCACACTAAGCTATTCTTTATAATAGTAGGTAAACAATATAACCATAACTAGAGTCCTCATTGACAACGGATCATCACTAAATGTTTTCCCTTTTGCTACCCTAGATCTATTGGGTATTGATGCAACCACAATTAAGCCGAGTTCAACAATAGTTAGGGCTTTTGATGGATT
Organism: Lumnitzera racemosa; assembly: GCA_024138005.1. Taxonomy (NCBI): domain Eukaryota; kingdom Viridiplantae; phylum Streptophyta; class Magnoliopsida; order Myrtales; family Combretaceae; genus Lumnitzera; species Lumnitzera racemosa. The sequence goes on from JAMXBC010000005.1 coordinate 57,125,907, forward strand.
CAAGAGAAAAATTATTGGGGAAATCGGCTTACCAGTTAACATTAGCCCATAAACTGTCAACATCCAATTCCAGATTCTAGACATCTTAAGGACTTTCAACCTCTTATTGGAGAAACCCTGAATAAGGGCCATACCATCAAGTTTACATCAGAAGGTTAAATTCATCTCAAATGGCTAGGTCATAATAACTTTGGGTAACCAGGATTATGAAATATATAAAGAAATGGCCATGCCTACATTGGCATTGAAGAGCAAAAGGATTTTAGGCTCCAGATGTTTGAAGAAGTGTGTATGAATGCCAATTAGACGAAGGATGAGAGGCTAAAATTCAAAGAAGGGTAGGTTAGTACATATGGGCTTAGCTACATTCCAACCCCAATGGAAGAGTTGTGAAATAAGCAAGTGAGGGGCAATAGAGGTGATAGATTACATCATACCCCAATGACCTTTCCACTACTAATAGAAACATTCATCCGGGCTAATGTTCAAACTGCAAAATCTACCAAAGAGGGCAACCCCAAGAAGAATGAAATAATAGGCCCATCTCACAAGCTCCAGTACCTAAATAATTGGTTCTCCATCTCTATGAATAGCAATAAGTCCTCTCTAGGGTAAAGGATAAATCATGGTTCAGTATTTTGTTAAGTTTTGTAATAATTACCTTTGCTTTACAATACTATGCTTGAAAGAATTTCTTTTAATCTAATAAAAAAATTAGTCTCCAATCTCTTTACTCCTTCCTTGCTTACACTTCTTTCCTTTACATATTTTTGACCTAGATCCAATGCTCTAAATAAAAGCTAGGGATATCTCGCACAAACAGGTGATGAAAATATTGATATCACTTTTGACCTTACCAGGTTAGTCATCAAGAGTGATGTTAATGACTACAATAACATGAAAGAGAGCTAGCAAAGACATGAAGTGGGTAGAATTTTCATTGATGAGCTAACCAAGAAAATTAATGTTGGGATTAAAGACAACCCTAGGAATTTGAAGATTGGAAGGAACTTAAAAGAGGAACAAAAGGCAGATAAGACCACACTACTGTCTAAGTATTAAGATGTGTTTTCATGGTCTAATGAATATATGCTTACTTTAGATCTATCAATTGTGGTCTATCATTTACCCACACAAAAGGATGTCAACCCTAAGAAGCAAAAGCTAAGGAGATTCAAACTAGATATCTTGTTGAAAATTACAGAAGAAGTCAAAAAGTTATTGGAGGTCGATTTCATCAAAGTGTCTGATTATCCTAAGTGGGTAGTCAACATTATGCTAGTGATAAAGAAGAACAAAAAAGTTAAAGTGTGCATAGATTTTCAAGACCTCAACCAGGTAACCCCTAAAGATAATTTCCCTTTTCCCCATATTAACATCTTGATAGATAATGCAACTAAGAACCATCTCTTCCCCTTCCTGGATGGATTCTCCAGACATAACCAAGTTTGAATGTTTGAGGAAGATAAAGCCAATACAATGTTCATTACATTATAGAGCACATTATGCTATAAAGTAATTCCTTTCAAACTCAAAAATGCCAGGGCAACTTACTAAAGAGCAATGGTAGTAATCTTTCACAACATAATATACAAAAAGTTAAAGTATATCTTGATGATATGATTGCAAAATCCAATAAGGGGGAAAATCACATGGATAACCTAAAGAAACTATTTGATAGGTTGAGAAAATTCCAATTAAAGTTGAACTAAGAGAAGTGCTCCTTCAAAGTAACTTCAGGGAAATTATTAGGTTTCATATTCAGCAAAAATGGTATCGAAGTGAATCCTGATAGTCAAAGCAATAGTTTACTTGCGCTCTCCACGTACACTTAAAGAAATTAGAGGCTTATTGGGCCACTTAAATCATACAACCTGGTTCATATCTCAACTTACAAATAAATGCTATCCCTTGTTTAAGTTGTTGAAAAAGAACGCTAAGATAAGTTGGGACGAAGAATGTGAGCAAGCCTTCATAATAATCAAGGAGTACCTCATGAATCCTCCAATTTTAATAGCTCCTAAACTTAGGAAGACGTTGTTTCTATACCTTACAATATTACTAGAATCCATAAGGTATATGCTTAGTTAGAAAAATAGGGAAGGAAAAGAACAAGCCATACACTATTGAGTAAGACGTTTACAGAAGGGAAACAAAAGTATTTAGAAATTGAAAGAACATGTTGTGCTTTAGTTTAGGTAATGCATCAGCTCAAAAATATACGCTCTATTACTAAATTGAATTGCTGACTCAACATGACCCCCTAAAGTACTTGGTAGAAAAGACAACCTTGATTAGCAAAATCTCAAAGCGGCAAATGTTTCTATCAGAGTTTGACATCACATACGTGAACCAAAATTTAATCAAGGGGCAAGCCTTAATAGATCATATGGTAAAAAATTCCCTCTGATGATACCCCTTAAGAGGTATAAGTTAGATTCCCTAACGAAAGCATCTTAGTAGTTGAAGGTAGTTCTGATGAAGAAAAATATGATAAGCCCTCAATGTAGAAGATGTTTTTTGATGAAGCCATTAATGTGTTTAAGTGTGGAATTGGGGCAATATTAATATCCCTTCAAGGTACGCAATTCCCTAGAGCTATAAGGCTCGTTTTCCCATATACCAACAACATCACTGAATACGAGGCTTATATCATGGGAGTCAAAATGGCCTTAAATAAAGATATTCAAGAATTAGAGGTGTATGAGGATTCTTCACTCATTACTGACTAAGCTAAGGGGGAATACAAAACGAAGGATCCTAAATTAGTACCTTATCATCAACACTTAACTGAATTAATAGAGAAGTTCAATGAAATCACTTTCACTTACATACCAAGGACTCAAAATCAATTTGCCAATGCATTAGCCACTTTAACATCTATGACCCAAATATTTGGTAGAGTTGAAATTTAACCCCTCACCATTGAAGTTGAAGAAAAGCCTGCCTTCTTTCTAGAAATTGAAGGTACACATGATGAAAAGCCTTGGTACCATGATATTAAAACGTTTCTACAAAAAGGTACATACCTTAAGGGAGTTGAGAAAAAGGACCGAAGGACGATCAAGAGATTGGCTACCCAGTTCCTAGCAAGTGAATCCAACTTGTACTGACTATCATTTGACAATATACTTTTAAGGTATATAGATGATAAAGAGGCCTAGATTTTGATTAAAGAAGTACATGAACGAATATGTGGCCCTCACATGAATGGTTACATGCCGGCTAAGAAAATTATGAGGCTAGGATATTGCTGGTCAATAATGGAAGGCAATTGCATCAAACATGTCAAGCATTACTACTTATGCCAAGTTTATGCAAACAAGATAAATGCCCCACCTCAAGAATTACATACACTCTCTACGCAATGGCCATTTTCAATATGGGGTATAGACATCATTACATCGATTACTCCAAAGGCATCTACGGATCACTGTCGACTACTTCAATAAATGGGTTGAGGCTTCATCTTATTCAAGTGTTACTAAAGGGATAGTAGTCAAGTTGGCTCAATAATGGGCATCTGTAATGATCATCACCAATAACGGCACAAATCTCAACAATAGGCTTATGTCAAAGTTGTGTTGACAGTTAAAGATCATCTATAGGAACTCTATGCCTTATTGACCCTAGATGAATTGAGCGATTGAAGCAACCAATAAAAATCATTAAAAAATAATTGAAAAGATGGCTACCACATACAAAGATTGGCATGAGATGTTCCATTTGCACTCATGGCATATTAAGCTTCCATTAGAACATCAACAAGGGCAATAACCTACTCCTTAATATATGACACTAAAGCAGTATTATAAGTGGAAGTTGAAATCCCATCTCTTAGAGTGCTATTAGAAACTCAATTGGATGAAACTAATTAGGTAAAAAAGTGCATCGACCAGTTGAATTTGATTGATGAGAAAAGATTGACAGCCTTATGTCATAATCAATGTTACCAACAAAGAATGGCTCGAGCTTTTAACAAAAGGGTACAACCTTCGAACTTCAAAGTACGGGGATATGGTGTTAAGAAAAGCCCTTCATTCGCTTAAACTATATATATATATATATATATATATATATATCACGAACGCTCCAGTAAGTATACTAGGTTAGAATCAAGTAATACAGAGCAAATAAGGTTGTCGATCTCTTAAGGACTAAAAAATTACTAATCCTATACTAGTTCTTGTCAATATTCAAGCAATAAAAAATAGTTTAACTAATATAATAATTATACTAAAACTACTAAAAAGAAAATAACTATAAAATATCTAAAACCAAGCAATCAATTAAGAACTGTGGGAAAACATAATCCACCCTAGATTATACAAATTAAATTGTTATTATATTATATAGATTAATAGCTATGTGTTCATTTAAGGGAAATTATTATGCCTTAAAACTTAAGGACTTAAACCTCTAATTAATCAGTCAGCTTCTGCATCTCCAATTAACAGTAAACTCTAAATTACAATCATATATCTCTCGATACTATGATTTCCTAATATCCTAAATGAATTATCCCTAATGTCTTAGTGAATAATCAATCGCCAAACATCGCATTAATCTCTAGAGAATTTCTAATTAATTCAATTAACGGTGCTTCCACATTAGTCGATCAAATTAACCAAAAATTTTTAACAAACCCTATATCAACTCCCGTATTACTAAGATTTCTAACAATTATAATCGAAATCATAGACATTGCAATCATAAATCATCCATATATCTATTTATCTTATAACATGAACACAATCATCATCTTAGCTACCTAGGGTTTTATCAATTCCCATAAAAAAATTTAGCCAACCATGGAATTTGAAACAAAAGCACAACAACTAATTGAAATTGCCAAGAAATTCATAAATGAAAGTATTAATAATTCACATAATTGCATAGATATATTTAAAATAGATGTCACTAATTCTATAATTGAAAAAGATAAACTTCAATTGCAATTCCAAAACTTGATCTCCATAGCGAAAGAAAAATCTTCTCAACAATCTGATTAATTCTGCAGATGAATTCTTCAGGAACTATCTAGTTACTATTCTAAGACTATCTAATTGTAAAAAAAATGAAAAGTTCCCTCAAAATCTAAGACTCATGACTATTTATAGAGGAAACTAGGGTTAGCTTTCAAAAGTTAATTTTTCCATAAAGGCCAATAGTGCAAGTGCCAAGGCCGGCGACATAGACTCCAAAGGCTACTCGTATAAGTGTAGGCCGGCTGTATTGAATTCCAGTTGTGCCATAGCTCATTTCGGTTCCATTCATTTGCTTAAAACTCCTCTAAATCGTCCATATTTCCACTTTAAATCCTCTAATACTTGAAATATTCAAATGAGAATACTTAAGTACCAATTATAAATGATATCTATAAAATCAATAATAATTTTCTCATTAAAATATGAATAAAATATGCCCTTATCAACTTCCCCCCCACTTAAACTTTTGCTTGTCCTCAGGCACAATAAACAGAATTAAAGAAATTTATCATTAAAAATACAAATTTTCCAATTAAAAATCCAAAACATCTGATATTTAACACTTTCAAACTCACTAATTTGTAATGCCCACTACTCAAACCAAATCAAATTATGTGATCAAAGTACTACAATTGAAATTAATCAGCCATTCTAGAGAAAACAATTTTTATACAAGCGTTCAGCTTAATATTTTTTATTTAAAAAGTAGATACTTAGTCCTAGAAAGAAAAATAGCCATTTAAACTTCACAGCTATTAGTAAACAAATTATCCCTCTAATTGTCTCGACAAACAAGTTAACAAAGTAGTGAAAGCATATGGTATCTATTATATCCCTAGGTTTTCTTCCTTTTTATTTGAAGTCTTAATTCATTTCTTAAATTGCATTCAATTTTTTTTTTTTTTAGTTCAGATACTAAACTTTGCCTTTCCATGCTTCTTGTTATAGTGAATGCATTGAGTTGACACATCCCAAGCTCATCACCCAAGTAACCAAGTTTCAAAGGGATCTCTATAGATTCTTCCTCACTTTAACATTCAAGTTAGGATAATCTTAACTCAATTTCTAAAGTTATTGGAGTAAAGGCTCTCATTTCATAACTTTTTTTTTTAAATGCTCACTAAAATTTTTTAGACTCCTTTTATAGGAATCACTAAGTATAAATCTTCACTTACCTCTTTTACTAAGTGTTAAAGTACCGTTAAAATAACTAAAAAGAACATATACTAACTAACCTTGCATAGAAGTGAACCCGCTTATTTTTCATTTAAGGACTTAACCGACTCTTAAATGTCAAATTCTAAGGCTAAAAACTGGGTAAATTAGGTTCCTAAAGAATTGACTAATTAATTTTTACTGAGTACAAAAATCACAACATTGGTGAGTAGGGCACCTTAGTTAGTCAATTATTCAAATCACAATCAAATGCTATCAACAATTTTTTTTTTCTTTGTATAATCTCTAGATTCCAAACAAGAAATTCAAAATTTTGAAAAAAAAAAAAATTGGCTTGAACTCTGCTAGATACTTAAGAACAAATAAAGTTCAAGTTGATAAGAAAGTATAACTATTTGTAAACAAAAACCAACTTCAAAATTGATATTCAATTTAATTCAAACTCCAATTCCTATATTTCCTTCCCTCAACTTTAGAATAGATAATGTCTACACTGTTTTCTATTCTATATACAAGAGGAAATAAAATAAAAATTCAAAATAAATAGGAAATGAAAAACTAGTACTTCCTTAGATTCAAATTTTCAGCAAGAAGGAAAATTTCAAGCATAAGATCATGACTACCATAGAATCCAGATCTAACCTATCTCGTCAAATGCAAAGAAACATGAAAGAGTAAAGATAGCATAAAAGTGCACTCAAAAGTACATAGTAAAGTTAATGATCCAGAGTTACCCAAACAAGTGGGTACCAAACAAAAATAACCTAATAGCAAAGTAAAAATAAAATAAAATAAAAAAATAAAATATAAAAAGAATTAGAAAAGTGTGCATAACTTTAACTGTCACGGTTGGTGTTGCTACTCTCTATACTAGAAGTCTCATAATGTAGCTTCTCTACAGCTGCTGGCTTGCTATGGCTAGTTTTCTTACAATTACGAGTATGAGCAAGAATATGGTAGAGTGGCCTATGCTCCACTGCTAAGAAAGTCATGGTGGGGACTTTGAAGGTATAAAATCATCCTGCTTAGGATGAATCAACTACTACCAAAATCTCTCAATAGTCATATCACCGGGCCATGACTTGGGCAAATTAACTTCCTCCTCATCATATAAACCTAAAATGTAACCAATTTAATTCAACTCAAACACATGAATTTCACCATAAACTTGAAATGTGAAAGTGGACATTCACACACTTCTCTCCAACTGCAAAGTAGACAAAAACTCAATGGCTATATTTTCAAAAGTAGGTTCTTTTACATCAAACAATCGAAACTATGTTTTATCAAGAACCATCTGTTAGATTCTATTGTCTATTCCATACTCTTGCAAAAGAGTTCAATCCAAATATTGTTGGTTCATGAATGTCATTCAATGTAACTTCTTCCTTCTCTCCCTAGCATACTCCTAATGTGAAAGCAAATCGCTGCCCAAACTTCTAGAAGACGAAGTGGCTACCATCTTCTATTTCTTTTACTGAGATTGCATCTTCTTGGGCAGCATGGTAAAGGTAGGAAACATAGATCCGAAATGAAGAATGAAAATGTATATGGAAAAAATAAAGAGATTGAGTGAATATGAGATGGAGTTAGTGAGCTCAGAAGAGCACAACTAAGTTTTCAAACCGATTCCAATTTAGGGTTTCCAGTCCCCAAGAGATACTCCCGCCAAAGTTAATGAGCTCAAAAGAGCACAACTAGGTTTTCAAATCAATTTCCAATTTCGGATTGTTAGTCCCAGAGAGATGCTTCTACCTAGGTTAGTGAGCTCAAAAGATCATGACCAGGTTTTCAAATTAATTTCCAATTTAGAGTTGCTAGTACCCAAGAGAGACTCCCACATAGGTCAGTAAGCTTAGAAGAGTATGACTAGGCTTTCAAATTGATTTCCATTTAATAGTTACTAGTTCTCGAGAGACGCTCCTGCCTAGGTTAGTAAGCTTAGAAGAGTACAACTAGGTTTTTCAAATCAATTCCAATTTAAGGTTGCTAATCCTTAAGAAATACTCTCACTTAGTTTAGTCAACTTAAAGGAGCACAACCAAGTTCTTAATTTAGGGTCATAGCCAGCCTAGGGTGCACTTCACCCATTTTCCTAGTTTAGTTAGCTTATAAGGGTATGATCGAGCTTTAATTTCTCATTTAGGGTTTTAGCCAGCTTAAAGAGTACTTCTCCAGTTCGGCCAAGTTAGTGAGCTCATAGGGGCATGACCAGGCTTTAATTTCTCATATAGGGTCTTAGCTAGCTCAAGGAGCACTTCGCCCGTTTACCTAAGTTATTTAGCTCATAAAGATAGAACTATGCTTCAATTCCTCTTTCTATTTTCCAACTAGCTCTTAGAGAGCCTCCTCTCTTGTTCACCTTTTCATTAAATCCTTAATGGACCAAACCTAGGAAGCTAGTAAGCCACAATGCTTCTTATGATAAATTCTACCCTTAAGGCAAAAATAATGTTTCTTTTATCATTATGGCAAAGTTTTTTCTCAAACTTAACCACAAAGAGGGGTTACTGTAGGTACCTCATTTTTGCCCACTTTTTTTAGAATTTTTGGAATAAGGTAAGGGGTCTTAATTTAAAAAAAAAAAAAGAAAATATAAGACATTTAGAAAATTTAAATAATAAGTTTTAGTGTTTTAATAATAAGTTTTTTATTTAGCTTTAGTGTTTTAATTAGGAGAAGGGTGTTGGGTAAGGGTTTATACTCAAATCTAGCTCAAGTAGACCTTGTCCATAAATACAATTTGATTGTACATATGAACAAGTCACAGGTCAATGGCCTAACAATAATACACTTAGACTTGCATATGGGTTTGGCTTAAAGATTAGGGGTTCAAATCTCACCAAAGGTATAAAATACTTTTTATTTTTCACCATAGAACACTTCACTACATGTCAAGATATCATTACGCCATGTATCTACTATGGGATACATGGCATGATACACATCTCTACGTAGTATGACACTTGTCGCTACATGGCATGACACATCATTAGCCACATGTCTTTCAGGATACGTAGCACTATCCCCATGAATCGCGTAGTTGATGTGGTGCCACATCAACACCTCTTTCCTTCCCTTTCTATCCCTTTGCTTCATTTTCTTTACATTTTTCGTGCTTCCCTCCCTAGTCAGCCAACTTCAGCATCGATTTTGAATCCCTTTTTGTTGCAATTTCACCAAATCAATGGCGAAATTGCAAACTAAGCATGGCCTAGTTTTGTTTTTTACCAAAATCTTATCTAAATTGAAGTGACTATGCATTTGAATTTGGATTGAAAATTGGAAAAAAAAATGGATTTCATAGGTCAAAGTTCATTAACACAATTCTTCAAATTAGGTTAATTGATGAACTTTCCTAGCTTAATCGGTGATAAATTAGTATAAAAGGAGGTCAAGGAAGAATCTTAGGGACACGATCAATAGAAATCTTACTCTCAAATTCCTTCCTACTCGCAATCTCACCTACTCTCTCTACCCACAGCTGTAATCCCTCTCTCTGACTTGAAGTTACGCTTGAAGAAGATCGAGTAAAGCCAACTATACAGCCAACACCAGAAAGCCCAAGCTCTCTAACCTAACCCTTATTACTCCTTGCCATTACACCAAATCACCAACACGAAACCTTAACTACTACCACTCCTCACAAAACACCACCTTAGCCACCATAATGAGTCAAAACAACTCCACCATAAGACTCATAACTACCAAAAATCCCTAACCCAACCTTTCCCTTAACCCAAACAACCACCACCACGACTGAAGAGCCACTATCGTTGCCACTCCAACCTAAAAATCACCCAAACAGTGGCTACTCCTCAAAGTACTCTCCCTACCCCCTACAAGTCCAATAAAAAAACCCACAAAACACCCATTCCTTACTCACTTTAGTTATCAAAAGTGGTTGAAGCGACCCCCCACATGCTACTGCTCCTTAAAAACCGAATCCAACCCAAACCTGACCTGACGCTTATGTCCAGACTCGACTCCAAGCCCAATCTACGCAAGCGTCCTTAATTTAGCCCTGTTTCCTTATTTGGCTTTTTCTTATTTATTTATTGTAACATGTCTTTATAATAAAAAAAATAAAAGAAAGAAAGAAAAAGAAAAAGAAAGTGGGAAAAAGAAAAAAGAAGAGAAAGAGAAACAGAAAGAGAAAGATTATTTTTTTATTTTTTTTAAATGAGGTAAAGCAAAATAAAATAGAGAAAAATACTAAAAAGGTAAAAAAAAAACATTTAATAAATCATAAAAATCCTTTTTCAAAATAATTAAAAAATAAATGAACCATTTTAAAATAAGGGCCTCTTTAATTTTTTTTTTTTAACCAAAAAATTAGGACCCTTTAGAAATTTTTCAAAATAAATAAAGAAAAAAGCTAAGAAACTTAAACCCAACTATTTTCCAAAACAAAAGAGATCAACCTACTAATGTCTTCAAAAAAAAAAAAAAAGAACTATATTCATCTGATTTCAAATAGCGAGTATATAGGTACCTCTAGGGTGATATAAAAAATGAATAAGTTAGTTTTTTCTACTTTTATTTCAAATTACTCAGTTTAGTAAAAATTTAAAAAAAAAACTCTAATTTATTTAGTGTCAATTTTTAAAAGGTGATTTTGAGAATGTAAACCAAAATTAAGAAAGTTTATGGTACTCATAAGGTTAAAAAACTTAACCTTTGAAGACTGTATACTTCAAAGAGCGAAAGAAGGAATTAATAGTTATGGCTAGGAATTGTATATTTCTTTTGTTTAGTTTAATTTTTGAGATAGATAGACTTATATGGACTTAATTTGTATTGTAATATTTTTACCATAGAATTCTATGTTGTACGCTTTATTTTGAGTAATTTACATAATTTAGTAGTAATTTCAATTAATATGCTCGATATTACTCGTCTGCATGCCTGATGGTAACATTGAGTGAAAGGAACCTTACGTATCATATAGGAGGCCTATGATCAATAAGGGGTTGATTGTAAACATTTGTTTTATGCACGATAATTTACCATAACAATGATACTATTTGAGTTGTGATAAACACCCTAAGCGCTAGTAGTCCTTTCTTTAGTTGCCAATTAGCATCAATCCAATGACAAGTTATGCCCATATATGAATTTTCTAACCATTTATCTAACCATATATCCATACAAACTGAGACTTACATATTTAAGGAAGCAAACTTACCTACTAGCTCTTGCTATCTTTATGGTACAACAACTAGTTAGCTTACATAATGTTTTTATACCCATCTTATATGAGCTAGGATGTAACATTTCTTGTCCATATCTAATGCGTCATAGGCTCACACCTACATTGAATGATGGTTACATATTTGTAAGATACTGTATGTTGTTATATTTCCACTTCTCCGTATCAAACCAGAATAATTTCATGGATTATGAACCACTCTCTCTAGTCATTTACTAATGCAATTTGTCTATTCTAACATCTTTAAGGTGCTTTGGCTATAAATGCTTGTTTAAGGTATCGTATATTGCTTATTTCTAAATGTAGCTTTCCTCAAAATAGTTGCAATGTGCTTGTGAAGACACATCTTTACCTATAATTTTACAATGATGTTTAGTAAATATGTCTAACTTATCGAGTCTAACATATTTACTTGCAATTGCATTGCCAGTATGATAGCTCCTTCATTTACTTCATTAAAATCTCTTCAACTTTGTCCTCTTCCATAGCTTCGTGCTCCTCCACAATGTTCTCAATGGCACTTGGTTGCTAATTCTAAAATCCAAGCAGAGGTAGAATACTCTATATCACTCCTTTTATTCAATCCTCGATGAAGTCATGGTACAACTACACATCCACAAACTCCTTAGACACAGATGCTTTTCCATTAGAACCTTTTCTTAAAGCTTGCTTCTTATCAAAGGATAACTATGGAAAAAGCGACCCATTTTGGTTAGTATTATGTTACAAAGGAAAAAAAAGGATTTTCAAAGAAATAGATATTACAGGCCATAAAGAAGAAAGAAATAAGTGTACAAGAATATAAATTATGCTGATAGAAAAAAATTTAATGCGAGTAAGCTATAAGCGTTTAAGTATTTAAAGTGGTTGTGATTATTTTGTGAAAATATAGAAGTTGAGCACACCAATTTATAGCACTTCTACAAATGTTTTCCCACTCTGTTGAACATTAAATTTCTATCACCAAGTTTAAAAATTTTCTACAACTCTAAGGCCTAACTCCTTAGCATTTTGAATTTTAGACGAGGAGTCTAAGTAATTCAATGTTCAAAATTTTACTATGAATCTCTCAACATCTTTCTCCATTATTTCTCTACTTTTCTATTTCTCTATCTTACTCCATTATTAATCTGCCTTCTCTCTCCCTTCAATTATTTCTATCTTTGCTTTTTCCATTTACATCTCTTCTCTCACTCTCTTTATAACCCCCTACATTTTCCAATCTAGCTTTTGAAGTAGACTTAAGTATGTTAAGTGATCTAAGAGTTGACAAGGCTAATAAAAGTAAAAACCCTAAAATAACTAGTCAATCGCGTATAAAATTTTTCTACTCTAAATGTATGTAAATACTAAAGATTTTATTCGAGAGTGATAAAAACCCTAAAACTATAGCTTTAAGGATAGAAAAGCATTAAATCACCATAATTTACCCTTAAGCCCTAATTGATAATATAACCTTAGTATTATACCAAATAATTGGTAAAAGATTAAGCGTAACTTTCAATCATTCATAAATACATATAATACTAAAGTAATCCCTTAGAAACTAAGATATTGCATCATATATCACATTCATCTTCTAAGTATTTAATTAGGATAGTATTACATAGAGTTAGGGGTTTAGTTGATGCTTAAGTCACATGTAGTAAATCTTAATACCCTAATTGATACTTTTCATACTAGTTATACTAAGTAACCTATCAAATGATGTATATAGGATATAAATACCTAAAGTAAGGTCTCATCATCTATTTTTACTAATCAATTCACCAAACGTCTCATTTCCTTAATTTTTCTTTTAATTTTCTTTAATTACTACATTATGTATACTAAATGGCATATACTTTTAAAAAGTTGACAAGTCAACACATGTTGACTAAGGTCAAAAGGTTGACTAAGTCAACATATAGAAAAGTCAACAAAATGTCACTTTCAGTTTAGAAAATATGTCTTCCTTCTAATGATTTCTTTTCTTTTCTTTTCTGTTAGACTTTTCTTCCTTTTCTTCTCCATTTTTTTGTAATCCACTCCTTTTTCCTTCTAAACCCCACTTTTTTCTTCATTTCAAACATAAAGCAAATCAAAATCAAGTCCCTTACCCCACCTCCATAACTATGACCTACCCTTTCCCTTTCACTTTCCCAATTTTCCAAATTTGCATCCATATTTTAAGAGCAAACTAAGGTATGTTATTATGTTATTATATTTTGCTTCATATTATTTATTAGTTAGGTGAAGAGGTAGATTAGTTTAGTAGCTTATGTGTTGTGTATATCTATGTTGACGAAGGCTTAAAGCTTCAATCTTTATGTGTAGAAGAGTTGGAATCTTTATAAAGTAGAAGAATATGCATGTGTATATGTCTTTAAGTATGTATAAATAAGGATATACTAGAGAAATACAAGTATAAATACCTTTATACATAAGTATTCATTATGTACATAACCTAAACTAGGACATATACTGACTATATATACCTATACCATGCTAAATATACTCTTAAAACACAAAAAAAAAAATGAAATTTGAGAAGCTTTCTTAAGAGGAATTTTAGGCATAGAAAATATATACAAAAATACGTATGTCACCATATGTATATACGGGTAAATGTATAAGTATAAATACAGTGTAAGTATAAGTATATGTATGAGTATACTAGTCTACATACAAGTATAGTAAAGGTATAAGTATACTTTATATATGTAGAAATATACATAAGACATATAAGTATGAGGTAAAGCTTATGTAAGCAAAGGATGTGGTAAGCAATGATGTAATCACATGATGACATAAGTCATAACATGTAATACCCTAGATTTCAAGCCCATACGATTACCTTAGGATTCAAGCTCCTAAATTTAGGGCGTCGATCTAAGATATCAGTTTAATTTCAAACTTCATAATAAGGTTAGAAAAGTTAGATGAAGTCAATCAAGTAAAGTCAATTTTTCAAAATAAGCTATACAAAAATATTAGTTAAAGAAAATGTCAATTTATCACTAAAATTGATAAATATAAAAATTATGAAATTCAAGCATTTAGACATAACGGGATATTAGAGATAAATTATTTAAGTTATAAAAATAATAAATGAAGTTGAATTATACATGTATTAATATAGAACATGCATTATTTGAATTAAATATACATATATAGTAAGAAATTATTATTTAAATAAGGTAAATTAATGTAAAAAATTGGAAAATTAATAAAAAAAATGCAAGAATGAGTCATCATACCTATGTGGTAGCTTAGAATTAATTTGGATGATGAGTCAAAAGCAAAAAAATGACGAAATGACACCTCATACATTGAAAATCCAAAAAAATGATATGTGTAAGCTACATGTCCAATTTTTATAAATTCTTACCTAATTAGAAAATATAAATAGGCCTTGTACACTTCCAAAAAAAAAAAATTTGGAACTCTGTAAAAAATAGAAAATTACTCAAAAAAATTTGAAACCAATCATAAAAAAAAAAAAATAAGAAAAATTACAGCAAAAACAGAGCACGGAATCTTATCAAGCCGGTTCAATAGGCTATTGGTGTCCAGTTGTGGTGGCCTTTTGCAAAAAAGGAAAGAACCACCAGAGGTGGTGTTCCAATAAGGTTTAGTTGCCGGAGGGTGGCTGGAGGCAGCCAGTTCAAGTGAACCAAATTTTTGATCGAAACTTTGTAATTTTTCTAAAAATAGCAAATGATATTATTTAATTATGAAACTTGGTTTTTTAGAGTTATTTTATGTGTAGAATAATTTAATAATTTTATTTTAGTGAAATAATTATTTGAAATATAAGGTCTTTAAGAAATGGCTTTATTTGGACGAAAAATGAATTAAATTTTAGAAATAGTAAATGATGCTCTTTTAAGTTGAAAATTTGTACATGACATACTCAATATATGTATTTAATTTCAGTAACAATAATTTTTGAAAATAATTATGGTTACTATTTATTGTAATTATTTTGGATAAAACTGGAAATTTCACTATTTTAGTGAATTAATTAGTTTTTAACAAAAATGAAAGTATGAGTCCTATATATTATAATTTTTGGATGTTCATAATGATGTTTAGGACACTTGAATTTCATCTTGTGATTAAATTCACTTGTTTGCTTAATTTTCCCTAATTTTGAGTTAAAATCGCTATTTTCATAAAAATATGTAATAGTTATTTTATTATAATTCATAATCAATAATTAAACCACATATTTTTGTGAGTCTATAGAATTTTTCATGGAATAAATTGGGCTCATATACTATTTATTATGTATTTTCATAATATAAACCTATATATTAGCTTAATATATAGTAATTAGTGCTAATGTGATATTTGTTAAATATGCAAAGAATTAGTATCTTGGAATACATAATAAATGCTGACCAACTCGAGGAATGAGGAATTTTATGACTTTTACTTTAGATTTAGGATTTAATTGAGTTAATTACAAGGTTATGATAACATACGGTCGAATCGGTAACACAAGAGGGTATTTTTGGATATTTAGAAATATTGGTTAGTTATGATTCTTAAGATATCTTAATAGTACTTAGAATAACGATGGTGACAGTATCAAGTTTACTAAAATCGGATAAGAAATGATTAAGATACAATCGGATTAAACTTGGAACTGCAATAGCAAAAATGCACAAGAACTTAGTATTGACCTGATAGTTGACTTAGAGTCTGTATGTATTTTTCTAGGTATGATAGGTGAGGAACGACCACATCATGAAGCTTAGGATTTTACGTTACTGTCGAGCTCAGGCAAGTGGATATTTCTATTTTTATGCAAGTAGATATATGTCTACTTAACTTAAAGTTAGTTAAGTTATGAATTGTAATGACGTGCTGGATTGATTGGATACTTAATTATGTTGAATGTGTGTTGAAAAAGTGAAATGTTTCTTTGTGTATGACTAATTCATTAATATGTATTTCTATTTGGAAAACTTAGAAACTGAATTATTCTTTAAGGTATTCGCCCAAGCAAGCCCCATGCAAAGAAATGTAATATAAAGCTAAGGAACAAAGTTGAAGTAGAGATAGTTGAATTATTTATAACGTGGAACTTGAGATTCATGCCTAATACTAGGTTATCATGCTATTTACTGCATTCATGGCACGGCATGGCATAAAAAGACCTATGGGTCGAGTTTCTAAAAAGCTTGAGAACTGTTGAGTTGGCTTTGGGACGTATATAATGCATTGTTCAACTTATTCTGGCCACATTAAGTGACTGACTACATATTGATTTTCAAACTATAGAGGATGGTTTTTGTTGGGGGTCTTACTCCCAAGTAACCCCTTATTGCCCTAGGTTCGTGGACATTGTATCCAGATGCTTGGGTATGTCAACTAACCGGATGAGGAATTGGAAAAGTATAGGATATCGATACTGATGCATGCCACATCCATGAACAAAGCACGGATTTTCTACATAAATAGTTTGTATTGATAACTCGGGTTACGAGATTGAATGTTTTATAGTATTGATATTTGTGAATGTGTGTGTATGCACTGTATGTTTTGTTTTATCTACTATCACTTAGCTCACAAAGAGCTAAGGGGATGCTTATGTATCCTTAGGTTATGAAGAGAACTAATAGGATAGCATCGGTTAAGGAAAGAAGTTTTTTGAGAGCACATAAGATGGGGTCAACCACTTTTAAATAAGTTTTATTGTATCTTGTTCTTAGATCTATAAATGATTTGTATATATATATGTATATATATATATATATAAAGTACTATATTTTTGGTTTGGTTAAGTTTGTTAGATGTAATTTTTTGTATAAATAGGTGTTAAGTTAAACTCCGTTGTGATGGTACATCCTGTGCTATATCGGGATGTGACATGACATAAGCAATGACACAAGCGATTGATGACATAAGCGATAACATAAGCATAAGTTTATAAAATAAGAAATAAGAAGAGTACATAAGAATTAGGTACATGAATTAGTAAACCCTAATACACTTTCTAAATTGGATTAAACTTAATTAAGTACACGAATTAGTAATATCAAGATAAAATTCTCTAAGTGTAAGAATCTAAAGGCTAATTAAATCATTAAGTACAAACATAGGATATAAATATAAGCAATAAGAATAATTAAGCTTCAATAGTTAAAATTTCCATAAATTTAGTCCATATCATAAAACATGGGTCATAATGTCTAAAACAAACATCACCGTGTGAACGTGCATCTGAAAATGATGAAAAATGACTATAAATTCATAAATATCGGAAATAGAATGAAAAAGTTACAGATGATTAGTGATAAAGTTTAATTGGATAAAAATTAATAGTAATCTAAGTAGAATTAGGTAAATAGATATTTAGAATTACTAGTTAATTCAATTACTTACTAGTATTATTATATTATAATGATCAAGTGATCTCGAGGTAGGCGAACATCTCCTGATTGATTACTACAGCTAGAGCGAGTCGTCATGACCGAGTGAATATTTATCCTATGATTCCATACTTGTTTGTGATTGTAGATAGTAAACTTAAATATTATTGTTAATTAACCATTGTGTAGGGTCGAGAAATGCTTGTATATGTTATTACGTACTGAGTTTTGAATTTACCTTAAGTACAAATAATACGTTGTTTATTGCATAATAGTATAGAAAATGATTGTGTGTACTATTGAATGGTCACATCATAATTAGACTTAATTATACTTGGCTTATAAGAAAAAACAGGTACATGTATCAACATGCATTGTATAGACATAATTCCGGTCGTCACATCACATGGAGGTAAAGAGAGGCCATCCGGGGGTTGTTATTATAAATTTATTGGTTATGTACGGTGTATTCGTGCAAAATGACCTTACCCTAGCCCTCAAGAATATTAGGCGTTGGAGGCACCAACCGCCTAGCTAAGGATCGAGTCTAGAGGCCTCCGTTTAAAGGTAAGTGTAGGCTATAGGGGCCTACTCATGATTATACTAGAACTTAGTTTTTATGAAAATAAAAGATTTGAATTTACCGATTCTCTGTGGTTTTGAGGAACTGTGGGATATCGGATACCCATAGTTATTTATATTTGTATTCTACGGTAAATTGATTACTTAAAAATCAGTAACCTTAGTGATTAATCATTTAGAGTCTTGCAATCTCTGACTTGCAAGGCGGTTTTCATAGCATGGGTGTACACATGTTGTGGAAATTTTAGGTAATCCTACTAAGCCCCCTTTAGGGTCCTGACATGCCCCATGATGGAATTAAGCCCTCATGATACTAAAAGTCTAATAAAAGTTACACATAGAAAAGTCCCATCAAGAATCTTTCCAATAAGCCCATCAAAAGGATCATAAATATAAGTAGGTTCCCTAGGGATTCAAAGAGAATGGCCCAAAGGGCGAATCTAGCTTGGTTACATGATCCAAAAGCCCAACACTTAAAAATACTCCCAAAGAGCAAATGACTAAAAAGCAGCGAGGTAAGCCCACATTTACCTAAAATTTCTTCAGTCCAATAGATCCCCTTACTTATTAGCACAAAAAGAAAGTTGTTACAAGGCTTCAACCTAACATTTTGCAAAAGAGAGTTTTTTTATTAAAAAAAAATAAGAAGAAGAAAAGAGAAAAAAAAAAGCCAATTTTTTCAAGAGGGGCCATAGCCTAAAGAAAAAAAAGAAAAGAAAAGGCTTTTTTTAAAAAAAAAAAAAAAAAAGGAGCCAAATTTTCACTAGATTGAGAAAGCAACTTTAGTGTTCCTCAAGTTGAAGTCTAGGTTTACTTGTCCTCTTAGCACCTCCTTATGATTTAAGCCTACTTTAGTTTTCTAGATTTATTGAATCCTAAATGGCCTACTCATAAGGCTCTATCCCATTTTGAAAGAAATCCCAAGCAACCTGCTTATTAGGGCACCTTTCCTTTAAAAAAAAAAAATCCTTGAGTGGCCTACTCTTGCAGCACTACTTCACGCATAAGAAATCTTAGATGGCATACTCAATTCAAGATAACTTGTTCAAGCACAAAAAAAGATATAAATCCCATAAGATGTTCTACCAAAGAAGTAAATCTCATAAGGTGTTCACAAAAGACACAAATCCCGTAAGGTGTTCATAAAGGTATAAGTAAATCTCCTAGTGGTCCTTTTAAGGTAATTCGAGTAGAAATAAGCATATGTGATTTAACTAAATTAGAAATTTTGAATAAAAAAGGTTATTTATAAAAAATCTTTTTTTTTCTTACCTGTATTCAGCTTACTTATTTTGTAATATTTTAAAAATACGCATTTTCAAGAGACTATGGCCTTAAACTTTGCCTTAATCGGAGTTAATGTAACCCTCATAAATTTTTCATTTTAGATATAAAATCAAAATTGAGGACCAATAAATATTCTTTAAGCCCAATGATACTAAAGGAATTAAAACCTACAAAAACTTTTAAACAAAATCTTGAAATAAACTCAAAAACTTTAATACAAAATTCAAAAACCCTAACCACATACGAAAACCGTAAATTTTAAATTAAAACCTAAATGTAGAGAATACACTAAAACGGTAAATTACACTTGAATTTCATCAAATCACAAAAATTCAATATTAAATAATTAGAGGTATTCTCATATAATAATAATTAGCTAAATTAAATTAATAATATTATGAATTTGCCTCTATGGGTATATATGGTGTTATACATATGTAAATTCCTTTCACATACAAATATTTCTAACATATACCATGTAATATTTATTAGTATAAAATTAAACCAATTAAAACACTAAATTAGTAAATTGACTCTAGATATTGTGGAGCCATACAAATTTGATATCAAACAATCAAAAATGTTCCCAAATAATGGTAATTACTAAATTAAGCTAGCTAAAAAATAAAGTTTATAAAATTAAGAAATTTCCCTACTAATATATAATTCACTATACATGTGTATTTGTATAAGTATAATTTCCTTTCACGTACATTAAGATATACAAAATATTATATAATGTTAAATTGATTTAATAAACCAATTAAAACACTAAATTAATGAAATTATAATTTAGGCCAACATATACAAATTGTATCAAGAATACATGAAAAAAAAAGATTAAAATCGAAAGCCCTAATTCATAATAGAAGACTGTAAAATAATGACTTGAAAATAGGATATTAAATATTAATTCAAACACCCTAATCTTAAGCCTTAAATTTGAAAACCTTAAAACATCCTAAATCTTATATTTAAACAACTACAACAATTCATTAACACCAAACCTTTCAATCGAGTCAAATTAAACACTAATTTGCATAATCGATTTTAAATAACTTTCTTCAAATGCAAAATAATGTTAATTAACTTAACTCAATTAAACAATGCCATAACAATACCTAAATTCTAGGTTATATTATTAATTAACAATTTCCATTTAAAAGAACTAAACATTTCAATTTAGCTAAATTTAACCCAAAACACCATATATTACACAGTCAAACATCACTAACAAATGTTAACCACTAAACAATATTGATTAAATTAATCTTGCCAAATCAAACCTTAAAAACCTACATAAGTGGGCCATACATGCATAGGAAGAAAAAGGAATATTATAACATGGGCTGAAAACAATAAGTCGAGCCAAAACCAATAAAAAAAAAGCTATATATCAAGCATGAATAGCAGGTAAGCTAAAATAAAAAGTCTATTTAAAGGTCTATTGAAATTTCCCTAGGCTCAATAGAATACAAAGAAGGCCCATCTTGGAAATCAACTTAAATTGAGACCTTAAACCCACTATTTAGGCATTTGAACTAAAAGATGTAATCGAGCCAAAGAAAATATATACACCTCAATACCTTAGGCCCATGTAAGGATTAAAAGACCAACAAAAGATAAAAATCTGACAAAGATACAAAAATAATGCAAAAAGGCCTAAAATAAAGACAAAAAATATATAAATCAATGAAAGCCTATAATTTTCTTACCTAATAGTGTAAATTTCGGTTCCTACCATTGAAAAATACGTTCGAAACCGACAGAAAATAATTATAAAATCAAAAAAATCGAGGTTAAAATAAAAAAGTTATATATGATTAAAGGTTTAATCAAAACTAAGAAATTATAGCAAATTTAGGTAATTAGGTAAGCACTTAAGTTCTTGAAGAAGCCCTTTTCTAATTACTTATATAGATTTTATTATTATATTTTAGGTGGCTAAATTTATAATTCAAGAACTCCGAAAAACAGGACAACTGGGTAAGCAAGCTAAGTGAGGGAATTCTAAAGATCTACTATTTACTTATGCTTGAAATTGCTTGTAGGTTTTATTAGTTGCTATTGATTATTTGTTAAATAGCTATTTTGCTCTATGTACTATCACTTGTGTGATCACCTCATTGAATTGGTAAATTTAAATACTTGACCAAAATAACTAGCTATATTTATCACAAGTCTATGACTCAACTAGTATACTTATAGAGAGTGCTATGTTTGCCAATTTTTGAAATGGATTAAGAAAAGCATTTTGGAAACACTTTTCAGGCTTGAAAAGATTTTATATAACTTTGTGTGCTCATAGAGCTCAATGATGATATACATATATGTATTTATCATTGAGGTAAAGTTAGTAATCTCTGATTAATTGGTAGTAAGTGGACTTGCATAGTTTAGCCCATGGGGCCTTATATTTGGTTTACTAATGATGAGCCCGTAGGGCACTAGATCTACTTCGTTGCTAGTTGATATGATACAATAACCTATAAAGGGGGTTGTGCTTCAAAAGAGGGCTTATCATATTGTAAATGGGTCCTTCGAAGAAAGATAACTAAAAAAAAAAAATAATAGGTTTAGGTAGATTTTAAATGGAAGTAAGCAAACTAATTATCTGCTTAATGAATGTATCACACCATGCACTCAATGATCTACAACTCGCCAAATGTAAAGCATCGATTCGGGTTAAAGGGTCGTTTGCCACACAATGATAGAGAAAAGAATAAATCTCAGAAAATTCTCATTGACTGATAAAAGTCGTAATCCTTTATAAGAGCCTATCATGGGATATTTATACCTGTAAGTACTAGGGTTACATGAAAGAAATGAATTTACTAAAATAGCAAAAACTAAGTATAATTAATAACATAAATGGTAGAAGGAAAATTCTATCATCCTTCTAGAAAGAGAATGTAAGGTTGTTAGGAGACAAGGTGCATGCAATAGGACATATGGCATCTAGTGAGTAGTTGGCAGATTCAGTACATAACTGATTCTAAGGTAAGCAGACAAATTTGTTGGCTTCTAGAATCCAGATCTAATCAATACTACTTTGCTAATTGGGTTACTGAGAAGTATAGGTTACAAAAGGGCTTATTGATGCTTTATTTGTCACTTTAATAGCTTTGCTTGACTCTTCAGATACTTCAGGGCTTGGTGATAAGAGTAGACAATAAATTCATTTGGCAACAAATAAAGTTACCACATCTGCATTCCTCAAATAAGTGCATGTAATCCCTTCTCATAAACTAAACAATTTAGAGTCAAGCCTTTGAGTTTCTCACAAAAGTAGGTGATAGGTTGTCATTCTTGCATCAACACTACTCTAATTATATGCTAAAATCATCATACTCTAGTTAGAATACCTCATTGAAATCTGGTAATGATATAATAAGTGTTGAAGTCAACCTCTTCTTCAATGCAACAAAGCTTTCTTCCTTCTTACTTCCCCATGTAAATTTGACATTCTTCTTAGTGAACTTGGTAAAAGGTGTAGTAACAAAACTAAAATTCTAAATGAATCTACAATAGAAAGAAACTAAGCCATGAAAACTTCTAAGATCAACACATGAGGATAGAGTAAGCCATTCCACAATAGCTCATATTTTCTCTATATCTACCTTAGGCCTCCTTTGACAGAAGCAATACTTCTTAAGGTTCTCAAATAATCTTTCATTCCTCAACAACTCAAACATTGTTTAGAGATGATCCATACAATTAGTTAGGTCTAAGCTATGCACCAATATTGATGGGAATCAGGCTACCAAACCTTTAACCTGCAACCGAACCCGAAGACTAATGGGACTAGCACAATGAATCTTTCTATTCTAACCAACCCCTACTAAGGCCAAGTACCGAGGCCGAGTACTTCCTTGCTGAGTCACCCTTCATGTCGTACCGTATGACTGCCCATTTTTCTACAGTATGCCGAGTTGATGAATACTCTCCCATACCGAACTAACCAATTACTGGGCATCTTCCTTGTTAAGGAGCTGAGAGAGAGAATCCAGACTAACTAAACCAACCCTGCTCGGATAAGCCCATCTATCCATACTTTTTGTCCGCATCTTCTAACAACCTCGCTAATGTAGCATCACCATGTATACAGTATCATGTGCAACATCCGTTGCACCAATGATTTTTTTCTTACATATTCATTTTTACCCTTTTGTACCTTATACATTACTTCCTTAGGAAATACCCTTTTTGTCTTTTTCTCTTTAGGCAGGTTACCCTAACTTATGGGTATAAATACCCTTGTACTTGTAACTATGATAACATCAAATCATTCTTAATATACACTCTTTAAGTACTTTTTTCTTCCTTACATAAACACTATTTGTTTACTCTCCGCATCACTCTTATCCTTTCCCTTAGTAACATCACCGGATCAATTCGTGTACCATATCGAATTGAGCCATGAGTCCTCAGAAGTTCTATTAGTGCGTCATATCCTCTGAAATTGTTCATAGGTTTTGCTTACTATTTCATTCTTCATTTTCGCTCTTTTGCACTTTTCGCCATTGATCCTTTTTCGAGCTTTCTGTAAGCTTAGACCCATCCAATGACGAGCCTTGTCTATTATTGGTCACAATTCACGCCATCTTAGTATCAAAGTGAAGGTTTTTGGTGAATTGTAGTAGTTCTTCCTTGAGTTTCATTATACTCTGTTTTGCGTGTATGAAACAGAGCAAGTTATTGTATTCATTTAACTACTATGCTATTAGTTGCTCACTTTCTGAAGTATTTGTTGAGCTTTGAATCTATAAAGAAAAATGACAGATCCAAATATGAATGTTGCTATTGCTGATGACAGTAGAGTTATCCACCATGGACAACAATCTTAGGAAACTCCCAAAAGCATTGACAAGAGGCTTGATGAGGTAGCTAACCTCTTAATAGATTTGACCCGAGATGTTCATGTACTGTCTTCCCGACCCACTAAGGCTACGTAAAACATAGGATGTTCAACCTGTTAGAGGTTAGAATCAAGCTTGACCCGTTCAAAGTTAAGGACTTAGTGGACGAATAAGGCAAAAGATAGGCCTAAGAAAGCTTGATGAAGAGGAAGACGAGTATTTTGAAGAGGAGCGTGTACGAATCCCTAAAGCATCCAACCATGTGAAGCTTCGAGTTCTGAGTTTCAATGGATCTAGAAATGTTGATGAGTATCTAAATTAGGAAGAAAAGGTAGAGCACGTGTTTGATTACTAACAGTCTGAGGGTTATGAGAAGATGAGAATTATTGTTGTTGAGTTCTCCGGATATGCTGCCATGTAGTGGAAGAACTTTCAGGCCATGAGAAGACGAGAGGGGTACCGAGAGATTAACACTTGGCCTGAGATGAAGAAAGTAGTTAGAAACAGATTCGTGTTGGAAACATATCTCCAAGATACATTCACTCAACTTCAAGAGCTGAGACAAGGAGGCCTAATTGTTAACAAGTATGTTCAAGAGTTTCAAATGCTTATGATGTGTTGCGAAGTGGAGGAACCACCAGCTTGAACAGTCTCAAGGTTCGTTACTAGGTTGAGAGGAGACATTCGGGACGTTGTGGAGCTCTAACAATTCGATACAATAGATGAAGCCATTAAGATTGCCCAATGAGTAGAGAGGCAAAGAAGGAGCTGAGTACCAGCAAGGATGTCGACTAGTCAACCTAGACAAGCAAGTCACCGAGCTCAATCAAGTACAAAGTTGAGCAGAAAGATTAATGTAAGAGCCAAGTAAAAAGGCCAAATTGAAGATGTAGTGCCTACCCAAACATATGAGAAGGGGCAAAGGTCTAGCAGGAAGACCAGCTAGATCAAGTGCTTTAAGTGCCAAAGGTTTGAACACATAGCTACTCGGTGCTTGTCACGAACTGAGGACGGCCTAGTCGTGGCAAACGCCGTATACTGTATGAAGAACCCCTGATTGGTTACCCTTCCAATCAAAAACTCTTCACACAATATACAAGGCTCTACAACTACTAGTTTCCAAAGTACATCCAGATTCATATGATATCATCACACAACATATTTATATAAAAGTTAAGTTATAAAGCTTACAATACACAGTGTTTAAGTATGTCTAAGTTTATAATAATAAGATAAACATAAGTACATGAGTAAGAGTCTACATAAACTATTCCCTCTCATTACACAGGACACCTCGCTCTTGCCCAAGTCCCCAGGCTAACCTGTGGCATCCCTCGTCCTGTCTCTACGAACAGACTATCCTGCAACAAAAGTCTAAAGGGGTGTAAGCCTAAGCTTAGTGAGCAAAACCCTCAGCCACACCACAAGCAAGTTATAAGTACATTATAGTCACGCATATGAATGAATGATCAAACAGAATGCCAAACAATACGCATATTTAACTAGTTCATAAACGTAACTCGGATTTAACGCCCTCCGAAGTCAGGGTTGGAGTTTACACGGCACCAATCAGATTCGGGTATTATACTAGAACTTACTTTACTACGGAACTCCATGTTCCGTACTTATATCAAATAATTCTTTTATTTTCAAAAAAACCCAAGTTCTGGTATAATTGTGAGTGGGCCCCCGCAGTCCACACTCACCCCTAAATGGAGGCCACTAGACTCGACCCTTAGCCAGGTTGTTGGCGCCTCCAACGCCTAGCGTTCCCGCGAGCTAGGGTAAGGTCATTTTGTACGAGTGTACCGTACATAACCAAATAAATCAATAATATCAACCCCCGAATGGCCTCTCTTTACCTCCGTGTGATGTGACGGCCGGAATAGTATCCATGCTATGCATGTTAATGCATGTTCCAGTTTCTTTTTATAGGCCGAGTATAATTTAGTTCAAATTATGATGTGACCATCCACTAATACAAACAATCATTTTCTATACTACCATCCAACAAACAAGGCATTCTCTGCATTTAAGGTAAATTCACAACTCAACATACAATTACATACACAAGCATTTCCCGAACCCCACACAGTAGTTAATTAACAATAATATTTAAGTCCACTATCTACAATCACAATCAAGCATGGAATCATAGGGTAAACACTCACTTGGCCATAGCGGTTCGCCCTAATCGTAGTAATCGATCGGGAGGTCCTCGCTCACCTCAGGGTCACCTGATCATTATGCGATAATAACACTAGTAAGTACTTGAATTAACTACTAATTCTAAACATCTAATTACCTAATTCTACTTAAATTACTATCAACTTTTACCCGGTAAGACTTTAATTTCAATCATATGTAACTTTTTCGTTTTATTTTTTATATTTATGAATTTATAGTCGTTTTTCATCGTTTTCGAACATATATTCACATGGTAATATCTGTTTTGGGTGTTAAGACCTCTATTTTACATTATGTACTAAATTTATAGAAATTTTTAGTTATGAACACTTAAGTACTCTTATTACTTATGTTTATATCTTTTATTCCTTAAATTCTTATAATTAAAGGATTTTACTTTGCTATTACTAATTCATGTACTGAATTAGGTATAATCTACTTTAGAAGGTGTATTAGGATTTACTAATTTAGTTACCTAATTACCTGCACTTTTCTTATTTTTCTTATTTTCTAAACTTATGCTTATGTCATCGCTTATGTCATCTTTTGCTTATGTCATTGCTTATGTCATCACTTGCTTATGTCATGGCTTATGTCATCATGTGCTTATGTCATCACTTATCTCATCATATGATTACATAAGCCTTTCCTCATATTTATGTGTGTTTTTATGTATATATTTAGTGTAGTATAGGTATGTATAGTTAGATTTGATCTTAAGTTAGGTTATGTACATGATAAATACTCATGTACAAAGGTTCACATACTTGTACTCTTTTGGTATTTCCTTATGTATACATACTTATAACCATATACTCATGTCTTCCTTTCTTCTTCTTCAAAAGTTCTAATTTCTACACTTAAAGATGGAAGCTTTGTTTCCTCTTCTTCAAGACAACACTAATCACATAACTACTTATCTAATCTACCTAATTAAGTAACTAATGAATAATATAAAGTAACATAAAACAACTTAAAGACATACCTTTAATTATGTTGAAGTTATGGAGACAAAAGTAAAGTAATGAAAGTGAAAGAGGAGAAGGGAGTTCACGGCATGAAAATGGGGATTTTGGTTTGTTTCTTTTGTTTGTTTCTCTTAATGGAAGACAACATGTGGTGGGGTTTAGAAGGGAGGATGTGGACGGCAACAATTATGAAAAAGAGAGAAAGAAAAATCGAAAGGAAAAGAAAAGAAAGTCATCATTAAGGAAGAGATATTTTCCTTATCTCTTAATCTTTTGTTAACTTTTCAAAATGTTGACTTTAGTCAACATGTGTTGACTTGGTCAACTTTTGGACTTTGGTCAACATGTATTATCTTAGTCAACATTCCTTAAGTATGTGCAATTTTGTGCACATAATGTAGTAATTAAGGGAAATTAGGAGAAAAATGTAGGAAATAAGAAGAAATGAGGTATATAATGAATTGATGTGTAAATATGGTTGATGAGATCTTACTTTAGGTCTTTATAGTCCATATATCTCATTTGATAAACTACTTTGGATAATAAGTGCAAAAAGTACTAATTTAAGTATTAAAGTTCACTATATGTAACCTAATCTTCAACTATAACCCTAACCCTAAGTAAGACTATCTTAATCATATACTTAAGGGATAAATATAATATATGACTCATTATCTTAGTTCCTAATGGATTACTTAAGAATTCAAATCATATAAGCATGAATGAGGGTTATCTCTAACCTTTTACTAATGATTTAGCAAAATATAAGCATTATATTATCAATTAGGGTTTTAGGGTATATCATATTGGATTAGTACACATATGTCCTTAATGTAATCATTTTTAAGGTTTTTATCACTTTCGAATGAAATCTTTAGTTTTTAGAAACATTTAGGGTAGAAAAGTTCTTCATGCGATTGATTAATTCTTTTAGGATTTTCACTTTAATCAGCCTTGTCGACTCCTAAATTGTCTAATATAGTTGAGTCTATTTCAAAAACTAGATCGAAACTTTTAGGGGTTTACAGTGCTAGAATCAATGGGCAATGGTCATCAAGGGAGACATCTTAAAGCTAGAAGGGGAGAGTACGATGAGGAACCTAAGGAAGAGGAGGTTCCTACTAAGAAAGAAAATACCGAAAAAGAACTTATTGAGAAGGACGTGTTTCTTAAGGACTTAGATCAGTTACTCATGGTTATCCAACACACTATGAACATGGAACCCTCACAAGAGGAGGAGTAAAGAGAGAATTTGTTCCATACTACCTGCAAGGTAAATGATCAAATGTGTGCCCTCATTGTGGATAGTGGAAGCTACACTAATGTAGCATCAACCGATCTTGTTTCAAAACTGAAGTTACCGACTGTTTCACATCCAAAGCCATACGAGCTGTACTGGTTGAGTGAGAAAGGAGCATTCTATGTTACTCGGCAAATACTGTTGCCGATCACTAGTAGGAATTACTCTGACCAAATTCTCTGCGATGTATTGCTTATGTGTGCTTCCCATATGTTGCTAAGTAGGCCGTAGTTGTTTAACAGGAGAGTTATGCATGATGGCTACAGGAACATGTATATGTTCGAGAAGGATGATCAGAAGATTACGCTGAATCCATTGTTGTTGAGAGAATTAATATGTCATAGAAAAAACTTGCTCGTAGATAAAAAAAAAGTCTGGTAATTAGTAGAGCCGAGCTCCAAGAGGCCATCAATGCTAATGAGCCGACCCTCTTATTGGTCAGGTAACTGTTGGAAATGAAGGAGCGAGGTGAGTTACCCTAGTAGATCAAGGAGTTGTTATATGAATATACCAACCTGTTTCCAGAATAATTACCTGAGGGGTTACCCCCAACTCAAGGAATAAAGCACTGCATTGACTTAGTACCTAGCGTTGCATTACCGAATAAGCCAGCTTATTGGATGAATCCCAAGTAAGCTTCTAAACTCCAACATCAAGTCAATGAGTTGCTGAAGAGAGGCTATGTAAGAGAGACTCTCAGCCCTTGTGTTGTACCCACACTTCTAGTGTTGAAGAAGGATGGAACCTAGCAAATGTATCTAGACAGTCGAGCCATGAACAAAATCGGGATCAAATATAAATATTCGATCCCGAGGCTAAAATACATGTTAGATGAACTAAGTGAAGCCAAGATTTTTAGCAAGATTGATCTTAAATCTGGCTACCATCAAATCCGCATTAAACTAGATGATGAATGGAAGAGTACGTTTAAGACTTGACATAGACTTTATGAGTGGATGGTCATGCCCTTTGGCTTATTGAATGCCCTGAGCACTTTCATGAGATTAATGAACCATGTGTTGAGATATCTCATCAAGAAGTATGTCATGGTGTACTTCAACAGCATCCTGGTCCACAGTGCTAACATGTCAAGTTATTATAAACATCTCAAAGTAGTCTTGGATCTCCTCTATGCTAAGAGATTATTCAACAATCTAAAAAAATGTTGCTTTTGCTAAGAGAAAGTAGTATTTTGGGGCTATATAGTTAGTAGATGAGGCTTGCAAGTCGATGATGAGAAGATCCGAGCAATTTTCGATTGGCCGACTCCTACTACTTGTGCTGAGGTGAGAAGTTTCCACAGACTGGCTTCGTTTTACAAAAGATTCATCAGGAATTTCCACACTCTTGCTGCGCCACTTACTGAACTAACGAAGAAAAACACCGATTTCTAATGGATAGAAAAGGAGGAAAGGAGCTTTGCTAAGGTAAAAGAAAGGTTAACCTCTGCACCAGTGTTAATACTACCTACCTTCAACAAAAATTTTGACCTAAAATTCCACACATGGGGCATTGGAATAAATGTTGTCCTGATGCATGAAGGCTAACCAACTGCCTTCCACAGTAAGAAGCTCTAAGGACCCCAATTGAATCA
The DNA here is from genome assembly GCA_024138005.1 of Lumnitzera racemosa. Lineage (NCBI taxonomy): Eukaryota > Viridiplantae > Streptophyta > Magnoliopsida > Myrtales > Combretaceae > Lumnitzera > Lumnitzera racemosa. The sequence continues at coordinate 57,156,422 of JAMXBC010000005.1, forward strand.
TTTTGTTAATGATAAGGAACTTTTAGCACTAATATGAGCAATGTACGTATAGCAACGTTAATTACTGCCAAGAGAATTTATAATATATACTAACCATGAATCACTTAGGTACCTCCGAAGTCAAACCAAGTTGTCAAAATAGCAAGCAAGATAAGTTAAATTCTTTAAAGGATTCAATTTTGTAATAAATTACAAGTAGAGAAAGAGCAACATAATTACCGATGCTCTTTCAAAGAGATATGCACTTTTATCAAAATTGTAAACCAGACTATTTGGGTTTGCGAGTATCAAAGAATAGTACTCCAAAGATCCATACTTTGGACCTATAATTTTGCAATGCGTAGATGGGAGGACAGTAGACAAATATCATGTGGAGGATGACTACTTGTGTTGAGGTAGAAAATTATGCCTGCTGACTTGTTCACTGAGGGAGCTACTAGTTAAGGAAGCCTACAGTGGAGGTCTCTCCAGACATTTTAGGGAAAAGAAGACCTATGAACTGATAAATGGTTAATTCTTTTAGCCAAGAATGAAGAAAGATGTGCACCGAGTTGTCGAATCCTATGCTATGTGCAAGAAGGCAAAGTGCCAAGTCAAGCAAGAGAAAGCAATGCCCCTACCTATCTTGACAAAACCATGGATTGAATTAAGCATAGACTTTGTTCTTGGATTGTCGTAAACCGCTCGAGGCAAAGATTATGTAATGGTCGTCATGGACTAATTCAATAAGATTGCACACTTCATGACATGCACCAAGACTAAAGGTGCTTTGGCTATTACTTCTCTTTTCTTATAGGATAATATGCGGATACATGGTATGCCAAGAAGTGTAGTCTTCAACAAAGACCTAAAATTCTTGAGCCATTTCTGGAGAACCTTGTAGTGATGATTGGGAACCAAATTACTCTTCAGTATCTCATATCACCCCTAAACTAACAGCCAAACAGAAGTGGTTCAAACTTTGGAGTCATTGCTCCGAGCTACAATAAGCAAGAACTTAGCTCATTGGGATGTCTGCCTACCAATGGTCGAAGTCACCTATAACCGAACAGTACATGACACCACTAAACAAACTACCTTTGAGGTAATCTATGGGTTTAATCTTAAGTTACCCCTCAACCATACCCCTATACCAATACCCACGCAAGAGTACCCTAATGCAACACTAGAGCATAATCCCTTCAACACATCTACAATAAGATCACTCGGTACATTGACCAAGCTACTAGAAGAATGTGAGAAAAGACTAAGGGTAGAACTAAACGATTTCAGCCAGGAGACTTAGTGTGGTTGCACTCAGTAAGGAGTTGTTCTTGAACAAGAAGAGTAACAAATTATCTGTAAGAGTAAAAGGACCTTTCAGAATTCTCCAAAAAGTCAATGATAATGCTTACAGGTTGGAGTTGCCGAAAGACTATGGGGTTTGTAACGCCTTCAAAATTGTCGTCCTCAGTCCATATCACCCTAATGGAGAACTGAGCAAACACCATTCAGATTTGATCCCAAATCTAAAACAACTTGAAGGAAATGATGGGAATCAAGCTACCGAACCTTTGACCAGCAACCGAGCTCAAGGACTAGAAGGGCAAGCGCGATAAATCCTTCTATTCCAACCAACCCCTACCAAGGCTAAGTACTTTCTTGCCAAGTCACCCTTCATGCTATCACCATTTAGTAGCTCAAAACTGAATCTTTACATTTTCAATGCTTCTATGAGCTCAAGTAACACACTCTTCATAATACTCATCACCTAACTCATCTTTAACTTCATCAACGTCTTCAAGTGCGATCCTTTGATGAGCAAGTTGATTTACTGAATAGGTAAGTTAACCCTAAGAGATTGACCTGCACATCTTCCTTATTAGGGTGCTCAACCTAGTCTTTGATCAACTTCATTAAATTCTTCTCATTTACTCTAATCATCATAATCTATCTCCAATCTCTAATTGACTCGTTATTCAATCACTCCAGTGCATGATGTGTTGGATAATTTATTCATCTCTACTAAACTTCAATGTTTATTCGATCGACTCTATACTCAACTAGGTTTTCCTTTAGGGGTATCCAATCATCTCAGCCTCCAGTACAGTGATTTCCTTCATAAGGGAAGTCATTACTCGCATCATCACCATCATATTTTCCATAATCTCTATAAGGTGATCTATTTACTCATTGTTGGATTTCAGAGTTTACTCCGTCACTCTCATTGTCTCCAATCACAACATTTACACTAGACTTTATCATTCTCATTACCATAATAAATTTTTAACTAGAACTCAAATTCTCATCATAGTTCCTCGCAACCAAATAACAATTACTATAATAGGATAACAATCACTTGTTAAGCCCTCACTACTCCAACAATACAACCGATAACTACTAACATTGTTCTTCAACCACCATAATAACAACCACGTAAACAACTTAGTAATAACCTACTTTGTTCCGAAAGATAAAAACAAAACTACATTATCAACTATAAACCACAATCTCAACACAAACCTCCACGTACACAATAACCATACACCAATACACAACATAATTGAGAAATGAACAAAAATATGACTTCTTAATATCTTATGGCCCTTCTCAGAACCTTTAGCTATGATACCAAAATGATATGATACAAAAACCAAAAAAGGGGGTTATGCCTCTTAAGAGGGCTTACCATATTGTGAATGAACCCTTCGGATAAAGACTACTAAAGAAAAACAAATGGATTTAAGTGGATTTTAGGTAGAAGTAAGTAAACCCGTAAGTCGTTTGGTTGATGTGATGTACTACTCAAGCTCTTAATGGCTTAAACTCACTAGATGCAACACACTAGTCTAGGTAAGGGAATCGTTTGCTGCATAACCTTGCTTAAAGGGTGATATGAGCTAAGTAAGGTTTGGGGGCATATTCTTAATGATGGAGAAGAAGAAATCTCAAAAAAAAAAAAATCATTGATTGATAAAAGTGGTAATCATTAATAGAGCCTATCATAGGGTATTTATACTTGTAAATGCTAAGATTACATAAAAAAAAATGAATTTACTAAAAAGGGAAAAAAACTAAGTACAATTAATAGTACAAAATGTAGAAGGACAATTCTTTAATCCTTCTAGGAAGAGAACGTAGGGTTGTTAAGAGACAAGGCACATGTAATAGGACATGTTGCGTCTGGTGGATGGTTGATAGATTTGTTCCATAACTGATTTTGAGATGAGAAGATAAGTTCGATGGCTTCTAAAATTGAGAGCTACTCGATGCTAATTTGCTAAGTGGGTTGCTAAGAAGTGTGGTTTATAAGATAGGTCAATGAACTAGCACGGGAACCCTTAATCAACATAACTTGAGTAAGTTCTTAAATAAGGAGAAGAGTACTAGTAGATTGGCTCATTGGGATGAGTAGATCATCTCAACATAACAAAGTCAGCTTTGTATGGAGTTAAGCAAAGGTCAAGGATTCGGCGAACTACGTTAGCAATTCCCTTTTCTCACGAGCATGTGAGTGGACTTGGAAATTGATTCCCATCAATAGTAAATGGCCTTAGTTGAGATCTACCTAACTTGATTTGTATCAAATTCTTTTCTCAACTAGGGTAATAGTCAAGTTATGCTTAGAAGGATAATGCCCCTAAACAACCTCATGCATGTAAGATAAGTTTCCCTATGCAATAAGTACAAGGAACTACTGACGTGTAAACGATGTAAATTTATACCTTACATTATTCTAAAGCCTTATGGACGTGTTGTTTACATTCATCACATACGCATTTGCTTCATGTGTAGTTAGATCGCATGTGTGCTAATAATTGCTTAAATGGTAGTAGTGAGGAATAAACTCACTAAGCTGTAGTTTTCTCATCCCCCTATAGTTCCTTTGCAAGTATTTATAAGCTGGTATTAGGGGAAGAGCCAAATGTGGAGGTAATAGGCTTTGAGATACCGACCCAACCTACCTGCCAAAGCCGAGATCATCTACTTGCCAACTCATCTTATCTACCGAGCCAAATAAACTATTTCTTACAATTAAAGTGCCAAAAAGCAAAAGGCTAAGACAACAACCGAACCTCATACATCCTGACCAGTTAATTACTTAGCGTCAAGCTTGCTGATAGGCTAAGATAAAACATTTTCGAGAGTTGGATTCACTCAGCAAAGTCTGTCATCGACTTAGTAGCCAAAAGATCACATTACCAAAGATTAGATCTACTCAACGTAGCTTGAAGAGACTATTGTCGATTAAATACAACACTTAGCAATTATGGGTCGACCTCTTTGGTTACTTAGCCAAGCACCATAAGACTACTTCCAAGGCATACCGAATGACCATATGCCAACTTCTCCCTGTAAAACGTACAGTTTTATACTTTTGTACATGTTTGTCTTTATTTTATTTATGGGCCCAATTCTTTAGGATTTAAGACCTTATACATTATTTATAGTTTTGCTACTAGGGTTTATGACATACTATAAATAGCAACTTTTGTAACGATGCAAATATATATAACATAATTAATGAAAAAACCCCTTTTGAGTCTTTTCTCTTAGAAAATTCTCCCCCTTACCAGCTCTTAGCAATCCCTTTAGCAAAGATTGTAGTGAGAAACGCTATCACTCAGATCGGTGGTCACATCTGACGAGTCTTAGGTTCGTGTATAGTTCTACGATACATCATATCTATAGAGTTAATGTGCAGGATTTGCTAAACCATCGACTCCCATTTACTTTTCGTTCCTTTGGTAGCAACAAACCCACCATGCCTACAGCAGCCTTGTTTGTCCTTAGTCCCGGGTCCACATTGAGTGGTGTACCATGAGTTAAAGTCAGCAAAGAAATTATATGGCTAAACTTAAAATACTCTGTATAATGAATATTATTTTACTCTTAATAAGTTTTAAAATATTGCAATTTGCTACTCTATCTTATTATTTAGTAGAGAATACCAATTCTCTATGATTTTGCTAGATTGTGGATTATTGGTTATCTATAATTATCTACGCCTTATGTTAAAATGGTAATTCTAAAATCAAAAGCCATAGTGATTGATTAGTTAGAGTTTTACAGTCATTAACTTGTAAAGCAGTTTTCATGTCACGGGTACACACGTAATATAAAAATCTTAGGCAAATCCTACTAGACCCCCTTTCAAAGTGTTATAGTTAAATTGAGTATTTTATAGCCATTTGAAGTGTTTAATAAAAGTCCAGCATAGGTGAAAATTGAGATCCTAATTTGGTTAAATAAGAAAAATTTTGAAAATATTTTGAACATATGTTTATTGTAACTCTCAAGCCTAATTTGTCCCGGTTTTTAATATTTTTCCTTAGCACAATTAATTATTAAACCTTAACCCATTTAATACTAATTCTCAATTAAGAGTTAAGGAAAACTTGATCTTTAAACGTGTTTTGAAAATCCTTAGAGTAGCTACCCAACCAGAGTTAGGAAAAAGAGTAGGTTAGGTTAAATCGATTGGATAAATCATTTAACCTAAGTACTAGTCTACTTAGAAAACCAATTTTGAGAGAAAAGGTTTTGAAAACCAAAAGATCGAGTCTGAGATTAGGTTTTTTAAACCCTTACTAGTACCATGAACTTTATTAATTTAGATTTGATTTCTTAAAATCACCTTTCAAAATTACCCTATAAAATGAAATTCAATCACTAATTAATGAATTTCATTAAACTAAAATGGAAAAAATAAGTTTTTTCGTTTTGTACAATCCTAGCGGTATCTACGTACTTGCTACTCAAGATCAGACGTACATAGTTGTTTCTGAAAAGTTATGTATGTTGATTTATTTCAAACTTGAAACGTAACCGATTTTATGTCTTTAGCCATTCCATTTATTTTGAAAATCTTTGAAAGAATCATAAATTGGTTTTATATTTGGAAAATTCTATGAGTGTCCTAATTTTGAAAAGGGGTTGGTTTATTTTTGTTTATTTGGAAAAAGGTTTTTCTAAGTGATAAAATGACTTTATTATTAATTTATTCTTATTTTCCATTTTATTATTGTTATTTTTTTAGTTGTTCATTATTATTTTTTCCTTTTATTTTGCTTACAACGTAAAAATAAATAAAATAAAACTAAAATTTTTCTTTCCTCTCTCTTTTTTTTTCTCTATTTTCTTTTTCTTCTCCTTATTTATGTTTTTCTTTTTGTCTTTCTTCTTCACCTTTTTCTTTTTTTTTTCACAATTACAAATTACAATAAGTAAATGGATAAATAAATAAATAAATAAATAAAACTAAATGATTGAAAAAAATCAAGGTTAAACCTAAGGAGTACGCAAGTCGGAACAGTTTGAATCCAAGTCTTCAGGTTAGTTCAATCGAATCTGGTTAGGTCCCAAGCTCTCTTCTACAGCGACAACGGCAAGGACACGCTATGGTGGTTTATAGACAACGTTTCACAAGGAGGATCATGCTTTTATGAGTTTCAGATTGGAGATGAGGGAGGTAAGACAAACACTATGGTATAAAGTAGCTATTCTACAACGGTTTAATGTTAAGTCGATGGTAATGGTGATGTACAATTCACGTGGCAATAGCTAAAGCTCAATCAAGGTGTATCTAAGGGTTTCAAGGGATGGAGAATTCTATAAGATGAGCGGTGTAGGCTGAAGACGTAGTGGTTGTTAGTAAAGTTCGTGTGGTGGTTAAGGTTTCAACTTGTGATGTACATCGGTGTGGCTATCATTGTTCGTAGATGTGTATGGATCGTAGGTGTGTTGTTCATGAATGCACGAGATGTATGTGTCATGACTACGCAATAGGCATAAGTGGATAATGTGTTGAGAGAGATAGGGGTTCGACAATGGTGAGAGAGAGAAATAGTTTGAAATTTCTAAAGAGAGCTTCTTAGGATTATTGGTATGTTTTCAAATGAATTTCTAATTATGTACCTCCCTCAACATATGAATTTTCCAACCCCATTTTATACTTAAAAACAACTTAGCTAACCATGGAAGGTTAAAAATCGAATCGAATGTAAATCCCTAATTTCCATTTTTTTCGAATTTTTCATTATCGATTCATTGCTCTAAATGCTTGTATCTAAATGTGTTTTTGAATTCGATACATAGTATTCTATGTCTAGTTTGCAATTTTGCCACTAATTTGGCAAAATTGCAACTATAAGGGGCGTGAAATCAATGTTGAAGTTAGCTAACCAGGGAGGAAAATGCGAGATTTTTAGAGAAAATGAAGGAAAGAGGTAAACACGTGCTAACATGGTGCCACATTAGCTGAGCAAACCAAAAACTTTGTGCTACATATCAAGTTAAGATATGTAGCCGAACATGTATCAACACACGTAGTGCATACGTATCACGATAACGGCATACATGTATCAAGGTGCTGACGTAGCACCACTTCAACTCGTAAGTCTATCTAGGTCATGCCATGTGTCATTAATAGACACGTAGCCTAATGACATGCCAACATATGGTGGCTATGGTTTTACAAAAACAAAAAGGCACTTTATGCCTTTGGTAGGATTCGAACCCAAGTCTCCTCTGTCCAAATACATGCTTTTTACCATCAAGCATTGGTTTTTCCTTATTTATAGATGCAATTAATTGTATATATACAAATGCAAAACCCTCCTTATTAGAGTTTAAAAAAAAAACACTAAAACTACTAAAATTTTCTATTCTAGTTGAAATTATCTAAATCCTTTTTAATTTTTAATTTTTCTATATTTTTGTCTAAATTTTTTATTATTTTTGTATTTTTTTTTATTTTTTATTTTTTTGTACCTTTTCCCAAATCAAAACCCTTTACATTATTCTAAAAAATTTCTAAAAATAAAAAGGGGCAAAAATGAGGTGTCTACAGTAACTTCACATTTGCTTGAAGAAGGAAGAGTAGTTTTCTAGAATCTAAGTAATTAATTAGGAGTTTTAGGATCTTTTTAAGAAAAAGAAAAAAGAAGAAAACTTTTAAAAGAGAGAGAGAGAGAGTAAGGAATAAGTGGAATCAAGAAATGAAGAAAAAAAAAGAAAATGAAAGAAAAAGGAAAAGAACAAAAGGAAAACATAAAAGAGAAAAAGGAAAAAAGAAAAGAAAAGAAAAAAGAAAGTAAGAGGTGAAACGAGTCAACTTGAGGAGGTCAGGATAATGCTCAGAAAGCATGTAATCCAAGGGTTATAGGTCAGGATAGCACTTAGAGAATAAGCAATCTAACAGTTTTAGCTTTGGATAACATTCTAAGAGGATGTGATCTAAGGGTTTTAAGGTTAGGATAGCACTTTGAGAATATGCAATTACTAACATTTTTACTACATAGATCATGCCTTAAAGAGCAAACCATCCATGAGGACTAAAGCAAAAAGAACTTATGTAAGCATTCTTGGGAGACTTGAAAAAAAAAAAAAAACAGATTTGTTGATTGATAATCATGCAAGACGGGGTAGACATTAGGGATAAAATCCTTTAAAGAGGATGATTTTGGCCTCCAAGGCCAACTTGAGAACAATTTTTACGTTGGAGCAAATCCCTGAACTTTAGACAAAAGGAAGTGAACTCCTTTGAAAACAATAGTTGCCGAGGTAATCACTTTTGTATGATAGAAGCTTTCTGCTAAGGTTGACTCTAGAGAGGATGACTTTTAAATTATTGAAGACCTAGACCACTAGGGTAATACGGAAAAAGAAAGGACTAAATTGAGAAGGAATGGAATTTACTTCAGTTTTTCAACTTGCTAATAGGTTTGGATTCTCCAATAGTATGTAGGCTTTTTAGCGATATAACAATTTGATCTTCTTGGTCACTTTTATTTAAGAGAACCCTTTCTTTCTTGAGGGTCTTTGTATTTCTTCAGGGGCAAATAACTTTCCATTTTTTTAGGCATGACTTCTTCAATTTTCTTCTTAATCAGAAGATATCTCATTAAAGATAGATTTAGTCTGAAAGGACTTCCTCACACTCTCATCTTAAATTTCTCTCTCTTGATTTTGATTCCAAAAATTATGGTCTTTCTTGTAAGCAATACACTGTTAATCAATCTGTTAGGTCTTTTTTGGACTGTAATATAATAAATGCTTTTGGTCCTAGGTTTAAACATGGATATTAATGAAAATGGTTTTTTACGAAAGAATTGCTCTTCAACCCGAGTTTATAAGTCAAGAACCTTATATTTAAAACTAAAATTGTGCCTACCTCAATTTCAAATGTAACTTTTACCAATGATAAGTTATTTCCTTTAATCAAAAGGGCTTTTAGAAAGCTTTGAGTTGTGGGAGGGCTATAAGCTATATGTCAGCTGCAATTTTCTTTAAGGATCATAATTTTGGGGGGAAACTTTAGCATTTGTCCTGACTTTTCAGTTTTAATCATCTCAATTGTGTTTTTGGGTCCCTACTCTTAGGTTTTTTGTGTTTTGCACTTAATCACCTTTTCCTTTTCTTCAATTTTCTTTCTTCTTCTTTTTTTTATTTTTTCTTTTTTCTCTATTTTTTTTTCTTTTTTATTCTGACTTAAGACAAAGGTAATCATTCCTTCTTTTGGCTTGCAATTTCAAAGTATATGTAGTTTGTGTTTAGTGTTTAGAATGGATGCCCTTTCTTCATCTTAGAGGAAATTAGTTATCAATAGTAACAATTACCCTTAAATTGATGCAACTAAAGTAAGCACAAATTAGTTTTAACCTTTTCTTCTAATAGACGCTCCTAACCTCCTTTTTCCCCTATTATAGGGGTGGTTCTCGATAGGGATTTATTTTGAAAATACTCTAATAAAAGGTTCAACAAGGCTTACAAAGGATTTTGTGTTTGGAATATCGCAAAGATCGCTTAACTTCATTTTGATTTATATATTAAATGTAAGATGGACTTCCTTTAAGGAATGAGTCTGATAGTCTAACAATAATGTCACTTGACTCTCAAAGTGTCTCAAGGTTGGTGTTTAGGATTCATCTTGCCTTTCTTCAATTTAAACCTTTTAACTAATGAGATATCTTAAAATAGGAAAAGTGCAAACAAAGGACTTTATTTGAATCACTTGTCCTTTATAAACATTGTAAAGGTCATTACAAAATCTATCTCTATCCTTGAATTAAGTCTAATTAAATTGCCCCTACATCTATTAGGTTTTGAACTCTATTTTTCAATTCCTAGCAATTGTCGGTAGAATGCCCCTGCTAACCATATGATATTCACATTGTATATTTAGGTTGTATTTCCTTAGCTTATATCTTGGATTGGGACTTTCTGTTGCAATAAGTCTTTTTTCTCAATTAGTCAAAGACTTGAGATAACAAGGCAAAGATCTAAGTAAACTTTCTTCTAGGAATTTTTGGGCCTTTTTTACTTGGTGTAGGTTCTAACATTGTAGTATTAATACATGCCCTTGAATCTGGTGAGGCTAGTTTCTTTCCTATTAACCTCTCTATTCTTATAGCTTCTTCAATTTGGCTTCCAGCAAGTATAAAATCTACAAAACTGACCATTGTATTTCCCAAAAAGTGCCCATAATATGGTTCCTCTAATGAGTCAATAAAGATAGATATTAATTCTTTTTAAGGAAGAGGAAGAATGATTCTAGCTGTCATGCCCCTTCATCTTTGGGTATATTCCTAAAATGACTCATCCTTCTTCTTTCTCATTGTGTGCAAGTACCAAATTGAAGGAGCTATCTCAATGTTGAACTTATACTACTCATAAAATGCCTGAGCCAATTTTTCCCAAGTATTGATCTAGCTAAAATCGAGTTAAGCATACCAGATTAATGCAAGTAATATCAAACTATCTTGGAAAGTTTGTATCATGAGTTGATTATTTTTAACATATATGCTCATCCTGTAGATGTGTAATCTGGTGTGTAGCTTTAGGCATCTAGTCCCATCATACTTCTCAAACTCTAGTAGTTTGAATTTTTCTAGGTATGCCTTAGCATTATACATGAAAAAGTCAGTGATTCCAACCGACTTAAGTACATCATCATTCCTAAGTGCTCTCATCTTTTCAGTTATCTGTTGAGTTAGCTTCCTTTCCAACTCTTTGATACTTTCTTGATTTGGCTCTAGGTCAATCAAGAAAGAATAAGTCTTAAGCTTGAGAGCTAGATTGATCTTCTCTTCAAAAAGAGGTGCTTTAATAGATTTCCCCTATTGGGCTTCTAAGTGCTCTTCATTTGATGATATTGTTGCTCTAAGTAAGATGATGTTTAGAAAATCTATCTGTTCCATTATTTTCCTCACCATTTACTCTAATAAAAGAAACCTTACTTCTACAGGGTTAGAGCCATCAAGTTTGTCATTATTTCCACTGTTAACCATTACTCACGATAGGAGTCCTCACCTGTTAGTAACTTCTTGATTTTATTTTCTTTTTTGGAAAAAACAATTTCTTTTTAAGAGAGAAAAAAGGACATATTTAAAAAAGTGAAATACAAGGATAAGAGTTATTTACAAATTATGAGAAAGGAGTAGAAAAAACATTTCTAAGAGATTAGGAGCCTAAATATTTACAATCAATCCTTGATAATCCATGGGTATTTAAAAGGTAACCTATAAGAAAAATAATCCTAATGATGTATTTGGAAAGAGTTAGAGTATAAGGCACACAGAAGAGAACTTGTAAAGAAATCAAATATTTAAAAGCCTAAGGGCACGACTCTCATGATGTTACTAAAAAAAAGAGTTATTCAAACATAAACTAATGAATATTTACAAGCAAAGAGAAATAAAAATTCCAATATGAGGGCATGCAGATGCAAAAAGAGGAGCTGGCAAACTAAATATGATGTGGTAAGAAAAAGATTTTTATTTCATATTTGAAGCTTCCATTGCATTATTCAAAAATTTATTATAAATACTCTAAAGTCTAGATCTTCTTTTTCTTGTGGTGTCTTGGCTTCTCTTCAATCTTCTTCATTTTCTTCAGCTCAGTTGCCTTAATCCATCTAGCAACCCAAGAGATATCTTCAGTGTAGAATTTCTAGAAAGCTTTGACTTAGTAATAGATAGCAACATCTTTGGGGATTTCAATGATAGCAGCAAACACATCAATAGCTTCTGGGTATCTTTCCTATGAAGAAAGTCAAGTTTATGACTCTAAGCATGGGTAATAAACCAAACCATGTATTGGTCTTTAATTCTTCATTCTTCTCTTCTGGGAGACAACTGAGCAATCTAGCTTATGCTGCTAACAGCGTTGGGATATAAGACTTCCCTTCTAAAAATTGGATTACTAGCTCTGTAATCCTGTGATGTATGTAAAATATCCTATTAAGAAATAAAATAGTCGCAAATGCTGCCAAGATATTAGCGTTGGTTCTATGCTGCTGCTAATCTTCAAAGTTACCATAAAAGAGTTTTTAGTTGTAGCTAGACAGGATTGTAAACCAAGTAAAAAAATCGTCCACCCTAATGATTCTCTTAAGGGGATTAACCTATATTTTACATATTTCAGATTCATTAAAGTCTAGTAGTTTATTAACCAGTGAAAGGATGGTCTTAATCTTGTCTTTAATGACTTTTTGTTAGTCTGGATTGAAAAATCGAAACCATCTTTCAAGTATTCCCTTAGGCTCTAAAGGCTCGTGAATATGAGCTTCTTTGAAAAGGGTCAGTGTAAAAGATGATCTAACCATTTTCTACAAAAATGATGAAAAGAAAATTACATCAAAATTATCCTATTTACATAAGAATTACATTAATATTCTAAAGAAAAGAAAACATTTACAGGGAAAAGAAACTTTACAGTAAATCTTTTTTTTTTTTTTAGTCTTACCACATCATGTCAATTTGCCAATTTTAGAGAAAAGGCTTATAAATGTAATTGGAGTAGGTTCTAAAAGGTCCTTGAACTTTGTGACTTCACTTGTTTTTAGAAAACACTTTCATTGGTCATATCAAGCATAAGTGAGGGTAGCCAAATAACCCGAACAAGGGTTATACCACAACACTCAAAGCCTATACAATGCCCATGCCCCCTACCACCCACCCACCCCTCCCCCCCTCCCCCCCCCTCTCCTCATTCTAGGGTTCTAATATGGTCTAAGTTTGACCATTTCTGCCATACAATTATGATACATAAAGCAAGAAAGTTAGTACAACAATATACAAATGTAGAAAATAATAACGAATAAATAAAAAAAGAAATTACACTCAATAAAGTGATTTCAAAGAATTAATTCTAAATTTGGAAAGTTGGATGGCTAATCCTCTTAACATCCCTAATGGAGTCACCAAGCTGTAGAGCCTAATTTTTCTCGATTTTTAATTATTATTAATCCAATTAGTTATTGAGCCTTAACTCGTTTAATATTAACCCTTGATTGAGAGTTAAGAAAAACTTGGTTTTTAAATGTGTTTTGAAAATCCTTGGAGTTACTACCCAACCGAAGTCAAGAAAAAGAATGGGTTTAGTTATATTGATTAGGTAGAAAGATGTAACCTACGCATCGGTCTACTTAGAAAACCATTTTTAAGAGAAAAGGTTTTGAAAACTAGAAGATTAAGTCTTGGGTTTAGGTTTTTTAAACTCTTACAAGTACAACGAACTTTCCTAATTTAGATTTGATTTCTTGAAATCATCTTTCAAAATTACATTATAAAATGAAATTCAATCACTAATTAACAAATTAGATTAAAGTAAAATAGAAAAAATAAGTTTTATCGTTTTTTGCATCACCATGAAGGTGCCTATGTATGCACTATTCAGAATCAAATGTACATAGTTTTTTTTCTGAAAAGTTATGTGCATTAATTTATTTTAAACTTAAAATTGGCTAATTTACATCTTTAGCCATTTCATTTATTTTGAAAATCTCTAAAAGGGTCTTAAATTAGGTTTATTTTTGGAAAGTCCTAAAAGTATCCTACTTTTGAAAAGGGGTTGGTTTATTTTTGTTTATTTAGAAAAAAGTTTTTCCAAGTGATAAAATGACTTTATTATTTATTTATTCTTATTTTCTATTTTATTATTGTTATTTTTTTAGTTGTTTATTATATTTTTTCCTTTTATTTTGCTTACAACGTAAAAATAAATAAAATAAAACTAAACTTTTTCCTTCCTCTCTTTTTTTTAGTTATTTATTATTATTATTTCTTTTTCTCTCTTCCTTTTTATTTCACAATTACAAATAACAATAAATAAATAGATAAATAAACAAATAAAAAAATAATAAACGATTGAAAAAAATCAAGCTAGGGTCTAACACAAGGAACACGTAGTTCAAATCCGAGTCTTCGGTTCAGTTTAGTCAGATCCAGTTAGGTCCTAAGCTCTCTTCTATTACAACGACAGCAAGGATATGCCTTGGTGGTTTATTGACAGCATTTCAAGAGGGGCATCTTGTTTTCATGAGTTTTAGATTGGAGATAAGGGGGGTAGGACAAACGCCATGGTCTAAAGTAGTCATTCTGTGGTGGTTTAATGTTAGGTTGACGATAATGGTGATGCGCAATTCACATAGCAGTAGTAGAAGCTCAATCAAGGTGTATCTAGGGGTTTTAAGGAATGGAGAATTCTATAGGATGAGCGGTTTAGGCTGAGGACATGGTGGTTGTTGATGGAGTTCACATGGTGGCTAGGGTTTTAGCTTGTAGTGCATGTTGATGTGGCTATCATTGTTCATACATATGTGTGGAGCGTGGGTATACTATTTGTAAGTGTATGAGATGTATGTGTCATGACTATACAGTGGGCATAAGTAGACAATGCATTGACAGAGAGGAGGGTTCAACGGTGGTGAGAGAGAGAAATGGTTCGGAAATTCCAAAGAGAGTTTGTTAGGATCATTGGTGTATTTTCAAATGGATTTTTTATTATGTCTTCCCTCAACCCCCACCCCAAAAAAAAATGAATTTACCAACCCCATTTTATAATAAAAACAACTTAGCTAACCATGGAAGGTTAAAAATTGAATTGAATGTAAATCCTCAATTTCCAACTTTTTTTATTTTTCGTTACTGATTCAATGCTCTAAATGCTTGTATCTAGGTGTGTTTTTGAATTCGATACGCAGTATTCTATGTCTAGTTTGCAATTTTGCCATTAATTTGGCAAAATTGCAACAATAAGGGGCTTAAAATCAATGTTGAATTCAGCTAACTGGGAAGGAAAATGAGAGATTTTTTGGGGGAAGAAAGAGGTGGAAACATGTGTCAATGTTACGTCAGTCTAGCGAACTAAAGACTTCGTGCCACATGTTAAGGCAAGAAACATGGTTGAGCACGTATCAAGATACATGGCGCACACGTGTCATGATACATGGCATACACTTATCAGGGTATCGACATGGCACCACATCAACTAGTAAGTCTATCTAGGTTGTACAACATGTCAACAATAGATACGTAGCCTAGTGATATGCTGACGTATGGCAGCTATGGTTTTATAAAAACAAAAAGGCACTTTGCACCTTTGGTAGGATTCAAATCCAAGTCCCCTCTATCCAAATGCATGCTTTTTACCATCAAGCCATTGGTTTTTTCTTATTTATATATGCAATTATTGCACATATAGACTAGGTCTGTTGGAGATAAATCTAAACCCAAGCCCAAAACCTTCCTTATTATTTCATTTAAGACCTAAAAAAATACTAAAACTACTAAAATTTTCTATTCTATCTCAAATTATCTAAATCCTTCTTTAATTTTCTTATTTTTCTATATTTTCATTTAAATTTTCTATTTTTTGTATTTTTCTATTTTTTTGTAACTTTTCCAAAATTATGACCCTCTACATTATTCTAAAAAATTCTAAAAATTAAAAGGGGCGAAAATGGAGTGTGTACAGTAACTTTACATTTGCTTGAAGAAGGAAGAGCAATTTTTTATAATCTAAGTAATTAATTAAGAGTTTTATGATATTTTTTAAGGAAAAAAAGAAGAAAATTTTTAAAAAAAATAGAAGAAGCAATAATAAGGAATCAGGGAAATCAAGAGAAGAAGAAAAAAAGGGAAAAGAATGAAAGGAAAAAAAAGAGAGAAAAAGGAAAAAAAGTAAGAGGTGACACATGTCACCAAAAAGAGGTGAAACGAGTCAACCTGAGGAGGTGCCACGTAACTCCACATAGTGTTATGTGGCCAATGCCATGGCACTATGTAACGCCACTCACAATGCACCACGTAGTGTTTGGGGGTCAAACATTTGACCTATACCTTTCTCTTCCCCTTTCCTTACATCAAAGGCGCAGAACCTTCAAATTAAAAATGGCAACTTTTGTCATTTTTGCACCCGCATCTTTTCTAATTGATTTCAATAGGTTTTCTTACTCCAAAAATCAAATAAATTAATGAAAGATCATGTGGTATATTCTTAAAAAAATCTCAAATTTTAGTCTTTCATTTAAGGAAATTTGCACACAAAAAATACAAAAATCGAGTAAAATATAAAAACGCACCTTTTAACACCCGGTTTTAATTTGGAAAATAGGGGCATATTCTTACTATTATACTCAAAGATACTTATAAAAAATGTATACCCTAGAGTGTCAATGAATATTTAATTTCCTCAAATTAATACAAAAACCAAATCAAATCGAAGTAAAAATGGAAAAACCCATATTCACTTCCATGTCAACAAAGATGCAATCATTCTTAAGATGGATGTTTCTTGGGCACTACTTGGGCTCTAAGACTATAAATGAGGTTTCTAGCTTTTCATTTTAACACACACAAAGTATTACAAGCTCTCAATCTTGAAAAATTCATTCTTTCTCTCTCTAAATCCATACTAGTGCATCTCCACTATCTCTATTTGATTTCTCTCACTATAGAGTAAATTGAAGAGAGCCAAATTAAGGGAAGATTCCTCACTTTCTAGAGAACAAATCCCCATGCTTGATTTCTTCCAACAAAGCTTCAAATCGTTTTTATTTAAGTTGGAATCAAGATGGGTGTTCTAAGGTTCATGTGCATTGTTTTACTTTATTTTTAATTAAATTGGAATACTTACACCTTAGTTTTGGTGAAATTGACTTAGGGCTTTTGAAGATTAAGGAGTTAAGAGTCAAAAACCACCACCTTTATCATGAGAACAAACTGAATCCAACCAAAATCAAACTCGAATCGGTTCATGCACTAAAGCTAAGTTACTTCTCCTTCTTTTTCTTTTTATTCTTTCATAAAAATGAAAAATTAAAAAAAAAAGAATATGTTTTGATCTTAAGTTGTTTTGATTTCACTTGAATAATGTGTTTTTGTATGATATTTAATGTTAATATTAATAGATAATTTTTGTATTTAGGCTTTAATGAATAATTGACATGATTAGGTTTTAATAAAATAATTAGCATGTTTTTGGTCTTAGTTAATAAATAAATTAGTATCTTTTACCATGAATTAAATAAGCTTGTTTTTGCATAAAGACATTATTTAAAAAACTAATTAATAATGATAATTCCCTTGGAAGTTAATAAGTAACTTGCCATATTAATTTTTCTTTTATGTTTGCATGTTTTAATTTACATGAGTTAATTAAATAAACTTTGTTGCTTAATATATTTAGCTTAGATGATTAGGTATTTTTTATTGTAAATCATTTGCCTTATTATACGTTCTCTTTGCACATTATAGCTTATTGTACATTGTATAGTTTACATGAATAATCAATTTTTCCTAAAAAAAAGAAGGGTTTCTTTATTTTCTTTTTCAAAAAAGTTTTTTCTATACAAAGAAAAAAAAATTTTCATGAATAAAAAACAAGTTAACCTTTTCCAAAATTTAGGGACTTCTTTAGAGTTTTCAAAAAGTAAACTGAAAAACCCACTTTTTTCAAATTAATAAAATCTAACAAACTTAAAGTGAAAAGAGTTTTTCAAAAATAAAACAAACCAATGAACTAAAGTTTTCATAAATTTAAAACTACGTGAGTTTAATCCTACTTCGCGAGAACGTAGGCACTTCAAGCAACCTAAACAAATAAAAAAAAAAATTTCTTCTTTCACTTTTATATATTTTCCCAAATCTTTTTGTAAAAAAGAAAAATCTTTTATTTTGAAAAGACCATTAAAAAAAAAAGATAGAGAGAGAAGGATTTTTTGCCCATTAATTGTTTCATGGATCTTTTTATGGTAACTGCAAAGGTTTTAATAAGTTAGCTTATGGATCCATTAATCTTTTGTTTCCTTTTTCTAAAATATAGTTTTAGGAAAAAAATAAACTTGTAGACCAATAGCTAAGATTAAGATCTGTGTACCTATAGGCTTTGATTTCACTCTTTTCGTAACCTAGTCAAGTGGCAGCTCATTTTTTGTTTTAAAAAAAAAAAGGAATTTTTTTTTCAATTCAAACTTTTACTAATTATATCGAGAGACTTATATTAAAATGTGCTAGGTATGGTATAAGTTTGATTAGAAAGAAAAAAAAAAGAAAGAAAACCGATTTTTTAGCTCAATAAATATAATGTAATTAGATTATAAGGTAATATCATTGATTGAATAAGAAAACAAATGTCACATAAAAAACTAGGGTGCAATAGATTTGCTAAGAACAATTGAATCAAAGCATAACAATAAATCAAGAAAGAGAAGAAAAGAAAAGAAAAACCCCATGCTCTACTTAACCCTAAACAACTCTTATAAGGGGGGTGGGCGTTCTCGTTAACAATTAAGCCAAAGCTCCTTTCTATAGAATATCAATAGCCTCATCACACCTTAAGATCACGGCTGTAAACCCTAGATATAATTCTCCTTTACACTTGCAATTCTTGAAATTTGTGAAATTCTTGGACAAGAGGATCATAGCTAGAAGTACAACTATGATCTCTACGCGTGATCTCTTCTGTACTTAAATTCTTATTCGAAATGCCTTTACTTCAATGGCTTGGTTAATACATCCTCCGTTAAATCTCTAGACTTCATGAAATTCTTTAAGAATTCACCAAAAGCTCTTCAAAAATCTATAAATGAAATAATTCACAAATAAGCTCAAAATTCTTTACACATAACACAAATAATAGCTAAAAAATTTTACAAATCTACCCCAAAAATATATATGCTAAATGAGTATCATTACGCACCAAGGTTCGTAATCAGAGTCAAACCGCCACTCAATATGATTTATGAATGGGAAGGTTAAGGTTACTTGC
This sequence comes from Lumnitzera racemosa, assembly GCA_024138005.1. Taxonomy (NCBI): domain Eukaryota; kingdom Viridiplantae; phylum Streptophyta; class Magnoliopsida; order Myrtales; family Combretaceae; genus Lumnitzera; species Lumnitzera racemosa. Next base: position 57,175,454 of record JAMXBC010000005.1, read on the forward strand.
CTCTATTTCCCTACTAGAGAAGGAATTACATAAAAGTGGAATAATGGTCATTAAATCCAACAAGCTTGGAGAGAATATACTCGATTTTAATAATAGAAAAAATGATTCAACTAAACAAATTAGGAAACTATTTATAATAAGCCTTTTAAGGCAACAAATGGAAAGGAAATGACTACGAAGGATATTTACAAATACAACTACCTAATACAGCTCTAAAAGGGCATAAAAGACAAACAAGCAAAAATAATATCAGTATAAGTGTCGAAATAGTACAACACTTGGCTTATAGTTGTCGGTACAGTACTCTAGCATAGAATCTTCTTGAGGAAAGCTGATGATCAACCTAGGCGATTGGGACTCAATTCAGGAAGTGTAACTAAGATAGGTTAAACCTTAAAAGGTTAGACATTAGTATCAAAGGGTCTGCTAAGTAGGGAAGTTAGTTGTCAAGTCAATAGTTAGTTGGTTAGCGTTTGAAAGGTCAGTGCTTAAGAGGTTGACAGGTATAGGGGTAGCTTAGAGGTCAACAATAGGGTCTTCAATAGCTCGGATCAATGTGTAGACAAATTGAGTAATGAAAGAGTTCAACCAAAGGCCAACCTAATATTAAGACTCACCTTTGGCTAGTTAAAGGAACAAAATTTATTTAGTTGTACCAAGAAGGGAGCTTTAAATGTTACACAATAAGTATACATACATGTTCCCATTGGGAACAAATATCAAGATGAAATTCTATACTAGTACGCTTTACCATTAAAGATAGATATCAAGATGAAATTTTATGTAATGTATTGCCAATATGTGCTTTGCATCACATGTACTACTCGACTGGCCTTGGATGTTGAATTGGCAAGTATTGCATGATGATACCGCAACATTTATACATTCCAAAAAGATGAAAAGAAGGTCATCTTCTAATGGTGCCATGAAAAGTATAAGAAGACCAAGCTTAATTCTGTTAAGCCTAAAGAAAGACTTTTTTTTTTATGGGAAAGAGCGAGCTTAATCAAATATTGAGCTTTCACAAACCTACGTAATTGCATGTGGTTAAGCAATTCCTATAAGTAACCAACATGAACTAGGTGTCAAAGAAGTGAAGGAATTGTTGAGAGAATTTAAAGATGTTTATCCTCATGAACTACTGAATAGACTACCACCCTTAAGAGTAATTAGGCATAATATTGTCTTGTAGCCTTAAGTGGTTCTGCTAAACCAACCTACCTATGGCATGAACCAAGAAGCTAAGGAACCGAAGTGCTAATGTCACATCTCAGCTCAACCCTGAATGTAAAACCGATAACTAACGTACTTGAATCAGAAGACAAGACTATATTAACATAATAATGTATTTATAGAGGGTATTACATTAAAGTTTAACCATATAAGTACAAACTTCATTGTATATAACCTTCTACAAGTCCAACTTACAAAATGGTTCTCTTAAACTCTTTCTACAACATTTATAGATAACAATTGTCTAAGTCTATCATAAAAAACAAAAGTCTTTCAAAATGATTGGTTCCAATTTTAGCACTCTCAAAAGTCTATCCCTAGTAGTGTTGGTACCCCTCCCAAGTTGTGTGTTGACCTACGGATACAATACATGTCTACTCAATTCACTGTTAACTGAGTGAGAGTAGATAAAACATACAGTACAACACAAACATATCTAGTTATTATAACATATTAGCTTTAGATATTTAGTCAAATAATATTATACTAACTTGTAAGATCTCTACAAGAATGTATGCGACGCATATACACATGAGCTAATGTATTCATAACAATATCATAGATCTTAGCCTCATTTTTCATCCAGTTGGTTAATTTAATCATGCATTTGAATACTAAGTCTTGAAACCTATTATGGCTATAAAGAGCAATTAAGAGTAAGACCCCTAAACCTGTAATCACTACAAAGAGGAGTTGTCAAGAGTAAAACTCCCAAATAGGTGATGATCACAATAAGAAGTGATTAAAGTGAAATGCTCCAGCATATGCAAGCATATATACTTTAAAATTTTTAGCTTTTTAAAGCCAATACTTATTCTAGTAAAACTCACTTTTCATAAAAATTGAGTCATAGGTCCTTTATGTGTCATACCATGAATGTATCATTAATGTGTCAAACACCACATCAAGCATTAAGTGTCATATAATTTATTTTAGCCTTACCTATTGTCTTATCATCTTAATCCAATATTTTGTATTGAGTTCGCTTAAGTGAATACCTTAAAGGTTGAACCATTTCTTAATGTTTTCTATAATATGAATATGCTCTTGCAAATATCATCCATTCATGGCAACCGATTCTTAAGATTCAAGACCAAGCATAGTTAATTGGTACGTGTATAAAATCATTACACAATTAGTAAAAATCATTCCAACATTCAAAATCAAGCTTAATCAAATCAAGCACATTCTATAAAAATTACGTAACTTCCAACTTAATGAGTAGAAATAAGTTTACTCCTAAACATACAATATCCATTTAATTGTTACTAAAGTCCTTCACCCTAAGTAACATCTTAGAGCTTCTTGTTATTCAAGTAACCTACAATTAAGATTTACAATTTAGTGTTTATTCAAGTTATATAAATAATTCATTAAAGCTTAAATGTGTTTGTAAGTTAAGGGTAAGGAGCTTAGCTTTTTAGGTGAAAACATTTCATTAGTACCTAAGACTTTCTATATGACCTTCCACATGATCATTTTTATTTAGGTCTTTATTATTTAACCTTCTACTAAGGTGAAGTCTCCACTTTCTTCTTCATTTTTACCTTTAACTCAACCTTCTACTTAAAGTTAGCTTTAAAGGTCACAGTTAGAGAAGCCTCTACTTAGACTTACCTTTACTTTTCACTTTATGTCTTATTAGGAAACGTTCTACTTAAGCTTCTACTCAAATTTAACTTTAGTTCTTAGTTTAATATCTTATTAAGAACCATCTACAAAAACTTCTATAAACCATCTCACTGAAGTCCTTGTTATATTATATTTTATTCCAAGTCATTTTCCTTAACTAGTCATAAGTAGCCTTCTTCAAAAGCTTCTATAGGGGTTTATTAGTTCTAACTTTGTTAATACTCACTAAAACTCTTCATGATCATTAAGACACAGCAATTTTGGACATAGACTAACAAGAGCACCATTCTAAGTGACCAATTCCAAATTTCGACAATTTTATGAAAATCTATGAATACTTGTTTTTCGACACGTCACTATTTTGGTTTTACAAAAATGGCACTTTTAACTCATAAAAATGCAGTAAAGAACATGTTTGACAACTTTTTCATCATAAAACATACAACCATGAAAAATATCATTTTAAGACCAAAATATGAATAGAAATCAAATTTGACTAAAAATACTCAAAAATCTACTAATTTTCTGAAATTTCCAAATTTACGGATTTTCATAAATAAAAAAAAATGAAAATCAAAGGAGTAGTTTTATTAAAATTTTAACACAAAAATGTTAATATACATAATGAAGATCTTAAAGAAAAAGTTTGGGTTAGAAACTATACTGCTGGCCCCTGTATAAGATTAGTTCGAAAATTGACTTAGATTGACTCATTTCTTAAAAGTGATATATAAGACAAACATATTTTGAAAAACTAACATTTTTCTGTGAATTTACACTCAATATAACTTAGGAGTACAATTGTTCATAATTTTCTAATATGGTTTGCTATTTTTTTTTTTTTACAATTTATCGAAAATCAAGTAAAAACCAAAACTCACAATCACTTTACTTTTCAACCACCATGTGTCACTAAGGAGTTGTTAATGCTCTTATATGCAAATTTTAGTGTCTATTGATGGTGCTACTCATTTCCAGGTTGTTGTTTACCTTAAGTTTTGTATATACTTAGATTTTGCATTATTTTTAATTATTTTTCCTAATTCCCTAATTAAGCCTCTTCTAAATTTTCCTAAACTCTCTAACCAACCAAAGAGTGTAAAATGAAGGGCTTTGAATTTTTATAGAGTGTAAGTGAGGAGACAAAATTTTCATGTTTATTCTTAAAACCATGTTCCAATATCATTGTCTTCCTTGTTGTAGACATCCAATTTTTGTCGTCTTTATTTTATTTTGTTTTGTTTTATTTTCTCAAGAGATCCTAAATTAGGAAAAACACAAAAAATAGAAAATTAAAGAAAATCCAAAAATTAAGAAATTTAGAAAAATACAAAAAAAAAAGAGAAAAATAGGAAAGGCACAAAAAAATAGGAAGTTTAAGAAAAATACCAAAAAAATAGAAAAATAGGAAAAGCACAACAAATTAAGAAATTTAGAAAAATATAACAATTTTTTTCAAAAATTGAAAAGTCATGAAAAAATTGAAAATAAAGGATTTATAGAATTTAGAAAAAATAATAATAGAATAGGTTTTAATAAATTTAGGAAGGGGACCATTAGGCCTGGACTTAGATTTGAATTTAGCCCAAATGGACGTAGTCCATATGTACAATATAATTACATATATGAATAAGGCACAAGTTAACAGCTTGACGAATAAACACATGAACTTGGTATTGGGTTAAACTTGGAGGTTAGGGGTTCGAAACCTAGCAAAGGTTTGATAGCCATCTTATTTTTTAACTAACACACTGCCACATGAGAAATTGCTACGTGTCAAGATCTTACTACGCTACCTATCTTGACACGTAGTAGTATTGGATTGGTCAATGCTGACATAATGCTACGTAGCATACCATGTTAGCTGTTAAGAAGTTCTGCAAAAATCCCTTCTTCGAGGACAACGGATTACCAGATTTAATTAGTTGGAATTTACAAAATTCCTAAACTAAGGAGAATCGTAGCTCTTAAATTGCCAAAACATATATCAAGAAGAACGAATCCTCTTATCGGATTGCCTATGTTTCCCGTAAGTAGGTTAGCTTGGTTTTCAGTTCCAAATAGCCGAGACACGTAATTTAAGGATTCTAAGGAACGTGTAGAAAAAGATGAGGTCATAAAAAGACGAATTGCTCGAATTTAGGATTGAGGATAACAAAATTTGCAAAACCTGGAGATAACGACAGTGCTTAAATTGCCAGAGCTTCATTCGAGAATAACCAAGGTTTCATGTTTAATAAACAAAGTACCTAGGGATTACTTGCCTTCGAAATTGAGAACAGCCAAGGTCCTCACTCTAGGGGTTTGAGTGCTTTTTGAATAACGTTTGTTCCTAAATAAGACTGATTATTTGAATTCACGATGTGGAATAACTAGACTACGTAACTTATGGATTCAAAAAACTCCTAAAAACAAGCTCACTTGGTTTCATGTTTTAGAGTCTGAGTGTCCATCGTCTAGAGCTTGTTAAGAAGTTCTGCAAATCCTTCTCGAGAAAACGGATTACAGTTTTAATTAGTTGAATATACAAAATTCTAAACTAAGAGAATCGTAGCTATTAAATTGTCAAAACATAATCAAGAAGAACGAATCCTCTTATCGAATTGCTATGTTTCTCGTAAGTAGGTTAGCTTGGTTTTCAGTTCCAAATAGCCGAGACACGTAATTTAAGGATCTAAGGAACGTGTAGAAAAAGATGAGGTCATAAAAAAGCGAATTGCTGAATTTAGGATTGAGGATAACAAAATTTGCAAAACCTGGAGATAACGACAGTGCTTAAATTGCCAGAGCTTCATCCGAAATAACCAAGGTTTCATGTTTAAAAACAATGTACCTATGAGAGCTTTTGGAAAACGTTTGTTCCTAAATAAGACTATTATTCGATTTCACGATGAGGAATAACAAGACTACGTAACCTATGGATTCTAAAAACTCCTAAAAACAAGGATTACTTGGTTTCATGTTTTAGAGTCGTGAGTGTCCATCGTCTAGAGCTTGTTAAGAAGTTCTGCAAAAATCCCTTCTCCGAGGAAAACGGATTACCAGATTTTAATTAGTTGGAATATACAAAATTCCTAAACTAAGGAGAATCGAGCTCTTAAATTGTCAAAACATATGTCAAGAAGAACGAATCCACTTATCGAATTGCCTATGTTTCTCGTAAGTAGGTTAGCTTGGTTTTCAGTTCCAAATAGCCGAGACACGTAATTTAAGGATTCTAAGGAACGTGTAAAAAAAGATGAGGTCATAAAAAGACGAATTGCTGCAATTTCGGATTGACGATAACTAAATTTGCAAAGCATGGGGATAACGACAGTGCTTAAATTGCCAGAGCTTCATTCGAAAATAACCAAGGTTTCATGTTTAATAAACAAAGTACCTATTGAGAGCTTTTGGAATAACGTTTGTTCCTAAATAAGACTATTTATTCGATTTCACGATGAGGAATAACTAGACTACGTAACCTATGGATTCTAAAAACTCTAAAAAACAGGATTACTTGGTTTCATGTTTTAGAGTCGTGAGTGTCCATCGTGTAGAGCTTGTTAAGAAGTTCTGCAAAAATCCCTTCTCCGAGGAAAACGGATTACCATTTTAATTAGTTGGAATATACAAAATTCCTAAACTAAGGAGAATCGAAGCTCTTAAATTGTCAAAACATATTCAAGAAGAACGAATCCTCTTATCGGATTGCTATGTTTCTCGTAAGTAGGTTAGCTTGGTTTTCAGTTCCAAATAGCCGAGACACGTAATTTAAGGATTCTAAGGAACGTGTAAAAAAAGATGAGGTCATAAAAAGACGAATTGCTGGAATTTCGGATTGACGATAACTAAATTTGCGAAACCTGGGGATAACGACAGTGCTTAAATTGCCAGAGCTTCATTCGAGAATAACCAAGGTTTCATGTTTATAAATAAACAAAGTACCTATTGAGAGCTTTTGGAATAACGTTTGTTCCTAAATAAGACTGATTATTCGATTTCACGATGAGGAATAACTAGACTACGTAACCTATGGATTCTAAAAACTCCTAAAAACAAGGATTACTTGGTTTCATGTTTTAGAGTCGTGAGTGTCCATCGTCTAGAGCTTGTTAAGAAGTTCTGCAAAAATCCCTTCTCCGAGGAAAACGGATTACCAGTTTTAATTAGTTGGAATATACAAAATTCCTAAACTAAGGAGAATCGAAGCTCTTAAATTGTCAAAACATATATCAAGAAGAACGAATCCTCTTATCGGATTGCCTATGTTTCTCGTAAGTAGGTTAGCTTGGTTTTCAGTTCCAAATAGCCGAGACACGTAATTTAAGGATTCTAAGGAACGTGTAAAAAAAGATGAGGTCATAAAAAGACGAATTGCTCGAATTTCGGATTGACGATAACTAAATTTGCGAAACTGGGGATAACGACAGTGCTTAAATTGCCAGAGCTTCATTCGAGAATAACCAAGGTTTCATGTTTAATAAACAAAGTACCTATTGAGAGCTTTTGGAATAACGTTTGTTCCTAAATAAGACTATTTATTCGATTTCACGATGAGGAATAACAAGACTACGTAACCTATGGATTCTAAAAACTCCTAAAAACAAGGATTACTTGGTTTCATGTTTTAGAGTCGTGAGTGTCCATCGTCTAGAGTTGTTAATAAGTTCTGCAAAAATCCCTTCTCCGAGGAAAACGGATTACCGGATTTAATTAGTTGGAATATACAAAATTCCAAAACTAAGGAGAATCGTAGCTCATAAATTGTCAGAACATATATCAAGAAGAACGAATCCACTTATCGGATTGCCTATGTTTCTCGTAAGTAGGTTAGCTTGGTTTTCAGTTCCAAATAGCCGAGACATGTAATTTAAGGATTCTAAGGAACGTGTAAAAAAAGATGAGGTCATAAAAAGACGAATTGCTCGAATTTCGGATTGACGATAACTAAATTTGCGAAATCCGGGGATAACGACAGTGCTTAAATTGCCAGAGCTTCATTCGAGAATAACCAAGGTTTCATGTTTAATAAACAAAGTACCTATTGAGAGCTTTTGGAATAACGTTTGTTCCTAAATAAGACTATTTATTCGATTTCACGATGAGGAATAACTAGACTACGTAACCTATGGATTCTAAAAACTCCTAAAAACAAGGATTACTTGGTTTCATGTTTTAGAGTCGTGAGTGTCCATCGTCTAGAGCTTGTTAAGAAGTTCTGCAAAAATCCCTTCTCCGAGGAAAACGGATTACCAGTTTTAATTAGTTGGAATATACAAAATTCCTAAACTAAGGAGAATCGAAGCTCTTAAATTGTCAAAACATATATCAAGAAGAACGAATCCTCTTATCGGATTGCCTATGTTTCTCGTAAGTAGGTTAGCTTGGTTTTCAGTTCCAAATAGCCGAGACACGTAATTTAAGGATTCTAAGGAACGTGTAAAAAAGAAGAGGTCATAAAAAGACGAATTGCTGAATTTCGGATTGACGATAACTAAATTTGCGAAACCTGGGGATAACGACAGTGCTTAAATTGCCAGAGCTTCATTCGAGAATAACCAAGGTTTCATGTTTAATAAACAAAGTACCTATTGAGAGCTTTTGGAATAACGTTTGTTCCTAAATAAGACTATTTATTCGATTTCACGATGAGGAATAACAAGACTACGTAACCTATGGATTCTAAAAACTCCTAAAAACAAGGATTACTTGGTTTCATGTTTTAGAGTCGTGAGTGTCCATCGTCTAGAGCTTGTTAAGAAGTTCTGCAAAAATCCCTTCTCCGAGGAAAACGGATTACCAGTTTTAATTAGTTGGAATATACAAAATTCCTAAACTAAGGAGAATAGAAGCTCTTAAATTGCCAAAACATATATCAAGAAGAACGAATCCTCTCATCGGATTGCCTATGTTTCTCGTAAGTAGGTTAGCTTGGTTTTCAGTTCCAAATAGCCGAGACACGTAATTTAAGGATTCTAAGGAACGTGTAAAAAAAGATGAGGTCATAAAAAGACGAATTGCTGGAATTTTTGACGATAACTAAATTTGCAAACCTGGGATAACGACAGTGCTTAAATTGCCAGAGCTTCATTCGAGAATAACCAAGGTTTCATGTTTAATAAACAAAGTACCTATTGAGAGCTTTTGGAATAACGTTTTTCCTAAATAAGACTATTATTCGATTTCACGATGAGGAATAACAAGACTACGTAACCTATGGATTCTAAAAACTCCTAAAAACAAGGATTACTTGGTTTCATGTTTTAGAGTCGTGAGTGTCCATCGTCTAGAGCTTGTTAAGAAGTTCTGCAAAATCCCTCTCCGAGGAAAACGGATTACCAGTTTTAATTAGTTGGAATATACAAAATTCCTAAACTAAGGAGAATCGAAGCTCTTAAATTGTCAAAACATATATCAAGAAGAACGAATCCTCTTATCGGATTGCCTATGTTTCTCGTAAGTAGTTAGCTTGGTTTTCAGTTCCAAATAGCCGAGACACGTAATTTAAGGATTCTAAGGAACGTGTAAAAAAATGAGGTCATAAAAAGACGAATTGCTGGAATTTGGATTGAGATAACTAAATTTGCAAACCTGGGATAACGACAGTGCTTAAATTGCCAGAGCTTCATTCGAGAATAACCAAGGTTTCATGTTTAATAAACAAAGTACCTATTGAGAGCTTTTGGAATAACGTTTGTTCCTAAATAAGACTATTATTCGATTTCACGATGAGGAATAACAAGACTACGTAACCTATGGATTCTAAAAACTCCTAAAAACAAGGATTACTTGGTTTCATGTTTTAGAGTCGTGAGTATCCATCGTCTAGAGCTTGTTAAGAAGTTCTGCAAAAATCCCTTCTCCGAGGAAAACGGATTACCAGTTTTAATTAGTTGGAATATACAAAATTCCTAAACTAAGGAGAATCGAAGCTCTTAAATTGTCAAAACATATATCAAGAAGAACGAATCCTCTTATCGGATTGCCTATGTTTCTCGTAAGTAGGTTAGCTTGGTTTTCAGTTCCAAATAGCCGAGACACGTAATTTAAGGATTCTAAGGAACGTGTAAAAAAAGATGAGGTCATAAAAAGACGAATTGCTGGAATTTGGATGAGATAACTAAATTTGCAAACCTGGGATAACGACAGTGCTTAAATTGCCAGAGCTTCATTCGAGAATAACCAAGGTTTCATGTTTAATAAACAAAGTACCTATTGAGAGCTTTTGGAATAACGTTTGTTCCTAAATAAGACTATTATTCGATTTCACGATGAGGAATAACAGACTACGTAACCTATGGATTCTAAAAACTCCTAAAAACAAGGATTACTTGGTTTCATGTTTTAGAGTCGTGAGTGTCCATCGTCTAGAGCTTGTTAAGAAGTTCTGCAAAAATCCTCTTATCCAGGAAAAACAGGTTTCGTTTTAATAGTCTATAATATTCAACTAAAAAGACTTTATTGTCAAGATAATAAGAAACGAACCTTTCAAAACTTTACAAGATTGCTTGGTTTCAGTTATAGAGCGAGTATTGTTCTAGACTGTAGAAAAAATCTCAAAAACGATTCGTAATATTTTCAATTATAGGATACTAATTATTGCAAAACTGGAGAAACACGGTTATTTCCAGAGCTTTTCAGTACCAATCATTTAATAAATAAGACTGAGATTGGATAAATGTCAATTGCTATTTGATTACGATAAAATTTCAAACTGTAACAGGATTCAAATCAAAAACAAGGTTTCTGTTTAATAAGTTGAGCTTTTCAATAAGTTGTTAAAAGTTTCATTCCTGAGGAAAAAGAACTACCATTTTAATATAAAACAAATTCTGATCAAGGAGATCGTGATTATTGTCAAATTGGAAGAATCCTCTAGATTCTCTGTTCGGATAGTTATTGTTATTCAAAACCAAACTAAATTAGATTAAAAGTAAAAAATAGAAAAAACATTGCTGGATTTGATTGAGATACTATTTGTACTATAACGCAGCTAATTTAGATTCTCGAGTAAAAGGTTCATAAAAAACAATCCTATTGAGACTAATATTTGTCAAAAGAAGCTTTAATTCATTCATGAGGATAACAAGATAGTAACAGATCTAAACTAAAAGTTTTGTTTAGTTTGATCGTGAGATCAGCTAATGTAATAAGTTCTAAAAACCCTACGAGGAGTTACGGTTAATTAGTTGGATTAAAATCCTCAAACCTCGAGTAAATGAACATTTAAAAGAAATCTTCTAGATGAAGTCCTAAATTAACTTTCAAAATACGAACACGTAATTAGGTTCGTAAGAGGTTAGATGTTGTCAAAAAGGCATTTGGAATTAGGATGAGGAAAAAATTTGCATAACGGAATTGACGGATTAGAATTAGCAAAGCATTTCAAAGCATAACAAGGTTCTAATGTCAAGATCAAACAAATAATGAGTTTTGTAAAACGTTGATTCCTATTAGATTTTGGATACGATTTTCTAAAGAGAGAATAATCAAGATTAGTAACTATGGATTAAAACTAAAAAACATATTGTTAAAATCTCTTAAATACGGATTGTTTCTGTTTATCGTGAAGTTCATCGTAAAAGATCTTAGTGAGGAAAAAATCCTTTTAGAAATAGGAATATACAAAATTTCAATGGAAAGAAAATCGAACCTAAATGTAAAACTTAAAATGAAAACATCTTTCAGTTAATGCTATGTTTCTGAAGTGCTTAGTGTTTTCGTTAAAAGTTAGCCGAGATAGTTAAGTTTAATAGTGATAAGGAAATTTAAAAAAAGATAAGGTATAAAAAATGAGTCATGAAAATACGATTCGACGATAATAAATTTGGAATGGGGAATAATTAAGTAGGATTAACCGGTTAGCCAGAGCTTCATTCAGAAAACCAAGGTTTATTTTAATAAAAAATACTATTGAGAGCTTTTGGAATAACGTTTGTTTCCTAAATAAACATTTATTTCGATGAGGATTAACAGAAGAACTATGAATTCTAAAATGTTCTAAAAAACAAGGATTATTTTTAAGTTTTTGATCGTAGTTCATCGTCAGATTGTTAAAGTTTTAAAATCTCTGCGGAAAACTTCCAGTAAAAGGTTACTGGATTTAAAAATTTTAAACAAGGAATTCGAAGTAAATTGTAAAAGTCTTAATGTAAGAAACAATCTATAACGATCCATGTTTCCGATTGTATGTTCTGTATAGTTTCAGTTCATTTAGTTCCAACGTAAGAAGATTTAAGGAGTTGTAAGGAAAGTGTAAAAAAGAGAGGTCATAAGACGAATTTGCTGAATTTGGATTGAAATAATAATGCAACTGGGGATAACGACAGGTATTGCCAGAGCTTCATTCGAGAATAACCAAGGTTTCATGTTTAATAAACAAAGTACCTATTGAGAGCTTTTGGAATAACGTTTGTTCCTAAATAGACTGAGTTATTCGATTTCACGATGAGGAATAACAAGACTACGTAACTATGGATTCTAAAAAACTCCTAAAAACAAGGATTACTTGGTTTCATGTTTTAGAGTCGTGAGTGTCCATCGTCTAGAGTTGTTAAAAGTTCTGCAAAAATCCCTTCTCGAGGAAAACGGATTACCGGATTTAATTAGTTGGAATATACAAAATTCCTAAACGGAGGAGAATCGTAGCTCATAAATTGTCAGAACATATATCAAGAAGAACGAATCCTCTTATCGGAATGCCTATGTTTCCGTAAGTAGGTTAGCTTGGTTTTCAGTTCCAAATAGCCGAGACACGTAATTTAAGGATTCTAAGGACGTGTAAAAAAAGATGAGGTCATAAAAACGAATTGCTGAATTTGGATTGAGGATAACTAAATTTGCAAAATGGGATAACGACAGTGCTTAAATTGCAGAGCTTCATTCGAGAATAACCAAGGTTTCATGTTTTAATAAACAAAGTACCTATGAGAGCTTTTGGAATAACGTTTGTTCCTAAATAAGACTATTATTCGATTTCACGATGAGGAATAACAAGATACTAACCTATGGATTCAAAAACCCTAAAAACAAGGATTACTTGTTTCATTTTAGAGTGTGAGTGTCCATCGTCTAGACTTGTTAAGAGTTCTGCAAAAATCCCTTCTCCGAGAAAAGATTACCAGTTTATTAGTTGGAATATAAAAATTCCTAAACTAAGGAGAATCGAAGCTCTTAAATTGTCAAACTATTCAAGAAGAAGAATCCCTTATCGATGCCTATGTTTCCTAAGTAGGTTAGCTTGGTTTTCAGTTCAAATAGCCGAGAACGTAATTTAAGGATTCTAGGAACTGTAAAAAAAGATGAGGTCATAAAAGACAATTGCTGAATTTCGGATGAGATAACTAAATTGCAAACCTGGGAAACGACGTGCTTAAATTGCCAGAGCTTCATTCGAAATAACCAAGGTTTCATGTTTAATAAACAAAGTACCTATTAGAGCTTTTGGAAAACGTTTGTTCCTAAATAAGACTTTTATTCATTTCACGATGAGAATAACTAGACTACGTAACTTGGATTCTAAAAACTCCTAAAAACAAGGTTACTTGGTTTCATGTTTTAGAGTCGAGTGTCCATCGTCTAGAGCTTTTAGAGTTCTGCAAAAATCCCTTCTCCGGGAAAACGGATTACAGTTTTAATTAGTTGGAATTACAAAATTCCTAACTGGAGAATGAGCTTTAAATTGTCAAAACATATATCAAGAAGAACGAATCCTCTTATCGGATTGCCTATGTTTCTCGAAGTAGTTAGCTTGGTTTTCAGTTCCAAATAGCCGAGACACGTAATTTAAGGATTCTAAGGAACGGTAGAAAAAGTTGAGGTCATAAAAAGCGAATTGCTGGAATTTGATTGAGGAAAACTAAATTTGCGAAACCTGGAGATAACGACAGTGCTTAAATTGCCAGAGCTTCATTCGGAATAACCAAGGTTTATGTTAATAAACAAAGTACCTATTGAGAGCTTTTGAATAACGTTTGTTCCTAAATAAGACTATTATTCGATTTCACGATGAGAATAACAAGACTACGTAACCTATGTTCTAAAAACCCTAAAAACAAGGATTACTTGTTCATGTTTTAGAGTCGTATGTCCATCGTCTAGACTTGTTAAGAAGTTCTGCAAAAATCCCTTCTCGGGGAAAACGATTACCAGTTTAATTAGTTGGAATATACAAAATTCTAACGAGGAGAATCGAGCTTTAAATTGTCAAAACATTAGATATTGGTATTTTAGAGTAGGATACTTAGATTGAAAGAAGTCGCAAAAATCCTTAAGCGGAAACGGATTACAGTTTTATGTTGAAAAAAAATTCTGAACTGGAAACTATGCTTTAAATGCAAAACATTCAAAGAAAAACTCTACGGATCTATGTTTCTCTAATAGGTACTTGGTTTTCAGTTCAAATGCCGGACACGTAATTTAGTCAAGGAGTTGTAAAAAAGTGGCAAAAAAGCTATGGGAATTTGGATTAGAATAAATTTGCAAAATGAAAATCAAGGCTTAAATTGCCAACTTATTCAGAATAACAAGGTATGTTTATAAACAAATCCTATGTTGCTTTTGGATAACTTTTTTCTAAATAGACGAATCGATTTACGATAGGAACAGAATAAACTTAGGTCAAAATAAAAACAAGGATTCTGGTTCATGTTTTAATGTGGACCTGATAGACTGTATAAATTGCAAAATCTTCCGGAACAAGGTTTTGTATTTAATAGTTGTATAAATTCAAAACTAGGATCTATAAATTTCGACATATAAAAAGAACAATCCTTATGATTCTATCCCTAAAGGTTAGCTTGGTTTTGTTCAATCGAGCACGTATTTAAGTTTAAGAAGTTTAAAAACATGAGGTCATAACAGATTTAATTTGATTGATACGAAACTAAATGAAACTGAATCAAAACTTAAATGACCGATCATTAGATACAGTTTTATGTTAATAAAGAAAGTTGTTTTAGTTTTGAAACGTGTCCTAATAAGAATTTATGAATTAAGAGAATAAAAAGACTATAAACTGGTTTAAAAATTCCTAAAAACAGATATGTAGTTAGGCTAATTCCATCTTGAGATTATTAAGATTTCTAAAAACTTCCCTGAAGGTAGTTTATTAGTGAATTTACAAAAATTCAACGTGAGAATCGGCTTTAAATTGTCAAAACATAATAGAAACAACCTTGGATTCTATTTTCTCAAAGGTTACTTGGTTTCAGTTCAAGCCGAGACACGTATTTAGGATTTAAGAACTGAAAAAATTGTCATAAAAAACGATTCGGAATTTAGATTGAGAAATAAAATTCAAACCTGAGATAACGAAGCTTAATTGCAGATTCATGAGAATACCAAGGTTTCATGTTTAATACAAGTACTATGAGCTTTTTATTCCTAAAAACTATTAATTCATTACGTGAGGAAAAAGATACTAAACAATTCTAATAAACTTAAAAAAATTCTTGTTCTGGTTAGAGTCTATGCCATCTCTGGATTTAAGGTTTGAAAAACACTTCCGGGGAACTGATTACGTTTTAATAGTTGAATATACATTCCTAGAGGAAATGAGCATATTTAAAACTAAAAAAACGAATTACGGTTTCATGTTTTGAGTGGTGCTCGTCAGACTTGTAAAGTTAAATCTTCTAGAGGAAAAGGATAGTTATTATGGAAATACAAATTTAAGAGGAATAACAAAATGAAATAGAGAAACGACCTCTTAGGATTCCTAGTTTCTGTAATAGTATGTTCATTAATGGAGAACTATTAAGATCTAGGAAGAAAGATGAGGAAAAAGACGAATTGGAATTTAGATTAGAAACAAATTCATACTGGAGACGAAGTGTTAAATTGCCAGAGTTCATTTGGAAAAACCAAGTTTCTGGTTAAAACGAAGTACCATTGAAGAAGCTTTGAAATCCAATTGTTCTATAATGGTATTCGTTTTCACGATGGAAAACAAGACACGAACCTATGGATTCTAAAAGACCGAAAAAAAAAAGAGGTTATTAGTTAATTTAGCTTGTGATGTCACGTTAAGAAGCTTGTAAAAGTGTGACAAAAATTCTTGGCAAATTGGATACCATAATTATTTGAAAACAAAGTTCCTAAAGGAGATTGCAGACTTAAATTGTAAAAAACAATTTATGATGAAAAACGAAACCTTATGATTGCCTATGGTTTCTAAAGTTCCTTAAGACTTTTTCAAATTCCCAGAAGTAATTTAAGATAAGAGTGTAAAAAAGAGGTAAAAAGTTCTGGTTAATGTTTAAGCGGAACATCAATTTAAAAGTGGATAATAGTTCTAAATGCAACGTTCTTGAATTCAAATGTATGTTAAAACAAAACTCTATTGGAGCTTTTGAATAACATTGTTTGTTAATACATGAGATCTATTTACGTAGAGGAACTTAGAAGTACTAGCAAACAGGAATCTAAGGATCTTAGGAAATGGATAACAAATTGGTTTAAGTGTAATGCGGTATGCCGACTATAATTTAAATTGTTTGAAAATCCTTCATGAGACGTTGAAAAGTTATTTATTAAATAAAAATTCCATGAGAACTAAGGAAACTTGTTCCTAAATGTAAATAATCCAAAAAAGATAACTCTTAATTTAATGCTTTCAAAGCAGATTAGTTGGTTTTCAGTTCATTAGCGAGAAAATTTGTTTTAGGATATCAAAATCCTAGAGAAAAGGAGGTCAGAATTAATTGTAATGAATTAGAATTGAAACTAGGATTGCAAAATCTTGTAAAACAGATATTGGATTATTCCATCGTGCAGTTAACTAAGGTTTAACTGTTTCAAAAATGCAAAGACCAATTAGGATTTAGGAAGTGTTCCTAAATAAAGACTAAAAGATTGTTAGTGAGGATTAAAGACTAACCACTGAATTAAAACCTAAACCAAGAACTTGGAATAACTTGGTTTCATTTTGATCTATATCCTTTTAGTTGTAATAATGCCAAAAACTTGACGAAACTTAAACAGGATTAGATTTAGTTAATGGTTCTACAATCCTAAAGAGATGTTAATAGTTTCAATTAAACTTTTGAAGAACGAATCTTTATATTTGCAATTTTCTATCCAAGTAGATTGGATTAGTTTAATAGTGGAATAATAAATTCAGAAAAGGAATCGTGCTATAATTGCCAGGTCATAATAAGAAGGAACTTGTTTTCGTTCAATGGGAAAGTAAATTTGAGACTAGGAAATAAAGAGTAATTAAATTGCAATGCTGTTGAAAAAAGAGTTTAAATGAATCTGAATTAATTGAGAAGTTTGAAAACTTTGTCAAAAAGATTTCTTTAATTAGATAGCTATGAAAATTGGTACCTATGTTTAAAAAACGTATTAAAAAGGATACAGTTTCTATTAAGTCTGATTCATCTCGTAGTGATTAACAAGTTTGTAAATTGTCGGAAACCAATTAGATTTATTGTTATGTTAGATTAAAGTCCAACGAAGGATGTTTAAAGTTGTAAAAACTTTATCAGAAGAAACGATCCATTTCTTTGAATATCAGAAGTAGAACTGGTTAGAATCCAATGTTACGAAAATTTAAGATTTAAAAGTAAAAAAAATGGGTTCAATAAGAGAAAGCTGGAATGTTGGAAATAGATAATCTAAATGGATTGAGGAATTGGATAAAGAAAGGTTAAAATGCCAGAGTTAATAGTTGTAAAATCAAGATTCATTTGAGTAAAACAAAGTCCTTTAAAACTTTGCAATGAGTTTTTCGAAAATCAGTTTAATAAATGATATTCACGATGAGAATAACGACTTAACTAACATGGATTCTAAAAATCCTAAAAAAAAGATTACGTTTCTGTTTTAGAGTCTGATGTCCATCGTCTAGAGATTGTTAAAAGTTCTGCAAAATTTCCGAGTAATCGCGTACCAGTTTTAGAAGTTTAAATTACAAATTCTAAAACGGAATGAATCGTAGATTAAAATTTCAAGAAGATATCAAATAGATTGCCATTTATCGCAGGTCCTTTTTTTAGTTGTTGTGTTTAGTTTCAAGAGCGGCAGAATTTAAGGTTATAAGAACGTTGATTAAATGAAGGTAAAAAAGTGAATGCGAATTTAGATTAAGCGAATTAAATTGCAAACTAATTTACGAATCTAAGTTCAGTTTTAAAATTGAATTACAGTTTCAATTTTCATAAACAAGTACCATTGAGACTTTTGAATAACGTTTGTTCCTAAATAAGACTTATTCATATTTCACGAAAGGAATAAATTAGATCGTAATTGGATTCTAAAAACTCTTTAAAAAAGGATTACTTGGTTTCATGTTTTAGAGTCGTGAGATTCCAGTGTTATGAGTTTGAAAAGTTCTCGGGAAATCTACATTAATTGTCAAAATAAATTAATTAGGAATTATCAAAATTTCAAACAATGATATCGTAGTATAATTGTTAACATAATCAGAAACGATATCTTAAGATCTAGTTTTGTTCAAAGGGTACATATTTTAATTTGAATAAGCGAAAGTAATTTAAGATTCAAGGAACTGTAGAAAAGATGGGCAAAAATGCAATTCTGGAATTAGACAGGGTTTAATAAATTTGCAAACTTGAGAGTATGAAGTTGTAAATAGACTATTTCGAATAACAGTTTTAGTTAATAACAAAGTACTATTAAGCTTTTGGAATAATTGTTCTTAAATAGCTGATTAGAGATTATTCGATAGAAAATGTATACTAATTCTAAAATCCAAAAACCAGAAAATTGGTTTATTGTTTTGTTTTAGAGATGTAATCAAGTCTAGAGTCTTTGTTAAAATTGGAAAACGATTATTCTTGAATGAAAATCCGTTAACCATTTAATGTATGGTTTAAATTCAAAACAGAAAGAATAAGATTTAAGTCGTAAAAATTTTCTAAGAAGGAAATCTTTCGGTCTAGATTTGAAGTAATTAAGGTTTTCAGTCCAGAGATCAAGACAGTAATTTAAGGCTTTAATGAGGAATAAAAAGATGATTTAAAAACAATTCCGGATTAGAGTTAATAACTATTTCAAAAACGGGATAACGAATCTTAATGCAAAAGTCTGAGAATAACAAAGTTTTTAAAAAAGTACCTTTTGAGAGCTTTTGGAATAACGTTTTTGTTCCTAATAAGACTATATTCGATTTCACGATGAAAATAACAAGACTAGTAACCTTGGATTCTAAAAAACTCCTAAAAAAAAAGGATTACTTGGTTTATTTTTTTTTAGAGTCGTGAGTGTCCATCGTCTAGAGCTTGTTAAGAAGTTCTGCAAAAATCCTTCTCGAGGAAAACGGATTACCAGTTTTAATTAGTTGGAATATACAAAATTCCTAAACTAAGGAGAATCGTAGCTCTTAAATTGTCAAAACATATATCAAGAAGAACGAATCCTCTTATCGGATTGCCTATGTTTCTCGTAAGTAGGTTAGCTTGGTTTTCAGTTCCAAATAGCCGAGACACGTAATTTAAGGATTCTAAGGAACGTGTAAAAAAAGATGAGGTCATAAAAAGACGAATTGCTGGAATTTCGGATTGACGATAACTAAATTTGCGAAACCTGGGGATAACGACAGTGCTTAAATTGCCAGAGCTTCATCCGAGAATAACCAAGGTATCATGTTTGATAAACAAAGTACCTATTGAGAGCTTTTGGAATAACGTTTGTTCCTAAATAAGACTGAGTATTCGATTTCACGATGAGGAATAACAAGACTACGTAACCTATGGATTCTAAAAACTCCTAAATACAAGGATTACTTGGTTTCATGTTTTAGAGTCGTGAGTGTCCATCGTCTAGAGCTTGTTAAGAAGTTCTGCAAAAATCCCTTCTCCGAGCAAAACGGATTACCAGTTTTAATTAGTTGGAATATACAAAATTCCTAAACTAAGGAGAATCAAGCTCTTAAATTGTCCAAAAACATATATCAAGAAGAACGAATCCTCTTATCGGATTGCCTATGTTTCTCGTAAGTAGGTTAGCTTGGTTTCAGTTCCAAATAGCCGAAACACGTAATTTAAGGATTCTAAGGAACGTGTAAAAAAAGATGAGGTCATAAAAAGGACGAATTGCGGAATTTCGGATGACGATAACTAAATTTGCGAAACCTGGAATAACGACAGTGCTTAAATTGTCAGACCCTTCATTCGAGAATAACCAAGGTTTCATGTTTAAATAAACAAAGTACCTATTGAGAGCTTTTGGAATAACGTTTGTTCCTAAATAAGACTATTTATTCGATTTCACGATGAGGAATAACTAGACTACGTAACCTATGGATTCTAAAAACTCCTAAAAACAAGGATTACTTGGTTACATGTTTTAGAGTCGTGAGTGTCCATCGTCTAGAGCTTGTTATGAAGTTCTGCAAAAATCCCTTCTCCGAGGAAATAACGGATTACCAGTTTTAATTAGTTGGAATATACAAAATTCCTAAACGAAGGAGAATCGTTGCTATTAAATTGTCAAAACATATATCAAGAAGAACGAATCCTCTTATCGGATTGCCTATGTTTCTCGTAAGTAGGTTAGCTTGGTTTTCAGTTCCAAATAGCCGAGACACGTAATTTAAGGATTCTAAAGAACGTGTAAAAAAAGATGAGGTCATAAAAAGACGAATTGCTGGAATTTCGGATTGACGATAACTAAATTTGCGAAACCTTGGTATAACGACAGTGCTTAAATTGCCAGAGCTTCATTCGAGAATAACCAAGGTTTCATGTTTAATAAACAAAGTACCTATTGAGAGCTTTTGGAATAACGTTTGTTCCTAAATAAGACTATTTATTCGATTTCACGATGAGGAATAACTAGACTACGTAACCTCTGGATTCTAAAAACTCCTAAAAACAAGGATTACTTGGTTTCATGTTTTAGAGTCGTGAGTGTCCATCGTCTAGAGCTTGTTAAGAAGTTCTGCAAAAATCCCTTCTCCGAGGAAAACGGATTACCAGTTTTAATTAGTTGGAATATACAAAATTCCTAAACGAAGGAGAATCGTTGCTATTAAATTGTCAAAACATATATCAAGAAGAACGAATCCTCTTATCGGATTGCCTATGTTTCTCGTAAGTAGGTTAGCTTGGTTTTCAGTTCCAAATAGCCGAGACACGTAATTTAAGGATTCTAAGGAACATGTAAAAAAAGATGAGGTCATAAAAAGACGAATTGCTGGAATTTCGGATTGACGATAACTAAATTTGCGAAACCTGGGGATAACGACAGTACTTAAATTGCCAGAGCTTCATTCGAGAATAACCAAGGTTTCATGTTTAATGAACAAAGTACCTATTGAGAGCTTTTCGAATAACGTTTGTTCCTAAATAAGACTATTTATTCGATTTCATGATGAGGAATAACAAGACTACGTAACCTATGGATTCTACAAACTCCTAAAAACAAGGATTACTTGGTTTCATGTTTTAGAGTCGTGAGTGTCCATCGTCTAGAGCTTGTAAAGAAGTTCTGCAAAAATCCCATCTCCGAGGAAAACGGATTACCGGATTTAATTAGTCGGAATATACAAAATTCCTAAACTAAGGAGAATCGAAGCTCTTAAATTGTCAAAACATATATCAAGAAGAACTAATCCTCTTATCGGATTGCCTATGTTTCTCGTAAGTAGGTTAGCTTGGTTTCCAGTTCCAAATAGCCGAGACACGTAATTTAAGGATTCTAAGGAACGTGTAGAAAAAGATGAGGTCATAAAAAGGCGAATTGCAGGAATTTAGGACTGAGGATAACTAAATTTGCAAAACCTGGAGATAACGACAGCGCTTAAATTGCCAGAGCCTCATTCGAGAATAACCAAGGTTTCATGTTTAATAAACAAAGTACCTATTGAGAGCTTTTGGAATAACGTTTGTTCCTAAATAAGACTCATTACTCGATTTCATGATGAGGAATAACAAGACTACATAACCTATGGATTCTAAAAACTCCTAAAAACAAGGATTACTTGGTTTCATGTTTTAGA
This sequence comes from Lumnitzera racemosa, assembly GCA_024138005.1. Lineage (NCBI taxonomy): Eukaryota > Viridiplantae > Streptophyta > Magnoliopsida > Myrtales > Combretaceae > Lumnitzera > Lumnitzera racemosa. The sequence goes on from JAMXBC010000005.1 coordinate 57,197,265, forward strand.
GTCGTGAGTGTCCATCGTCTAGAGATTGTTAATAAGTTCTGCAAAAATCCCTTCTCCGAGGAAAACGGATTACCGGATTTAATTAGTTGGAATATACAAATTCCAAAACTAAGGAGAATCGTAGCTCATAAATTGTCAGAACATATATCAAGAAGAACGAATCCATTTTATCGGATTGCCTATGTTTCTCGTAAGTAGGTTAGTTTGGGTTTTTTCATTCCAATAGCCGAGATATGTAATTTAAGGATTCTAAGGAACTTAAAAAAAAGATGAGGTCATAAAAAGACGAATTGCTCGAATTTCGAATTGACATAACTAAATTGCGAAATCCAGGATAACGACGTGCTTAAATTGCCAGAGCTTCATCCGAGAATAACCAAGGTATTAAATGTTTGATAAACAAAGTACTTATTGGAGCTTTTGGAATAACGTTTGTTCCTAATAAGACTGAGTATTCGATTACAATATGAGGAAATAACAAGACTACGTAACCAATGGATTCTAAAAACCCCTAATACAAGGATTATTTGGGTTTCATGTTTTAGAGTGTGAGTGTCCATCGTCTAGAGCTTGTTAAGAAGTTCTGCAAAAATCCCTTCTCCGAGCAAAACGGTTTACCATTTTTTATTATTTTGGAATATACAAAATTCCTAAACTAAGGAGAATCGAAGCTTTTAAAATTGTAAAAACCCATATATCAAGAAGAACGAACCCACTTATCGGATTGCCTATGTTTCTCGTAAGTGGGTTAGCTTGGTTTTCAGTTCCAAATAGCCGAGACATGTAATTTAAGGATTCTAAAGAAACGTGTCAAAAAAGATGAGGTCATAAAAAGACGAATTGCTCGAATTTGGGATTGACCGATAACTAAATTTGCGGAATCCGGGATAACGACAGTGCTTAAATTGCCAGAGCTTCATTCGAGAATAACCAAGGTTTCATGTTAATGAACAAAGTACCTATTGAGAGCTTTGGAATAACTTTTGTTCCTAAATAAGACTATTTATTCGATTTCACGATGAGGAATAACAAGACAAACGTAACCTATGGATTCTACAAACTCCTAAAAACAAGGTTTAAATTGGTTTCGTGTTTTAGAGTCGTGAGTGTCCATCGTCTAAGCTTGTTAAGAAGTTCTGCAAAAATCCTTCTCGAGAAAACGGATTACCGGATTAATTAGTCGTAATATACAAAATTCCTAAACTAAGGAGAATCGAAGCTCTTAAATTGTCAAAACATATATCAAGAAGAACGAACCCTCTTATCGGATTGCCTATGTTTCTCGTAAGTAGGTTAGCTTGGTTTCCAGTTCCAAATAGCCGAGACACAAATTTTAAAAGGATTCAAAGGGAACGTGTAGTAAAAGATGAGGTCAAAAAAAAAGGCGAATTGCAAGAATTTGGGGACTGAGGATAACTAAATTTGGCAAAACCTGGAGATGACGACAGCGCTTAAATTGCCAAGCCTCATTCAGAATAACCAAGGTTTCATGTTTAATAAACAAAGTACCTATTGAGAGCTTTTGGAATAACGTTTGTTCCTAAATAAGACTGATTATTCGATTTCACGATGAGGAATAACAAGACTACGTAACCTATGGATTCTAAAACTCCTAAAAACAAGGATTACTTGGTTTCATGTTTTAGAGTCGTGAGTGTCCATCGTCTAGAGCTTGTTAAGAAGTTCTGCAAAAATCCCTTCTCAGAAAACGGATTACATTTAATTAGTTGGAATATACAAAATCCTAACAAGGAAATCGAAGCTCTTAAATTGTCAAAACATATATCAGGAACGAATCCTCTTATGATTGCTATGTTTCTCGTAAGTAGGTTAGCTTGGTTTCAGTTCCAAATAGCCGAGACAGTAATTTAAGGATTCTAAGGAACGTGTAAAAAAGATGAGGTCATAAAAAGACGAATTGCTGATTTGGATTGACGATAACTAAATTTGCAAACCGGGATAACGACACTAAATTGCCAGAGCTTCATTCGAGAATAACAAGGTTTCATTTAATAAACAAAGTACTTGAGAGTTTGGAATAAGTTTGTTCCTAAATAAACTATTATCGATTTCAGATGAGGAATAACAGACTACATAACCTATGGATTCTAAAACTCCTAAAACAGGATTACTTGGTTCATGTTTTAGAGTCGTGATGTCCATCGTCTAGAGTTGTTAAGAAGTTCTGCAAAATCCCTTCT
>JAMXBC010000005.1:57199565-57274565 GCA_024138005.1 Lumnitzera racemosa
TCGAGGAAAACGGATTACCAGATTTAATTAGTTGGATTATACAAAATTCCTAAAGTAAGGAGAATCGTAGCTCTTGAATTGCCAAAACATATATCAAGAAGAATGAATCGTCTTTTTGGATTGCCTATGTTTCCCGTATGTAGGTTAGCTTGGTTTTCAGGTCCAAATAGCCGAGACACGTAATTTAAGGTTTCAAAGGAACGTGTAGAAAAAGATGAGGTCATAAAAAGATGAATTGCTGGAATTTAGGATTGAGGATAACTAAATTTGCAAAACCTGGAGATAACGACAGTGCTTAAATTGCCAGAGCTTTATTCGAGAATAACCAAGGTTTCATGTTTAATAAACAAAGTACCTAAACGAAGGATTACTTGCCTTCGAAATTGAGAACTGCAGAGGTCCTTACTCTAGGGGTTTGAGAGCTTTTGGAATAACGTTTCTTTCTAAATAAGACTGATTATTCGATTTCACGATGAGGAATAACTACACTACGTAACCTACGGATTGTAAAAACTCCAAAAAACAAGGATTACTTGGTTTCATGTTTTAGAGTCGTGAGTGTCCCTCGTCTAGTGATTGTTAAGAAGTTCTGCAAAAATCCCTTCTCTGAAGACAACAGATTACCAGATTTAATTAGTTGAAATATACAAAATTCCTAAACTAAGGAGAATCGTAGCTCTTAAATTGTCAGAGCATATATCAAGAAGAACGAATCCTCTTATCGGAATGCCTATGTTTCCCGTAAGTAGGTTAGCTTGGTTTTCAATTCCGAATAGCCGAGCCACATAATTTAAGGATTCTAAGGAACGTGTAGAAAAAGATGAGGTCATATGATGGATTATTTAATTTCATGTTCAAGAATAACCAGACTTCTTAATCTAAGGATAATGAAAAATCCTAAATAAAAACAAGAAATACTTGGTTTCATGATTGAGAATCATCAAGATCCGTAATCTAAGGATTCCTAAGAAATTTTGGTAAAATCTTAGCTCCGTAGACAACGAATTACTTGATTTAATGATTTGTAATAACTAAAGCTCTTAACCTTAGGAAAACTAAGATTCCTAAATAGCCAAAGCATCTTTTGAGAGTAACAAATGCTCTTATTGAACAACCTAAGTACCCAATAAGAAGGATTACTTGGTTTTATGATTAGGATAGCCAAGGTTCATAATTTAATGATTATAGGGAACTTGTGTAAAAAGAATAGATCATAAAAAGAAGAATTACTTGATTTTATGACTAAGGATATCCAAATTTCCTAATTCGAAGATAATGACAATGCTTAAATAACCAGAGCTTCTTTCAAGAATAACATAACTTTCTTGTTAAACAAACAAAGCTCCTAAAAGAAGGATTATTTGCCTTCACAATTGAGATAAACCAGGGTCTATATTATGAGGATTTATGAGAACATTTGGAATAACATTTGTTTTCAATATGATGGATTATTCGATTCCACGATCAAGAATAACCATACTTCCTAACCTAAAGATAACGAAAACTCCTAAAACAAGAATTACTTTGTTTCATGATTAAAAATCGTTAAGATCCATAACCTAAGGATTCTTAGGAAGTTTTGGAATAATCTTAGCTCCGCGGACAATAGATTACCTAATTTAACGATTTGGAATTGCTAAATCTCCTAACCTAAGGAAAACTGAGTTTCTTCTTTTAAGAGTAATGAATGCTCTTATCGGATAACTTAAGTACGCAATAAGAAGAATAACTTGGTTTTACGATTGCAATAGCCAAGGTTCATAATTTAATGATTCTAGGGAACTTGTGTAGAAAGATTTGTACTATAAAATGGTGAATTACTTGATTTTGCGATTGAGGATTTCCAAATTTCATAATCTGATAATAACGATGATGCTTAAATAGCTAGAGCTTCTTTCGAGAATAATAGAGGTTTCTTGTTGAACAAACAAAGCTCCTAAAAGAAGGATTGCATACCTTCACAATTGAGAATTACTAGGGTCTGTATTCTGAGGTGCCATGAGAACATCTGGAATAACATTTATTCCCAATATGATGGATTATTTCACGGTCTAGTAATGGCAGACACCGTATGTATCATGAAGGACCACAGATTAGTTACCCTTTCAATCATGAACCCTTCAAACAATATACAAGGCTTTTATAACCACTAGCTTTCCAAGAATATACAGATCAAAATGATATCATCGCATACTCATATTCATATAATATTTAAGCTATAAAGACTATATTAAACAAAAATATAGTACATTTGGATCTTCAATACAGTCAAGATGAAAAGTACACATAGAAAAGTTTACTTAATTAAGTCTTCTTGATACTCGAAATGGCTTACTCTTTCCCAAAGTTCCATGCTAACCTCTAGCATCCTACGGCCAATGTTGACAAAAAGATAATCCTATATCAAAAGTTTAAGAACGTGTATGCTAAAAGCTTAGTAAATAAAACCCTCAGTCACACCAATAAGCAAGTTATAAATATATTAAATTCAAGCATATCAATGAATGAGCAATCAAGATGCCAAAACAATACATACAGTTAACTAGTTACTGTATGCAACTCAGATTTAACACCCTCCAAAGTCTGGGTTGGAGTATACACAGCACCAATTAGATCCGGGTATTATACTAGAACTTATTTTCTACGAAACTCCATGTTTCTTATTTTGACCAAAACAATTCTTTTATTTTCATAAAAACCAAGTTTTAAGTATAATTGTGGGTTGGCCCCCATAGTTTACACATACCCCTAAATGAAGACCTTTGGACTTAACCTTTAACCGAACGGTTAGCACCCCTAATGCCTAGTGTTTCGGCGGGTTAGGGTAAGGTTATATGGTACTAGTGCACCATACTAAACCATTCTACTTATAAATAACAACCCCCGTATAGCCTCTCCTTATCTCTGTGTAATGTGACGGCCAAAATTAGTTTATGCGATGCATGTCAATGTATGTTCCAATTTTATCTCATTAGTCAGGTAAAGTTAAGTCCAATTATTATCTTGCCAAATAATATCACAAACAATACAGCTACTATCTAATTACGATGCACTAAGCATGTCATTATCAACATTTTAAAGTAGTTTAATAATTTAGCAAACAATAGCATACACAAGTATTTCCTAACCCCACACAACATTTAATTAATAATGTCATTTAAGTTCACTAGCTACAAGTCCACGTAAGCATGGAATCATAGGAAAATTACTCACTCGGCCATGTCGTCTCGTACTTGTCATAATAATCGATTGGAAGATCCAATCCCTCGATGGGATCACCTGATCATTGTGAGATAAAAATGACAATAAGTAATTGATTTAACTAGTACGTCTAGATAATTACTTATCTAATTTTACTTAGGTTACTATCTGTTTTTCATCTGGTTAAACTTTATCACTAATTGTATGTAAATTTTTCATTTTATTTCCAATATTTATAAGTTTATAGTCGTTTTTCATCGTTTTTGGACATACGTTCACATGGTAAGGTCTGTTTTGGATGTTAAGACCCATGTTTTACAATATGGATTTAATTATTAAAATTTTAATTATTGAAATTGGAATATTCTTATTTGCTATTTTTGTATCTTATTTGTCACTTATGATCTAACTAGTCATCTATTTTTTATGTTCTTATAATTTTGTATTGTTTATACTATTATGTGTGTTTAAATAAGATTAATATAAGTTGACATATGTATTATGGGCTTATTATAGTTTCGGCCCATATATGTACACATGTGTATATATATTATATATTTTATTATACTATCTTATAATATATTAAATAATCATGTTATGATTTACTTATGTACAACTTTTATACTTATGTTCTTATATATCCTATACATATGTTATGTGTATATATACTTCTAATATACTTGTATACTTATACATATACCCGTATGTACATACGGTTGTATACATATTTTCGTATGTTTTCCATACCCTTTTAAGAAATCTTCATGAAATTTATATTTTTGCCTCTTATGGGTTCATTTAGTAGGCCATATGTATGTACACTTAGTATTCTCCTTATTTTAGGTTATGTACATAAAAAATATTCAAGTATGAAGATATCCATACATATGTACATGTATTTTTCCTATTCTTACTTATGTGTATGTATAGTTATACTATGTATTCTACTAAAATCCATACATAAATACTTCACATATATTCACATGCCATATGTACATATGTAGTTTTACTTATATACTAAGTATTTCCACACTTATATGTATAGGTATAAAGATTCCTACTTGTAATAACATATATGTACATCTTACATAAGTTTCTAACACTAACACAAAGTAATTAACAAATCACTTATTGAAATATAAATTTGAATGAAATTATACCTTTTTCTCCTTGTATTATGAAAGAGGAGCTTATGTATATGAAATGGTGGTTTGGAAGTTATTAATAGATGAAATGAAAAGGAAAAACAAGAATTAGAAGAGGGATAAGAGAAAGAGGAAAGTGGCAGTCTGGAATAGGGGAGTGTCGTTAGATTTTCACCTTCCCGTTTTTTTTTTTTTTAAATTAGGTCTTCTTTAAGCCAATCAATACTAAACCCTACTTGTTTAATATCAATCATTGATTAGGGTTTAAAGAAAACTGTTTCTTTTTATTTTGAAAACAACTTTGGAGTCACCACTAAATTAGAGTCAAGAAAACGGCTTTTGAAAACCAATATTGTGAAAACGGCTTTTGAAAACCAAAGATCTAGGTCCAGGGGCTAGGAATTTTAAACCTTTGCGGGTAACATTAACTTTTCAAAATTAGAATTAAACTTAAAAATCACCTTTTAATTTTAAAAGACAAGACTCAATTTTTTTACTTCTAATTGGATAAACAAAGTAATTTAAACTAAAGGAAAAAGGGAATTAGGTTTTTTCATTTTTATTGTCGCCTTGTAAATGCCTACGTACCTACTATTTGGGATCAAATGTATGTAGTTCTTTTAATGAAAACTTTAGTGAGTTATTAGTTTTAATTCTTGAAAATGATTGAGTTTATGTTTTTTACTCAAATTTGGTTCATTTAAGAAAATTTCTAAAAAGGGACCTAAATTGGATTTTATTTTTTGGAAATTCTAAATGATCCTAATTTGGAAAATGGTTGATTTTTTTTTTATTTTATTTTAGGGAAAATCAATTTTTCTAAGTGATAAAACAATTTTATTCACTATCTTACTTATTTTATTTTATTTTTATCATATCTCTTTATTTATTTATTACTTATTATATTTTATCTATTTTTGTTAAACTAGAAAAAATAAAATAAAATTACTCTTTTCTTTTCTTTTTTCTTTTCCTTTCTTCTTTTTCTTTTCTTTCTTTTTTCTTTTTTTGTTCTTTTTTTATATTATTATATTTACATTAAGAAATAAGAAAAAAATAAAATAAAATAAAAATAAGAAAATCAACAACAACTAAATAAAAATAATAAAGACGGTTCGAATGCAACTAGGCGCACAGGTCGGACCTGAAGTGGGTCAGTCGGGTTAGGCTCAACTTCTTCTCCTTAAGCAACATGGCAATAGGCGTAGTTTAGGACAATTTAGGCCAAAATTTTCAAGGGTAAGGACGAATTTGTGTGTATTAGATTAGGGAAAGGGAAGGAGGGGGTAGGCTTGACGTTGTGGCTTAGGGTGGTCGTTTGGTAGTTAATGGAATTGGCTGTAGGTGGTGGTGGTGGTTCAACCGTATGTGGGTTGCTGGGCGTGAGTGGGGTGATGGGTCTAAGGTTAAGGAGCGTGGGGAGTTTAGTCAATAAGGTTAGCTTAAAGTGATGAGTAGTGGTGGTGGTGGTGATAGTTAGAGTTTTGGCCGAAGTGGTGGTTTAAGAGCATGATAGTAGAGGTGTGTGTATGTGGGAGGGGGAGGGGGAGGTCGGTAGTGATGGAATGCTTAGATTATGGAGGTTGCATCTATGGCGTTGGGCTAGGTCGAGGTGGTTAAAGAGGGGGATTCGAAGAGAAAAAGAGTTCGATGGAGGGTTAACAAGAGAAAGAGGCCGTAATAGGGAGAGAGAGAAAGAGAGCTTGGGAGTTGATTCTAAAGCTTGTATGTATCCAATGAACTCCCCTAACACCCAACGAAAACTCCAAAAAATAGGGATTACTTGGTTCACATTTATGAATTGTCAGGATCCGTTATCTAAGGATTCCAAAGAAGATATGGAAAAATCATAGGTCCGTTGACAACGAATCACCTGAATTAACGATTTGGAATAACCAAAGCTCCTAAACTATGGAGAACTAAGGTTCCTAAATAGCTAAAGCTTCTTTCAAGAGTAATTAATGCTCTTATTAGAAACCTAAGTTCTCAATAAGAAGGATAACTTAGTTTTATGATCAGGATAGCCAAGGTTCGTAATTTAAAGATTTTAGGGAACTTATGGAAAAAAATTAGTTCATAAAAAGAAGAATTACCTGATTTTGCGATTGAGGATAACCAAATTTCTTAATCTGAAGATAATGACGATGCTTAAATAGCTAAAGCTTCTTTCGAGAATAACCGAGGTTTCTTGTTGAACAAACAAAGCTCTTAAAAGAAGGATTACTTGCCTTCACAATTAGGAATAGCCAAGGTTCGTATTCTAAGGGTTCATGAGAACTTCTGGAATAACATTTGATGACAATAAGATGCGTCTTTTGATTTCACAATCAAGAATAACCAGACTTCCTAACCTAAGGATAATGAAAACTCCGAAAAATGAGGATTACATGGTTTCATGATTGAGAATCGTCAAGATCCATCATCTATGGATTCCTAAGATGTTTTGGAAAAATCCTAGCTCTATGGACAACGAATTACCCGATTTAGTAGTTGCAAATAACCAAAGTTCCTAACCTAAGGAGAACTGAGCCTTCTAAATAGCTAAAGCTTCTTTCAAGTGTAACAAATCCTATTGTTGGTAACCTAATTTCCCAATAAGAAGGATAACTTGGTTTTACGATCAAAATAGCCGAAGTTCATTATTTAAGGATTCTCAGCATTAAATTGGATTGATGAGTCAAAAGGTAAATAATAAGAAAATGACACCTCATGCTTTGGAAAAATAAGAAAATGACATGTGTAAGCCACATGTCCAATTTTTACAAATTCTTATCCAATTAGAAAACATTAATAGGCCTTGTACGCTTAAAAAAAAAACATTTTGGAAGTTTGAAAAAAATAGAAAATCACTAAAAAAAATTTGAAACAAATTAGAAAAGAATAATAAAATTAAATAAAAAATAGGGCCCAGAATCGGATCAAACCGATTTAATAGGCTATTGATATCTAGTTGTGGTGGCCTTTTGAAGTCAAGGAAAGCACCACTAAAGGGGGTGTTCCAACAAGGTTAGGTAGTTGGAGGGTGGCTGGAGGTAGTCAGTTTAGGTGAACCAAATTTCTGGCCGAAACTTTGTAATTTTATAAAAAAATATCAAATGATGTTATTTAATTATGAAATTTGGTTTTCTGGAGTTATTTTATGTGCATATTAATTTGGTAATTTTATTTTTGTAAATAATTATTGGAAATATAAGATCCTTAAGAAACGGCTTTGTTTGGATGAAAATTGAATTAAATTTTAGAAATATTAAATAATGTTTTTTCAAGCTGAAAATTTGTGTGTAACATATTGAATATATGTATTTAATTATAGTAACAAGAATTTTTTGAAAATAATCATGTTTACTATTTATTGTAATTATTTTGGAAAAAACTGGTAATTTCACTATTTTAGTGAATTTGTTAGTTTTTAATAAAATCAAAGTATAAGCCCTATGTATTATGGTTTCTAGAAGTTTATAATGATGATTGGGACACTTGAATTTTATCTTGTTATTAAATTCGATTGTTTGATTAATTTTCGCTAATTTTGAGTTAAAATCACTATTTTCATAAAAATATATAATAGCTAGTTTAGTATAATTCATGGTCAATAATTAAACTACATATTTTTATGAGTCTATAAGATTTTTTGTGGAGTTAATCGGGCTCGTATACTATTTATTATATATTTCCTTAATATAAACCTATATATTAGTCTAATATATGATATAATAATTAGTACTAATGTGATACTCGTTAAACGTGTAAAGGATTTGCATTTTTGAGTACATAATGAATGTTGACTAGCTCAAAGAATGAGGAATTTTATGACTTTTAATTTAGATTTATAATTTATTTCAGTTAATTACAAAGTAATAATAACGTATAGTTGAATTGGCAACACAAAAATGGTATTTTTGGAATTTTGAAAAAAATTGATAAGTCTTGATTCTTAAGATATCCTAATAGTACTCAAAATAACAATCGCGACGATATAAAGTTGATCAAAATCGGATAAGAAATGAGTAAAATACGATCAAATGAAGTTTAAAAACATGGAAATGAAAGCTTATAATAGTTTGGGTTCGACTTATAGTTGATTTGAAGACTCTGTTATATTTTTATAGGTGTGATAAGTAAGGAAGGATCATGTCATGAAATATAAGATATTGCGCTATTGCTAAGCCCAAGTAAGTAGATCTAACCCATTCTTGGAGTAGATATATTGCTACTCATAACATTATGTGCTGTTTGATGCTGTGTTAATTGAATATGGGTATATCTTGAGTGAATTGATATGCTACTATAGTAGATGCTGATGTGTTGATTTTGAATGACAATAATTGTATTTTGCTTAAACTGTTATGTTGTCATGTTTGGCAATGATTCGTGCTTACGAATGATTGTGCTAATCAAGGAAGTTGAGTGATTGCTAACTTAATTTTCTAGGTGTTCACTTAAGTAAACCCTAAGTAAGGTATTAGAATTCTGCTAGGGAAAGTTTAAAAACTAGAATCAGATCATTAGGCTGAATAAAACTTAAATATTGATTGTGCTGATTGATATTCTTAAGTTGTTATTGCATAACATGGCATGGCGTGGCATAAAAAGGGACCTACAAGTCATAACTTTCAAAATGGGGCTTCTAAATAATCATGAAAAAAGCATGGCTTTATGAACTCAAATTTTGGATGCATATAGATTACATTGACTATTTTGATAGTCAAATTTGGTAGACTACAGTATGTGGTCTAATTTGGTAGTATTGCCACTTTGATTTGGTAGACTACGGTATGTGGTCTAATTTGGTAGTGTTGTCACTTTGATATGGTGAACTATAGTGTGTAATCTAATTTTGTAAAGTTAGGAGTCCTACTCTTAGGTAGCTCCTTGTTGCCCTTTTCGAAAATAGTAGACTACAGTGTGTAGTTCAGTTTGGTATGGGGGTCCTACTCCAATGCAATTCCTTGTTGCTCTAAGTTCTTGGTTGTTGTATCCAGATGCCCGGTTATGTCAACTAATCAGAAGAGTTTTGGAGGGCATAGGATATCAGTATCGATGCATGTCACGTGCATGAGCATAGCATGTTGCACTGCTAGTAGTAAATACCTAGTTGGGCGAATGCATATGTAAAGTTGAACCTACAGGTTATGATTGAAATGTTTCAGTTGTCATATGCAATAATGTCTATCATATTATGTTATCTACTCTCACTTAGGTCACAGAGAGCTAAGGGGATACTTGTGTATCTTCGGTTATGAAAAGAACTAATGGGGCAGCGTCAGTTGGGGTAAAGAGTCTTTTGAGAGCACGTAAAACAGAGTCAGTCGCTTTTAAAGAAGTTTTATTGTATTTTGTTCTTAGTTCTATAAAGTATATGTACATACAAAAAAAAAAGTATTATATATATTTTTTTAGTTAAGTTTGTTGGATGAAATCTTTTGTCTAAACAAGTGTTAAGTTGAACTTCGTATAGTACACTTTTGTTATAAATAGAAATTGTGTTAAGTATAAATAAGTATTCCTATGTGATGGTACATCATGTGCTATGCCAAGATGTAACACCTTCTATCGAGAGTAATCGAGGTTTCTTGTTGTGCAGACAAAGGTCCTAAAAGAAGGATTACTTGCCTTCACAATTAAGAATAGCTAGGGTTCATATTTTAAGGGTTCACAAGTACTTCTAGAAAAACTTTTGATTCGAATAAGATGGTTTATTAGATTTCACAATCAAGAATAATTAGAATTCCTAACCTAAGGACAACGAAAACTCCTAAAAATAAGGATTACTAGGTTTCAAGTTTGAGAATCATCAAGATCCGTCATTTAACGATTCTTAAGAACTTTTGGAAAAATCCTAGCTCCCATACAACGGATTACATGATTTAGTGATTTGGAATAACCAAAGTACCTAACTTAACGAAAACTAAGTCTCCCAAATTACCAAAGCTGCTTTCAAGAATAATGAATACTCTTGTTGGATGAACTAAGTTCCTAATAAGAAGGATAACTTGGTTTCATGATTGGGACAACCAAAGTTCATAATTTAAGGATTCTAGGGAACTTGTAGAACAAAATTAGTTCATAAAAGATGAATTACTTGATATTGCGACTAAGGATAACCAAATTTCTTCATATAATGATAACGACGATGCTTAAATAGTCGGAGCTTCTTTCAAGAATAACTAAGGTTTCTTGTTAAACAAACAAAGCTCTTAAAAGAAGGATTACTTACCTTCTCAATTGAGAATACCCAGGGTCTAAATTTTGAGTATTCATAAGAACTTCCGGAATAACTTTTATTCCTAATAAGATAGATTATTTGATTTCACAATCAAGAATAACCAAACTTCTTAACCTGAGGATAACAAAAACTCATAAAAACAAGCATTACTTGGTTTCATGTTTGAGAATCGTCAAGATCAATTATTTTAGGATTTCTAAGAAGTTTTGGAAAAATCTTACCTCCCAGACAACGGATTACATGATTTAATGATTTAGAAAAACCAAAGATGTTAACCTAAAGAGAATTGGGGCTCTCAAATTGCCAAAGCTTCTTTTAAAAATAATGAATGCTCTTGTCAGATAACCTAAGTTCCTAATAAAAAGGATAACATTGTTTTACTATTGGGATAGTCGAGGTTTGTAATTTAAGGATTTTAGGGAACTTGTGAAAAAATATTAGATCATAGAAAGATGAATTTCTTGATTTGGGGATTAAGGATAACCAGATTTCCTAATTTGAAGATAACGATGATGCTTAAATAGCCAGATCTTTTTTCGAGAATAACTGAGGTTTCTTGTTGAACAAATAAAGCTCCTAAAAGAAAGATTACTTACCTTCATAATTGAAAATAGTTAGGGTCCGTATTTTGAGGGTTTATGAGAACTTCTAGAATAATATATGTTCCTAATAAGATGGATTATTTGATTTCATGATTAAGAATAACCAAACTTCCTAACCTAAGAATAACGAAAACTCCTAAAAACAAGGATTACTTGGTTTCATATTTGAGAATTGTTAAGATCAGTAATCTAAGAATTCTTAAGAAGTTTTGGAAAAATCTAAGCTCCCAGACAATGGATTACATGATTTGGAATAACCAAAGTTCCTAACCTAAAGAGAACTAAGGCTCTAAATTTGCCAAAGCTTCTTTCAAAAATGTTGAATGCTCTTGTCAGTTAACCTAAGTTCCTAATAAGAAGGATAACTTAGTTTTACGAACGGGATAATTGAAGTATGTAATTTAAGGATTCTAGGGAACTTGTGGAAAAATATTAGATCATAGAAAGATGAATTATTTGATTATGTGACCAAGGATAACCAATTCCTAATTTGAAGATAACGATGATGCTTAAATAGTTAGAGCTTCTTTCGAAGACAATCGAGGTTTCTTGTTGAATGAACAAAGCTCCTTAAAGAAGGATTACTTGCTTTCACAATCGAGAATAGCCAAGGCCCATACTCTGAAGGTTTAAGAGAACTTCTAGAATAACATTTGTTCCCAATAAGATGGATTATTTGATTTTACGATTAAGAATAACAAAACTTTTTAACCTAAGGTTAACGAAAACTCTTAAAAACAAGGATTACTTGGTTTCATGTTTGGGAATCATCAAGATCCATCATCTAAGGATTCCTAAGAGGTTTTGGAAAAATCCCACCTCTGTGGACAATGGATTACCTGATTTGATGATTTGGAATAACCAAAGTTCCTAACCTAAAGAAAATTAAGGTTCTTGAATAGCCAAAGCCTCTTTCAAGAATAATGAATGCTCTTGTAAAATAACCTAAGTTCCTAAGAAGAAGGATAACTTGGTTTAACATTTAGGATAGCCAAGGTTCATAATTTAAGGATTTTAAGGAACTTGTGCAAAAAAATTAATTCATAAACAGATGAATTACTTGATTTTGCAACTGAAGATAAACAAATTTCTTAATTTAAAGATAACGATGATGCTTAAATAGCGAGACCTTTGTTCAAGAATAACTGAGGTTTCTTGTTGAACAAACAAAGCTCCTAAAAGAAGGATTACTTGCCTTCACAATTGAGAATAGCCAAGGTCCATACTTTGAGGTTTCTTGAGGACTTCTAGAATAACATTCGTTCTCATTAAGATGGATTATTTGTTTTTACGATCAAGAATAATAAGACTTCTTAACCTAAGGGTAAAAAAAAAAAACTCTTAATGACAATGATTACTTGGTTTCATGTTTGAGAATCACCAATATTTGTCATATTTAAGGATTCATAAGTAGTTTTGGAAAAATCCTAACTCAGCGGACAACGGATTACTTGATTTAACGATTTAGAATAATCAAAGTTCCTAACATAATGAGAACTACGGCATCCGAATTGCTAAAGTTTCTTTCAAGAATAACGAATGAACTTGTTGGATAACTTAAGTTCCTTAAAATAAGGATAACTTAGTTTTACCATCGGGATAGTTGAGATTCATAATTTGAGGATTCTAGCAAACTTGTGGAAAAAAATTAGTAACTAAGGAGAATTGAGGCTCCAAAATTGCCAAAGCTTCTTTTAAGCATAACGAATACTCTTGTTGGACAACATAAGTTTCCAATAACTTGGTTTTACGATTTGGATAGCCAAGGTTCATAATTTAAGGATTATAGGGAACTTGTGGAGAAAAATTATTTTATAAAAAGATAAATTACTTGATTTTGTAGTTGGGGATAACCAAATTTCGTAATTCAATGATAATAACTTTGCTTAAATAGCTAGAGCTTCTTTCAAGAATAACTAAGGTTTCTTATTGAACAGATAAAGCTTCTAAAAGAAGGATTACTTGCCTTCAAAATTAAGAATAGCCAGGGTCCATATTCTGAGGGTTTTTGAGAACTTTTGGAATAACATTTGTTCCTAATAAGTTGTATTATTTGATTTCACGATCATGAATAATTAGACTTCCTAACCTAAAGATATCACAAAATTTAAAAAACGACGATTGCCTAGTTTCATGTTTAAGTATCGCCAAGATCTATCATCTAAGGATTCTTAAGAAGATTTCGAAAAATCCTAGCTTCCCGAACAACAGATTACCCGATTTAATGACTTGGAATAACCAAAGTTTTGAAACTAAGGAGAATTGAGGTTCCTAAATAGCCAAAGCTCCTTTTAAGAATAATGAATGCTTTTGTCGAATAACCTAAGTTTCCATTAAGAAGGATAATTTGGTTTTATGGTCGAGATAGCTAAGGTTCGTAATTTAAGGATTTGAAGGAACTTATTGAAAAAAATTATTTGATAAAAAGATGAATTACTTGATTTTGCAACTGAGGATAACCAAATTTCCTAATCTAAAGATAACGACAGCGCTTAAATAACCAGAGCATATTTCAAGAATAACTGAGGTATCTTTTTGAGCAAACAAAGCTCCTAGAAAGAAGGATTACTTACCTTCACAATTGAGAATAGCCAGGGTCCATATTCTAAGGGTTCATAAGAACTTTTAGAATAACATTTGTTCACAATAAGATAAATTATTTGATTTCGCAATCAAGCATAATCAAAATTCCCAACCTAGGATAACGAAAACTCTTGAAAGCAAGGATTACTTAGTTTCATGTTTTAGAATTGTCAAGATCCATAATCTAATGATTCCTAAGAAGTTTTCGAAAAGTTCAAGCTCCGTAGACAATGGATTACCTAATTTAATGATTTGCAATAACCAAAGTTCTTAACCTAAAGAGAATCGAGGTACCTAAATAGCCAAAGCTTTTTTCAAGAATAACGAATGCTCTTGTCGGATAACCTAAGTTCCCAATAATAAGGATAACTTGGATTTACGATTGGGATAGCTGAGGTTTGTAATTTAAGGATTATAGGGAACTTATGGAAAAAAATTATTTCATAAAAACTTGAATTATTTCATTTTGCAATAGAGGATGACCAAATTTTCTAATTCGAAGATAATGACGATGCTTAAACAGGCAGAGTATCTTTCGAGAATAACCGAAGAATCTTTTTTATCAAGCAAAGCACCTAAAAGAACAATTATCGGCCTTCACAATTGAAAATAGCCAAGGTCCGTATTTTGAAGGTTCATGAGAAGTTCTGGAATAACATTTGTTCTCAATAAGATGAATTATTTAATTTCACAATCGAGCATAACCAGAATCCCTGACCTAAGGATAATGAGAACTCCTAAAAACAGGGATTACTTGGTTTCATGTTTTAGAATTGTCAAGATCCATCATCTAATGATTCCTAAGAAGTTTTCGAATAATCCTAGCTCCGTAGACAACGGATTACTTGATTTAATGATTTGCAATAACCAAAGTTCCTAACCTAATGAGAACTGAGGCTCCCAAATAGCCAAAACTTCTTTCAAGAATAACAAATACTCTTGTAGGATAACTTAAGTTCCCCATAAGAAGGATAACTTAGTTTTACAATCAAGATAGCTGAGGTTTCTAATTTTTTGGATTCTAGGGAACTTGTTGAAAAAAATTATTTGATAAAAAGATGAATTACTTGATTTTGCAATTGAGGATAACCAAATTTTCTAATCTGAAGATAATGATGATGCTTAAATAGTTAGAGTTTCTTTCAAGAATAATCGAGGATTCTTTTTTAGGAAACAAATTTCCTAAAAGAAGGATTACTTGCTTCACAATTGAGAATAGCCAAGGTCTATATTCTAAGGATTCATGAAAACTTCTGGAATAACATTTGTTCTTAATAAGATGGATTATTTGATTTCATGATCAAAGATAACCAAACTTTTTAACTTAAGGATAACAAAAACTCCTAAAAACAAGGATTACTTGGTTTCATGTTTGAGAATTGTCAAGATCTCTCATCTAAGGATTCTTAAGAATTTTTGGAAAAATCATGGCTTCATGGACAACAGATTACCAGATTTAGCGAGTTAGAATAACCAAAGTTCCTAAATTAAGAAGAACTGAGGCTCCAAAAAAGTCAAAGTTTCTTTTAAGAATGATGAATGCTCTTGTTGAATAGTCTAATTTCCTAATAAGAAGGATAACTTTGTTTTACTATCAGGATAGTCGAGGTTAATAATTTAAGGATTCTAGAGAACTTGTGGAGAAAAATTAGATCATAAAAAGAAAAAATACTTAAGTTTGCAACTGAAGATAATAAAATTTTGTAATTTGATGATGACGACGATGCTTAAATAACCAGAGTTTCTTTTGAGAATAACTGAGCTTTCTTGTTGAGCAACTAAAGCTCCTAAAAGAAGGATTACTTGCCTTCACAATTGAGAATAGCCAAGGTCCCTATTCTAAAGGTCCTTGAGAATTTCAGGAATAACATTTGTTCCCACTATGATGGATTATTTGATTTCACGATCAAGAATTACCAAGCTTCCTAACCTAAGGATAACTAAAACTCTTAAAAACAAGGATTACTTGGTTTGCTGTATAAGAATCGTCAAGATCGGTCATCTAAGGATTCTTAAGAAGATTTAGGAAAATCCTAACTTAGTGGACAATGGATTACCTAATTAAATGATTTGGAATAACCGAAGTTCCTAATCTGAGAATTGAGGCTTAGAAATAGCCAAAGCTTCTTCCCAAAGTAATGAATGCTCTTGTCGAATTACTTATATTCCTAGTAAGATGGACAACATGGTTTTACGATCGAAATAGCTGAGGTTCATAATTTAAGGATTCTAGAGAACTTGTGGAAATACATTAGATCATAAAAAGATGAATTACTTGATTTTGCGAGTGAAGATTACTACATTTCCTAATCCAAAGATAATAGCGATGCTTAAATTGCCAGAGCTTCTTTCGAGAGTAACTGGGATTTCTTATTGAACAAAAAAAGCTCCTAAAAGAAGAGTTACTTACCTTCACAATTGAGAATAGCTAGGGTCCATACTCTAAGGGTTCTTGAAAACTTTTGGAATAACATTTGTTTACAATAAGATAGATTATTTGATTTCACAATCAAGCATAACCTGACTTCCTAACCTAAGGATAACGAGAACTTTTAAAAAAAAGGAATACTTGGTTTCATGTTTGAGAATTATCAAGACCCATCATGTAATGAGTCTTAAGAAGTTTTTGAAAAATCCTAGCTTCGCGGGCAACGGGTTACCTAATTTAACAATTTGAAATAACCAATGTTCCTAACCTAAAGAGAACTGAGGCTCCTAAATAGCCAAAGTTTCTTTTAAGAATAACAAATGCCCTTGTCGAAAAACCTAAGTTCCTAATAAGAAGGATAACTCAGTTTTATGATTGAGATAGTCGAGGCTCGTAATTTAACGATTCTAAGGAACTTGTGAAAAAAATTATTTGATAAAAAGATGAATTATTTGATTTTGCAACTGAGGATGACCAATTTCCTAATTTGAAGATGACAACGATGCTTAAAGAGCCAAAGCTTATTTCAAGAATAACATAGGTTTCTTTTTGAGCAAGCAAAGCTCTTAAAAGATGGATTACATGCCTTCACAATTAAGAATAGCCAGGGTCCATATTGTGAGGGTTCACGAGTTCTGGAATAACATTTGTTTATAATAAGATGGATTATTTGTATCATGTCCCAACAGTATTGTTGTCGTAGTAGGTCGTTGTATACTATACAAAGGTCTACTATACAAAGGTCTACTATCAACTCCTTTGCTGATCATTAGCCTTTCATACGACACACAAGGCTCTTCTACTATACGTTACCACCAGGCCTATAGATAAGTAATATAGAGTAATTTTTACTCTATGGTATAAATTAACTAGATGTATCGACTCGTAAGATCCACACTAAGAGAATATTAGAAATAAATGCAGTTCATAAGAAAACTGCATTAGAAATTTTAATTTATGTTATAAACAAAAATATAAAAGTAACTAGTTATCTACAAAACTATTACAAATTTCCTCTTTGCCTTCTAATCGCTCTAACCCGTCTCCACTAAAGACTCACCTTGGGCATCCCTCGGCTCGGATTAGTGAAAAGGTTTTTCTGTAACAAGAAAAATCTATTAAGGTATAAGCTTAAGCTTGGTGAGATAAAATACCTTCGTTAGTATCACATGGCAGAAATTTATTAGATGCACAATCATATGAATATATGAACAATTAGTATGCCAAACAACGCATGTAGTCATTTAGGAATCGCATACAACTTAGAATTACGCCCCCTATAGTCGAGGTTTGGAGATAATTAACCAACCCAAACCAAAATCCGGGTTCTAAACCTTAGGTTTTATTTCATTTGCACTATTATGCTTAGGTCAAAACAAAACTATATATACACTTTCTTTACCGAATGACAAATAATATTTTTGAAATCCCAAGTCTAGCAGTGTAGTGGCCTCCACAATCCACAAACACATACCTTAAGTGGAAGCCATAAGATACAGCCTCTCATCGACAGTTGGCGTCTCCCAATGCCTAGTAAGCCCATCAGCTTAGGATAAAAACTCAATAAAAATGATGATATAACTAGCGCCTAATCCTACAGGAGGTCCTTCCTCCTGTGAGTCCCTTCAAATCTTCTGTGTGAAGTGGCAATCGGTGTTATCCGAATGCAGTTATGGGGAATGCATGATCCATTTGATTTCTTAATCATATAAGTGGTTAATTTGATTTTTTAGGGTGATCGACCATTTTATTCCATACAATCGCACGTATAAATTATCACAAACAATTTTCTTTGTTATATGGTTAACACGCCATAGCATTTAGTCACAAATTTATATACATGCATTTCCCATACCCCACAAGCATCCAATTTATATACATAAGTTTAGGTACACCTATTCTACAAGCAAAATCAAGTAAAGAGTCATCAGGAATTTACTCACTCCGCTATGCGGTTAGTCAAAGTAGTCTGAGGGTAAGTCATCTCCGTATGTGATATCTCCTAGTCTTCGAAATCATAATACTATAAGGGATTGAAATAAAACTTAGGAAACTAAGCTAAAATCCCTTAATTTATACTCTTGACTAGTTTTCCTATCTTTCCTGGTTTTACTTAACAATTCAATTGCATATAACTTTTTTCGTTTTAAGTCTGATTTTTATGATCTTATAGTCAATCTTCATCATTTTCGAGTGTACTTTAACGTGGTGAGGTTATATTTTCAGAATGAGGTACACAAATCTGTTCATAGGTCAAAACAGTAGTGGTCCTCATGATTTGGAGTGTTTTTGGGCTTTGTTTAGTTATTAGGCTTTTTGGTAACTTGGGAAATCTTTTGGGCTTGACCTTAAGATTTCATTATAAGCTCAAAATACTTCTTGAGGTCAGATTTGCAACCTTGATTTACACTCCTAAAGCTATCAACCACTTCCTGGTCTCTTAAGTGGGCTTAAGTTGTCAAATGGGCTTGTTTTTTTATCCAACTCAAATTTAACCACTATATTGGGCTTAGGGAGTATCTTGTAGGTTTCTTGAGAGTCTTAAAAAAACTCTTATTGATGTGTCAAGTCAGAAATTTAAGGGTGGTTCAACTTGGTGTATGAGGCCCGTTTTGGAAGTTTTAACCTTGGTTTTGAGTTTTAAGCTTAATATACTTATCACACTTGTCTTGGTTGGTCTTTTCACTTTGTTTAGTTACTTTTATCATGTTTTTAAGTGTCTTTTAAGGATGTTCTAGATTTGGTCAGTTTGAATATGACAACTTCCGACTTGGCTTTCCAACTTGTTTCATCATTTTCTTAAGTTTAGGTGTTAGATCATGAACCTAGGTTACTTGTAGTCAAATCTTAGCTTGACTTCTTTTCCATGAGAGGGTTATTTGACTCATACTTTTCATGAAAATAGTAGATCTCATACTTATTACAATTTTCACATCATAGCTCATGTTTTACAAAGTTGGTTTCCTCATAAAACTCTATGTGATGGATTTTTCCTTAACCTAAGTCTAGATTTGAGCATGTTCAACTTACTAGAAATGAAATCAACATCCAAATGACCTTTGAATCCTCACATCCAGCATGTTCCTCTTTCATTCAAGTTCTCATTTCAAGATTTTCTCATCTTAACATCTTTAATTCAAAGTGTTAAACAAGTATCTCTACAAAACACTAACTTTATATGCTCATATTGCAACTTCATGTAAGGGTTTCATGAGTTTGTTTCTTAGGGTGGTCTTTGATGTTATACTAACTTATGATCACACTAATAACTTCAAGAAATCATAGTCTCCTAACATGAACACTAACCTACTAACATAAAAGAAAAAAAAAAGAAAACAAAGCACTTACTCGTCCACAAAGCAAAAGTATGGAGGTTGTGCACTAAGGTTCCACTTATGCTCCTTATATCACTTCCTCCTTCTTGCACCTTTTTCGAAACTCGAGTTGTGGTCCTTTGAGGTGTGGTTTATGGAATGTTCTAAGGATCCTAAAGAAGCTTTGAAAGTTGGAAAAGAAGCATATAAGAAGAAGTTGAGTGTGCCGTGAGTGTGCTTGAAAGTGGCGACAAAGTGAAGGATTTGTGGGGTATGGTTGTTTCTACTTTTGTATTGGTTTAAGGTGAGAGAAAAAGGAAGTGAAAATGAAATTGAAAGTAAGAGAAATGGCAGAAAGAGTAGCTAGTTGGGGAATGGGGTAAATGTGTGTTTAAGAAGCTTGATTTGGTTATCTTGTAGCTTACACAAAAGTCAACAATTGCAACTATTGATGATGTAAGCATTAAGGGGTGAATAATAGAGTGTAAGATAAAATGATTGCTGGATGAAAAACAAGAGTATGCCCCCCCTTTCTTGCTTGTTCAAACCTGCCATAAGGGTGTCCTTTTAGGCATGGAATTGTCTTGTCTTGTTTATTAAAGTTAAGCATGTGAAATCTTGTGATAATTTGTCTATATGTAGTATAAGTGAAGGGGGTGATAATGAAAGTGTTTTATCACTAGATTTTGATAAATTATCAATTGATAAATGATCCCAAATTTCAATTGATAAGTCATTTAAGGTGATTAGTTAGTCTACTTATTTATATGTAAGGCTTAGACAAGAAGATAAGGGCATTGTTTTATAGGAAATTGTTCTAGGATTTACTTCTTGCATTGTTTTGTAAATTATGATTCAATTCTTATAAAATTGTGAAATTTTTTAGAGTTGAATGAAATTATTCAAATTAAATTATTGATTAGTTGCTTAAGGTTAAAAGTCCTTAATTGTTTTAGGGTTTAGGGTCTTAAGTGACTTTAGAGCTTGCAGTTTTTCAAGTTCAGATTTTATCGATAATAGGCTTTTGAATTGGAAAAATAAAAAAATAAAAAAAAATTCATTTCTAAATGTAAATTTGAGTTCTTAGTTTAGTTGATCCTTGGAACGTTCGGGAAGCACTCTTAGTCAAATCACAAGCCCATTAAAAGTAGGGTTTACAATTTGAGTTCATGATCAAGGATAACTAGACTTCCTAACTTAAGGATAGCGAAAACTCCTAAAAATAAGGATTACTTAGTTTCATGTGTGAGAATCGTCAAGATCTATCATCTAAGGATTCCTAAGAAGTTTTGGAAAAATCATAGCTCCACGGATAATGATTTACTCGATTTAACAACATGGAATAACCAAAGTTCCTAACTTAACAAGAAGTAATGCTCTTAAACAACTAAAGCTTCTTTCGAGAATAACAAATGATCTTATTAGATAATTTAAGTTCCCAATAAGAAGGATAACTTAGTTTTACGATTGGGATAGCCGAGGTTCATAATTTAAGGATTTTAGAGAACTTATGGAGAAAAATTATTTCATAAAAAGATAAATTACTTGATTTTGCAACTTTCGTAATTTGAAGATAACAACAATGCTTAAATAGCTAGAGCTTCTTTCAAGAATAACCGAGGTTTCTTGTTAAAGAAACAAAGCTCTTAAAAGAAGGATTACTTGCCTTCACAATTGAGGATAGCCAGGGCCCATATTCTAAGTGTTCATGAGAATTTTTGGAGTAACATTTGTTCACAATAAGATGGATTATTTGATTTCACAATCAAGCATAACCCGAATTCCTAACCTAAGGATAATGAGAACTCTTGACAACAAGGATTACTTGGTTTCATGTTTCAAAATTGTCAACATCTATCATCTAATGATTTCTAAGAAGTTTTGGAAAAATCCTAGCTCCATGGACAACTGATTACCTAATTTAACGATTTGTAATAACCAAAGTTCCTAACCTAAAGAGAACTGAGACACCCAAATAGCCAAAGCATCTTCCAAGAATAACGAACGCTCTTGTTAGAGAATCTAAGTTCCCAATAAGAAAGATAACTTGGATTTACGATTGGGATAGTCGAGGTTTATAATTGAAGGACTTTAGAGAACTTGTGGAAAAAAAATTACTTCATAAAATGTTGAATTACTTGATTTTGTGACTGAAGATAACCAAATTTCCTAATATGAAGATAACGACGATGCTTAAATAGCCATAGCTTCTTTCTAGAATAATCGAGGTTTCTTGTTGAAGAAATAAAGCTCCTAAAAGAAGGATTACTTGCCTTCACAATTTAGAATAGCCAAGGCCCATATTTTGAGTGTTCATGAGAACTTTTGGAATAATATTTGTTCATAATAAGATGGATTATTTGATTTCACGAATCGAGCATAACCAGAATTCTAAACCTAAGGATAACAAAAACTCCTAAAAACAAGGATTATAAGGTTTCATGTTTGAGAATTGTCAAGATTCATCATGTAAGGATTCTAAAGAAGTTTTAGAAAAATCCTAGCACCATAGACAACAGATTACTTGATTTAATGACTTGGAAAAACCAAAGTTCCAAAACTAAGGAGAATTAAGACTCTTCATAGCCAATGCTTTTTCCCTAAGTAACAAATGCGCTTGTCAGATAACTTATGTTCTCGATAAGAAGAATAACCTCGTTTTGCAATCAAGATAGTTGAGGTTCGTAATTTAAGGATTTTAGGAAACTTATGGAGAAAGATTAGATAATAAAAAGATGAATTACTTAATTATTACTAAATTTCCTAATCTGAAGATAACAACGATGTCATGACCCTAAAGGAGGCCTAATAGGATTACTTAAAATTTTCATATCATGTGTGTACCTATAATTGCAAGATTCTAAACAATTAGTCACTAAAGTTTTTATTTATTTATTTATTCTTAATTTAATTAACTTACGACTACATATATGTGATTATGGATATCTGATAAGCAACAGTCCATTAGAATCGTAGAGAATTGGTATCCCCTACTAAACAATAAGATTAGGTAGTAAAATTCTAGAACTCAGATTTACTAAAATCACAAGATTTAAATGTAGTATTAATAATTATATATATAATAATTCAAATGAACCATACACTTTGTCCTTAGATTCTAACTTCTATGCATCTTGATGTTGGCACTCAACTCTCAGTTCTTAACCTATGCCTAATCATTCAGCAACCTGTAAGAGAAAGCTTTTAGGGAGTAAGCTATAAGAACTTAGTGAGTTATCCCTCGTATTATACTAGCAAATAAGTTATCAAATAGTTTATTACCAAACATATGAATGCATAAACAGGCAATATGCCAAATAGTATCTATGTAGTTGATCGGTGTTGCATACAACATCAGATTTAACACCCTCTTAAGTAAGGGTTAAAGATACATCGGCATTAATCACAATCGGAATCTAGCACCTGGGTTTTTAACCTTATATAATTATATATATATAAATTTTCTGTTTCATAAAACAGGTTTTTATTTTCAACAGTCAATAGTATACAAATATCTAGGTTTAGCGGTGAAGTAGCCCCTGCAGTCCATGCTCACACCCTATAGTGATGGTCTTTAGAGGTAACCCCCAGCCACCTACGATTAGCATCTCCGGTGCCAACAACATAATTATATAAAAATTTCGTATGGTTGGAAATTATTAAGTATATATAAATATTATTATATGCACTTTATTAAAATTATTGAGTACATATATATTCATAAATTTAATAAATTAAACATACTAAGTATAAATATACGTATGTATACTTATTATTATACACATACACATGCTCATATATATATATACATACATATGTATATACATATATATATATATATAAGGAATTGTATAATACATGTATCTACATATTACACACTAAAATAAATATTATGTACATATGCTCCTTTATATATATATCCATACATATATATATATATATACATAATTAATTAAGTAAAATACTAAATACATATACATGTGTATAAAGGAAATATTTGGTATACATGCATTTACTATACGAGTATTCTTACATATGTCATATAAAAGATATTAATTATACATACATATATAATACACACATACATATGTACAAGAATACATGTATAGAAAAATATACATACTATACTATTATTTATATATATATATATGTATGTATACCGTATATTAGATATATATACTCACTCCTAAATACATATGTACAAAAGAAATAATTAACTTACCTAAATTCTTTTTGTTTTTCCTCTTCTTCTTCTTCTTCTTCATCTTCATCTTAGTCTTGCTTGGTTTTCCTTCTTCTTCTCTTTGTTTCAGTTTTTGGTTTGCTTTATTTTTCTTCTTTTTCTTTTCTAGATTTCTTCTTCTTTTCTTTTTGGCGTGGGGATCAATAGAAATGTTGGGCAAATAAAATAAAAAAATAAAGAGTTTATCCTCATTATCTAAGCATTAATTAAGGTATGATATGTACTCTATTACTTTGTCCTTTCCCCTTAAATTTGTGACACTTAGACATTAATTGTGTGCACATGGGCTGCTGCAATTGCAGTTGCAAATCATGTGTAAGAAAAGGAAAATAGAAGAGAAGAAGAAAAGAAGGAAAAAGAAAGAAAGGAAAATAATTATATGTAATTTTTATAAACATAAAAATCATAAAAATAATAAATATGAACTAATTTTGGAATTTTATGAAAATTTATCAATTTAATTGGTACTCATTACAATTATAATTTTTACAAGTTATTTTAACGATTTCATTAAAAGTTTTATGCAATTACACGATTTAGTCGATAATTGTGGTCGACTATGATTATATTACTATTAAGTGATATTTATTCATTTTATATGCTTAAAGTTATAGTTTTAGAGTTTCAATTAAGTTTGGGTTTGATTTCGAGTATTTGCATGCACATCGGATTTAGGGTTTTTGTACATGATTTAGGTTTCGATAGATTTTTCTATAGTTTTTATTACTTATAATATATTCAAATTTATAATTTATTAAATTTTTTATCTTGCTTGACTTTAACAATTTATAAAGTCATCTATAGTATTAGGGTTTAATTTTACTCTTAAATAGCTAAATTTCCTAATCCGAAGATAACAACGATGATTAAATAGCCAGAGGTTATTTCGAGAATAACCGAGGTTTCTTTTTGAATGAACAAAAGCTCCTAAAAGAAGGATTACTTACCTTCACAATTAAGAATAGCTAGGGCTTGTATTCTGAAGGTTCTTGAGAACATTTGTAATAACATTTGTTTCCAATAAGATGGATTATTTGATTTCATGATCATAAATAACCAAACTTCCTAACCTAAGGATAACGAAAACTCCTATAAAACAAGAATTAGTTGGTTTCATGTTTGAGAATCGTCAAGATCCGTCACATAAATATTCCTAAGAAGTTTTAGGAAAATCTTAGCTTCATGGACAACGGATTACCTGATTTAATGACTTGGAATAACCAAAGTTCCTAAACTAAGGAAAACTGTGGCTCTTAAATGGCTAAAGCTTCTTTAAAAAATAATGAATGTTCTTGTCGAATAATCTAAGTTCCTAATAATTAGGTTAACTTGGTTTTATGATCGAGTTAGCTGAGGTTCATAATTTAAGAATTCTAGTGAACTTATAGAAAAAGATTAGATCATAAAAAGATAAATTACTTGATTTTGCGACTAAAGATAACTAAATTTTTGAATTTGAAGATAATGATGATGCTTAAATAGCTAGGGGTTGTTTCGAGAAAAACTAACTTTTCTTATTGAACAAACAAAGCACCTAAAAGAGGGATTACTTACTTTCACAATTGAGAATAAGCTAGGGTCTATATTCTGAGGGTTCATGAGAACTTCTAGAACAACGTTTGTTCCTAAATAAGATAGATTATTTCATTTCACGATCAAGCATAACAAGACTACCTAACCCACGGAAAACAAAAACTCCTAAAACAAGGATTAATTGGTTTCATGTTTGAAAATCGTGAGGATCCATCATCTAAGGATTACTAAGAAGTTTTGGAAAAATCCTAGCATTGTGGATAACAGATTACCTAATTTAACGACTGGGAATAACCAAAGTTCTTAAACTAAGGAGAATTGAGGATCCTGAATTGCCAAAGCTTTTTTCAAGAATAATGAATGTTCCTATCGAATAACCTAAGTTCCCAATAAGTTGGTTTACTTGGTTTTACGATCGAGATAGACAAAGTTCATAATTTAAGGATTCTAGGGAACTTGTGGAAAAATATTATATCATAAAAAGATGAATTGCTTGATTTTATGATTGAGAATAACTAAATTTCCTAATACGAAGATAACGACGATGCTTAAATTGCTAAAGGTTCTTTTGATAATAACAGAGGTTTCTTGTTAAACAAATAAATCTCCTAAAAGAGGGATTCTTGCCTTCACAATTGAGAATAGCTAGGGTCCATATTTTGAGGGTTCATTAAAACATCTGGAACAACGTTTGCTCCTAAATAAGATGAATTGTTTCATTTCATGATCAAGCATAACAAGACTACCTAACCCACGGAAAACAAAAACTCCTAAGAACAAGGATTACTTGGTTTCATGTTTGAAAATCGTGAGGATCCATCATCTAAGGATTGCTAAGAAGTTTTGGAAGAATCCTAGCTTTGTGGATAACTGATTACCTAATTTAACGACTGGGAATAACCAAAGTTCCTAAACTAAGGAAAATGGAGGCTCCTGAATTGCCAAAGTTTTTTCAAGAATAATGTATGTTCTTGTCGAATAACCTAAGTTCCCAATAGGTACGTTTACTTGGTTTTACGATTGAAATAGACGAAGTTCATAATCTAAGGATTCTAGTGAAGTTATGGAAAGAGATTATATCATAAAAAGATGAATTACTTGATTTTGCGACTAAGGATAACTAAATAACCAAATCCAAAGATAACAATGATGTTTAAATAGCCTAAGGTTATTAGTAAGGTTTCTTGTTGAACAAACAAAGCTCCTAAAAGAGGGATTACTTGCCTTCACAATGGAGAATGGCTAGGGTTCATATTCAGAAGGTTTATGAGAACTTTTGGAACAACGTTTGTTCTTAGTAAGATGGATTATTTGATTTCACAATCAAGAATAACCAAACTTCCTAACTCAAGGATACCCAAAACTCCTAGAAACAGGGATTCCTTGGTTTCATGTTTGAGAATCATGAAGATCCGTCATCTAAGGGTTGCAAAGAAGTTATAGAAAAATCCTAACTTCATGGATAACGGATTTCCTGATTTCACGACTTGGAATAACCAAAGTTCCCAAACTTAGGAGAATTAAGACTCATAAATAGCCAAATCATCTTTCAATAATAACGAATGCTCCTATCGGATAGCCTAAGTTCCTAATAAGTTGGTTAACTTGGTTTTACAATCGAGATAGCTAAGGTTTGTAATTTAAGAATTCTAGAAAACTTGTGGAAAAAGATTAGATCATAAAAAGATGAATTACTTGATTTGTGATTGAGGACAACTAAATAACCTAATACGAAGATAACAACGATGCTTAAATAGCCGAGGTTCTTTTGAGAATAACCAAGGTTTCTTGTTGAACAAACAAAGCTCCTAAAGAAGGATTACTTGCCTTCATAATTGAGAATAGCCAAAGTCCGTATTCTAAGGGTTCATGTGAACTTTTGGAAGAACATTTGTTCCTAAATAAGATGGATTGTTTCATTTCATGATCAAGAATAAACTGAATTCCTAACTTAAGGATGAAGAAAATGCATAAAAGCAAGATTACAAGGTTTCATGTTTGAGAAACGTAAAGATCCGTCATTGCTAAGAAGTTTTGGAAAAATCATAACTCCATGGACAACGGATTAATTGATTTAACGACTTGGAATAACCAAAGTTCCTAAACTAAGGAGAACTAAGAATCCTAAATTGCTAAAGCTTCTTTCAAGAATAACGAATGCTCCGATTAGATAACTTAAGTTCCCAATAAGTAGGTTAACTTAGGTTTACAATCAAGATAGCCGAGGTTCGCAATTTAGGGATTCGAAGGAAGTTATGGAAAAAGATTAGATCATAAGATGAATTGCTTGATTTTATGATTGAGGATAACTAAATTTCCTAATTCGAAGATAACGACGATGCTTAAATTGCCAAAGGTTTTTTTGATAATAACCAAGGTTTCTTGTTAAACAAATAAATCTCCTAAAATTGGGATTACTTACCTTTACAATTGATAATGACAATGCTTAAATAGCCAAAGGTTCTTTTGATAATAATCGAGGTTTCTTGTTGAACAAACAAAGCTCCTAAAAGAAGGATAACTTGCCTTTACAATTGAGAATAGCTAGGGTTCGTATTCTAAGGGTTCATGAGAACTTCTAGAATAACGTTTGTTCTCAAATATGATGGATTATTTCATTTCACGATCAAGATTAACAAGACTACCTAACCAAAGGATAACAAAACTCTTAAAAACAAGAATTACTAGGTTTCATGTTTGAGAATCGTAAAGATCCGTCATCTAAGGATTGCTAAGAAGTTTTGGGAAAATCATAACTCTACGGACAACTGATCACTTGATTCAACAACTTAGAATAACCAAAGTTCCTAAACTTAATGGAATTGAGGCTCCTAAATTGAAAAATCTTCTTTCAAGAATAACAAATGCACCTATCCGATAACTATAGATTAAGTAAACCTAGTTTTACGATTAGGATAGCTAAGGTTCATAATTTAAGGATTCTAGGGAACTTTTGGAAAAAGATTAGATCATAAAAAGATGAATTACTTGATTTTGCAACTAAGGATAACAAAATTTCCTAATCTGAAGATAAGAACAACGCTTAGATAGCTAGAGGTTCTTTCGAGAATAATTAAGGTTTCTTGTTGAGCAAATAAAGCTCTTAAAAGAGGGATTACTTGCCTTCACAATTGAGAATAGCCAAGGTCCAAATTCTGACGGTTTGTGAGAACTTCTAGAACAACGTTTGTTTAAAATAATAATAATTACTTGATTTCATGATCAAGAATAACTAGACTTCCTAACCTATGGATAACAAAATCTCGTAAAAATAAGGATTACTTAGTTTTATGTTTGAGAATCGTAAAGATCTTTTATCTAAGGATTTCTAAGAAGCTTTTGAAAAATCTTAACCTAGCGAACAATGTATTACTTGATTTAATGACATGGAATAACTAAAGTTTCTAAATTAAGGAGAAATAAGGAACTTAAATTGCCAAAGTTTCTTTCAAGAATAACGAATGCTCCTGTTGGATAACTTAAGTTCCCAATAAGTAGGTTAATTTGGTTTTACGATCGGGATAGCCAGGATTTATAATTTAAGGATTCCAGGAAAGTTATGGAAAAAGATTTGATCATAAAAAGATGAATTGCTTGATTTTAAGATTGAAGATAACTAAATTTCCTAATTCGAAGATATTGATGATGCTTAAATAGCTAAAGTTTCTTTTGATAATAATCGAGGTATCTTATTAAACAAACAAAGCTCTTAAAAGGGGGATTACTTTATCACGACCCAATGGTACCGTTGTCATGGTAGGTTACCGTGTATTGTATAAAGGTCTATTATCAACCCTCTTGCTGATCACAAGCCTTTCATATGATACACAAGACTCCTTTCACCATGCGTTACTATCAAGCCCATAGATAAGTAATATAAAGCGATTTAACTAAAATTAACTTCTGTGGTGTAAATTAACTAAATAAACTTGTGGACTCATAAGTTCCATACCAAAAGAATATTACAAACAAATATAGTTCATAAAGGGAACTGCTTTAGAAGCTTCAAATATAAACAAAAACATAAAAGTAAATGGTCATCTATAAAACTATTACAAAATCTCCTCTTCGCTCCTTGATCGCTTTAACCCATCTCTAAATGAGACTCATCTTGAGTATCCCTCGACCTGGATGAACAAAGAAGTTTCCTTGCAGCAAAAAAAATCTATCGGGGTATAAGCTTAAGCTTAGTGAGATAAATACCCTTGTCAATACCGCATGGTACGAAATTATTAGATGTACAATCATATGAATACATGAAGAATCAGTATGCCAAATAACTCATACAGTGGCCTAAGAACTACATATGACTTAAAATTTTTCCCCTTGTAGTCGAGGTTTGGAGATAATGAAACGACCCAAACCAAAATCTAGAATTTAGCC
The DNA here is from genome assembly GCA_024138005.1 of Lumnitzera racemosa. NCBI lineage: Eukaryota > Viridiplantae > Streptophyta > Magnoliopsida > Myrtales > Combretaceae > Lumnitzera > Lumnitzera racemosa. The sequence goes on from JAMXBC010000005.1 coordinate 57,229,224, forward strand.
CTTGGGTTTTATTTCATTTGCACTATTGTGCTTAAGTCAAAATAAAACTATATAAATATATATCTATATACTTTCTTTACCGAATAACAAATCATATTTTCAAAATTTCAAGTCTAGTAGTGTGGTGGCCTTGACAATCTACAAATACACGCCTTAAGTAGAAGCCATAAGACACGGCCCCTCACCAACTGTTGATGTCTCCTAGCGCCTAATAAGTCCGTTAGCTTAGGATAGAGACTCAATAAAATAATGATATAGCTAGTGTCCAATCTTGTAGGAGGCCCTTCTCCTATGAGTCCCTTTACATCTTTTACATAAAGCGGCAATCAGTGTTATCTAAATGAAGTTATGGGAAATGCATGATTCATTTAATTTCTTAATCATATAAGTGGTTAATCCGATTTTTCAAGGTAATAAGACAATTTCATTCCATACAATCGCACGTATAAATTATCACAAACAATTTCCATTGTTATATGGTTAACACGCCATAGCATTCAGTCACAAATTTATACACATGGATTTCCTATATCCTACAAGTATCCATTTTATATATATATAAGTTTAGGCGCATCTATTCTACAAGTAAAAATTAAGTAAAGAGTCATCAGGAATTCACTTACTCAGCCATGCGGGTCAGTTAAAGTAGTTTAGGGGTAAGTCATCTCCGAACGCGGGGTCCCTTGGTCATTGCAATCATAATACTATAAGGATTTCAAGTAAAACTTAGAAAACTAAGCTAAAACCCTTAAATTATACTCTTGACTAGTGTTCGTATTTTTTTCGGTTTTACTTAAAAGTTCAATCACTTATAACTTTCTCATTTTAAATCCGATTTTTATGATCTTATAGTCAATATTCATCATTTTCAAGTGTAATTTAATGTGAAAAGGTTATATTTTCGAGATAAGGCACGAAAATCTGCCCATAGGTCATAATAGTAGCAGTCTTCATGATTTAGAGTGCTTTTGGGCTTTGTTTGGTTAGTGGGCTTTTTGGTAACTCGGGAATTCCTTTGGGCTTAGGCTTAAGATTTCATTATAGGCTCAAAATACTCCTTAAGGTCTTATTTACAACTTTAATTTACACTCCTAAGGCTATCAACCACTTCTTGAGCTCTTAAGTGGGCTTAAGTTGTCAAATGAGCTTGTTTTTTATTCAATTCATAGATGGTCACTTTGGGGTTAGGGAGTATCTTGTAGGCTTCTTGAAGATTTTAAAACAACTCTTATTGATGTGTTAAATTGCTAGTCAGAAACTTAAGGATGGTTCAACTTGGCGTTTGAGGCCCGTTTTGGTAGCCTTAAGCTTAGTTTTGAGTTTTAGGTTTAATACACATATTGTACTTGCCTTGGTTAGTCTTTTCACTTTGTTTACTTACTTTTATCATATTTTTAAGTGTCTTTTATGGAGGTTCTAGATCTGGTTGGTTTGAGTATGAGGGCTTCTAACTTGGTTTTTCAACTTATTTCATCATTTCCTTAAGTTTAGGTATTAGATCATGAACTTAAGCTACTTATATTCAAATATTAACTTAACTTCTTTTCCATAAGATGATTATTTGACTCATATTTTACATGAAAATAGAGGATCTCACTTTTATCATACCCTTCATACCATAGTTCATGTCTTATAAAGTTGGTTTTCTCATAAAACTTCATGTGATGGATTTTTCCTTTACCTAAGTGTAGATTTTAGTATGTTTAACTTAATGAAAGTGAAAACAACATCCAAATGACTTCTAAACCCTCACATCCAACATACTTCTCTTTCATTCAAGTTCTTATTTCTAGATTTTCTCAACTTAAAATCTTCCATTCCAAGTGTTAAACAAGTATTTTTACAAAACATTAACTTTACATGCTCTTACTTAAATTTTCATGTAAAGGTGTCATGAGTTTTCTCCTTAGGGTAGTCGTAGATGTTATACTAATTTATGATCATACTCATATCTTCAAGAAATCATAGTCTCCTAACATGAATACTAACCAATTAATAAAAGATATGCTTACTCGTGCTTAAAGCAAAAATATGGTGGTTGTGTATTAAGGTTCTACTTACGCTCTTTATCTTACTTCCTCCTTCTTGCACCCTTTTTGAAACTTGAGTTGTAGTCCTTTGAAGTGAGGTTTAAGGAGTGTTCTAAGGATCCTAAAGGGGCTTCGAATGTTGGAAAAAGAAAGACAAGAAGAAGTTGAAAGTGCCTTGTGTGTATGCTTGGAATGTAGCGGCAAGTGAAGGACTTTGTGGGGTTTGATTGTTTCTTCTTTTATGTTGTTTTCAAAGTGAGAGGAAAGGAAGTGAAAATGAAATTGAAAGTCAGAGCAAATGGGAAAGGGGTGGCCGATTGGAATGAGGGTAGAAATGTGCTTAAGAAGTTTGATTTTGTTGTCTTGTAGCATGTACAAAAGTTAACAATTGCAACTTTCAATGTTGTAAGCATTAAGAGGTGAATAGTGAAGTGTAAGATAAAGTGATTGATGGATGAAAGACAAGAGTATGCCCCCCTTAAAGCCGTGTTAGAACCGGCCATTAGGTGCCCTTTTGAGCATGGAAATGTCATGTCTCCTTTATTAAAGTGAAGCATGTGAAATCTTGTGATAATCTGTCCATATGTAGTATAAGTGAAAGGGTGATAAGGAAAGTGTTTTATCACTAGATTTTGATAAGTTACCAATTGATAAATTACTTCAACTTTCAATTGATAAGTCATTTAGGGTGATTAGTTGGTTTACTTATTCATGTGTAAGGCTTAGGCATGAAGATAAGAGAATTGTCTTATAAGAAATTGTTTTTGGATTTACTTCTTGAATTGTTTTGTAAATGATGATTTAATTTTTATAAAATTATAAAATTTTCTAGAATTTAATGAAATTATTCAATTAAATTATCAATTAGTCACTTACGGTTAAAAATCCTTAATTGTTTTAGGGTTTAGGGTTTTAGGGGACTTTAGAGTTTGCAGTTTTTCAAGTTCGGGTTTCATCGATAATAGGCTTTTGAATTGGAAAAGTAAGTTCGTTTTCAATTATAAACTTGAGTTCTTAGTTTATTGATTTTTGTGAATGTTCAAAATGTACTCTTAGTCAAATTCATGCTAAAAGTAAGGTTTACATACTTGCCTTCATAATTGAGAATAGCTAAGGTCTGTATTCTGAGGGTTTATGAGAACTTTTGGAACAATGTTTGTTCAAAATAAGATGGATTATTTCATTTCATAATCAAGAATAATAAGACTACACAATCCAAGGATAACAAAACTCTTAAAAACAAGAATTACTGGGTTTTATGTTTGAGAATCATAAAGATCCGTCATTTAATGATTGTTAAGAATTTTTGAGAAAATTATAACTTCGTGGACAACAGATTGCTTGATTTAACAACTTGGAATAACCAAAGTTCCTAAACTTAGTGGAATTGAGGCTCTTAAATTACCAAATCTTCTTTCAAGATTAACAAATGCTCCTGTCCAATAACCTTAGTTCCCAATAAGTAGGTTAACCAGGTTTTATGATCTGGATAGTCGAGGTCCATAATTTAAGGACTCTAGGGGAACTTTCAGAAAAAGATTAGATCATAAAAAGATGAATTGCTTGATTTTGCGATTGAAGATAACAAAATTTCCTAATCTAAAGATAACAACAATGCTTAAATTGCTAAAGGTTCTTTCGTGAATAATTGAGGTTTCTTGTTGAACAAGCAATGCTGTAAAAAGAGGGATTACTTACCTTCACAATTGAGAATAACCAGTGTCCGTATTCCGAGGGTTCATGAGAACTTCTTGAACAACGTTTGTTCCCAATACGATGGATTATTTGATTTTATGATCAAGAATAAGAAAACTTCCTAACCTAAGGATAACGAAAACTCGCAAAAATAAGGATTACATAGTTTCATGTTTGAGAATCGTGAAGATTCGTCATCTAAGCTTTGCTAAGAAGTTTTGGAAAAATTTTAACTCCACGAACAATGGATTGCCAAATTTAACGATTAGGAGCAACTAAAGTTCTTGAATTAAGGAGAATTAAGGCTCCTAAATTGCCAAACTTCTTTAGGAATAATAAAAGCTCCTGTCGGATAACGTGAATTTCTAATAAGTTAGCTAACTTGGTTTTACGACCAAGATAGTCGAGATTCATAATTTAAGGATTCTAAGGAACTTGTAGAAGAAGATTAGATCATAAAAAGATAAATGACTTGATTTTACGACTGAAGATAACTAAATTTCCTAATCCGAAGATAACAACGATGCATAAATAGCCAGAGCTTCTTCCGAGAATAATTGAGATTTTTTATTGAACAAACAAAACACCTACAAAGAGGGATTACTTGCCTTTATAATTAAGAATAGTCAAGGTCCATATTCTAAGGGTTCTTGAGAACTTCTAAAACAATGTTTGTTCCCAATAAGATGGATTATTTGATTTCATGATCAAGAATAACTACACTTCCTAACCTAAGAATATTGAAAACTCCTAAAAACAAGGATTACAAGGTTTCATGTTTGAGAAATGTGAAGATCCTTCATCTAAGAATTGCTAAGAAGTTTTGGAAAAATCCTAACTCCACAAACAACGGATTACCTGATTGAATGACTTGGAATAACCAAAGTTCCTCAACTAGGGAAAATAAAGGCTCCTAAATTACTAAAGCTTCTTTCAAGAACAATGAATGCTCTTATCAGATAACCTAAGTTCCCATTAAGTAGGTTAACTTAGTTTTACAATCGGGATAGTTGAGGTTCATAATTTTAGGATTCTAAGGAACTTGTAGAAAAAGATTAGATCATAAAAAGATGTATTGCTTAATTTTACAACAGAGGATAACTAAATTTCCTAATACGAAGATAACGATGATGCTAAAGGTTCTTTCAAAAATAACTGAGGGTTTTTCTTGAACAAACAAAGCTCCTAAAAGAGGGATTACTTGCCTTCACAATTGAGAATAGTTGAGGTTCGTAATCTGAAGCTTCATGAGAACATCTTGAATAATGTTTATTCCTAAAAAGATGGAAGATTTGATTTCACAATCAAGAATAACAACACTACCTAACCAAAGGATAATGAAAACTCTTGAAAATAAGGATTACTTGGTTTCATGTTTGAGAATTGTGAAAATCTGTCATCTAAGGATTGCTAAGAAGTTTTGGAAAAATCCTAGCTCCATAGACAATGAATTACTTGATTTAACGACTTAGAATAACCAAAGTTCCCTGTAAGTGGGTTAACATGGTTTTATGATTGGAATAGTCGAGGTTTGTAATTTAAGGATTCTAAGAAACTTATAGAAAAAGATTAGATCATAAAAAGATGAATTACTTCATTTTGCGACTGAAGATAACTAAATTTCCTAATCCAAAGATATCAACGATGCTTAAATAGCTAAAGGTTCTTTCTAGAATAACTAAGGTTTCTTGATGAAAAAAAAAAAAACACTTAAAAGAGAGATTACTTACCTTCACAATTGAGAATAGCCGAGGTCCATATTCTAAAGGTTCATGAGAACTTCTAGAATAACGTTGTTTCAAATAAGATTGATAATTTTATTTCACGATTAAGAATAACCAAGCTTCCTAGCCTAAGGATAATTAGAACTCCTAAAAACAAGGTATACTTGGTTTCAAGTCCTAGAATCGTAAGGGTCCATCATCTAAGAATTGATAAGAAGTTTTGGAAAAGTCCTAGCTCTGCGGACAATTGATTACTTAACTTAACAGCTTGGAATAATCAAAGTTCTTAAACTAAGGAGAACTAAGGCTTCTAAATTGCCAAAGCTTCTCTTAAGAATAACGAATGTTGCTATCGAACTACTTAAGTTCCCAATAAGTAGGTTAACTTGGTTTTACGATCGTGATAGCTAAGGTTCGTAATTTAAGGATTTTAGGAAACTTATAGAAAAAGATTAGATCATAAAAAAGATGAATTACTTGATTTTAGGAATGAGGATAACTAAATTTCCTAATCCAAAGATAGCGACAATGCTTAAATTACCAAAGGTTCTTTTGAGAATAATCAAGGTTTTTAGTTGAATAAACAAAGCTAAAAAAATAGGGATTACTTGCCTTCAAAATTTAGAATAGCTGGGCTCCATATTTTGGGGGTCCATGAGAACTTGTGGAACAACGTTTGTTCCCAATAAGATGGATTATTTGATTTCACGATCAAGAATAACAAGACTACTTAAACAAAGGATAAGAAAAACTCCTAAAAACAAGGGTTACTTGGTTTCATGTTTAAGAATTGTGAAGATCCATCATCTAAAGATTGCTAAGAAGTTTTAGAAAAATCCTAACTCCGTAGACAACAAAATGCTTGATTTAACGACTTGGAATAACCAAAGTTTCTAAACTAAGGAGAATTAAGGCTCGTAAATAGCTAAAGCTCCTTTCAAAAATAATGAATGCACCCGTCAGATAACTTAAGTCCCCAATAAGTAGGCTAGCTTGGTTTTATGATTGGGATAGCTGTGGTTTGTAATTTAAGGATTCTAGGGAACTTGTGTAATAAGATTAGATTATAAAAAGTTGAATTGCTTGATTTTGTGATTGAAGATAACTAAATTTTCAAATTCAAAGATAACGATGATGCTTAAATAGCCAGACGTTCATTCAAGAATAACCGAGGTTTTTAATGGCCAAACAAAGCTCCTAAAAGAAGGATTACTTGCCATTACCATTGAGAATAGTCGGGCTCCATATTTTGAGGGTTCATGAGAACTTTAGGAACAATGTTTGTTTCTAAATAAGATTGATTATTTGATTTCACAATCAACAATAACCAGACTACATAACTTATGGATAACAAAAACTCCTAAAAATAAGGATTACTTGATTTCATGTTTGAGAATCGTTAAGATCCATCATCTAAGGATTGATAACGAGTTTTGTAAAAATCTATGGTCCACCGGCAATGAATTTCCTGACTTAATGACTTAGAATAACTAAAGTTGTTAAATTAAGGTGAACTGAGGCTCCTAAATTGCCAAAGCTTCTTTCAAGAATAACAAATGCATTATTAGATAACCTAAGTTCCCTATAAGTAGGTTAACTTGGTTTTACGGTTGAGGTAGCCAAGGTTTGTAATTTAAGGATTCTAGAGAACTTGTAGAAAAAGATGAGATCATAAAAACATGAATTGCTTGATTTCACGAATGAGGAAAACTAAATTTCCTAATTCGAAGATAACAATGATATTAAAATTGCCAAAGGTTCTTTCGAGAATAACCAAGGTTTCTTGTTGAACAAACAATGCTCCTAAAAAAAGGAATACTTGCCTTCGAAATTGAGAATAGTTGGGGTTTGTATTTTGGGGGTTCATGATAACTTCTAGAACAACGTTTGTTCCCAATAAGATAGATTATTTGATTTTACAATCAAGAATAATAAGACTAGCTACCCTGAGGATAACAAAAGCTCCTAAGAACAAGGATTACCTAGTTTTATGTTTGAGAATCGTAAAGATCCATCATCTAAGGATTGCTAAGAAGTTTTAGAAAAATCCTAACTTCATGGACAGGATTGCTTGATTTAACAACTTCGAAAAACTAAAGTTCTTAAACTGAGGAGAACTGAGGCTCCTAAATAGCTAAAACTTCTTTGAAGAATAACAAATGCTCCTATTGGATAACCTAAGTCCCCAATAAGTAGATTAACTTGGTTTTACGATTAGGATAGTCGAGGTTCATAATTTAAGGATTGTAGAAACCTAATTTTTGCCCCCTTTTATTTTTTCAAATTAGGTTATAGCATCCTAAATTAGAAAAGGTAAAAAAAAAAGGAAAATTAAAGAAAGCCCCTAAAAATGAAGAAATTTAGGAAAATAGGAATTCTAGAAAAATATAAGATAATCATAGTAATTATAATAATAACATTTCGTAATGGGGCAACTGTCGTTCGGGGCCGATTAGGCTACCCCACTTAAACTTCAATGTGACCAAAGAACCATTTCTTTATAAACGTGTGAGGTCACAGAGTTTAAGGACCATTAGAACTCACTTGTCTTGCATTATACTTCATAGGGTCAACAAATAATTAACAAAACAGCAATGTTACGTAAAAAAAAAAAAAGAAAGAAAAAATGACAAAGATTCCGAAGTTTTTAGTTTTCCTGTATTATTATATTCTTCCTAGAATTGATGTACATAGGAGATCTTGTATATTAGTCTTTTCCATGTAATTTATGCTTTCTTTGTAATGTTTCAGAAATGGCTAACTCATCTAGCACCAGGGTTCTCGCTAAAGAGATTCATGTCTACAAACCTTCAGACCCAAAGCCTATACTTAACTAATGGTTTCAAACCTTTAATCTGAGAGAGTAACAGTTCATTACCAACAAATTAAACTCATACTATGACTAGCCAAAGTGAAAGTTCACATTACGCTAGTAAAGGCCTTAGTCTATTTCTGGGAGCCCAAAGAAGTGGCTTTCCAATTTGGACCACATCTAATCAGCCTAACTCTAGAGGAGTACACCCAACTGCTCCAAGCTCACATCCCAGAACTCAGCTTTAGCATAACATATATCTTCTCAAGATTCTTAGGGATCCATAAGACTGAGATAAATGAGGCCCTAAATGACTGCAGCAAATATGCCATCAAGATATGGATATAGTCCATTGGATCCAGAATGAGCGCAGCTCCAACAATCAAGCGCTATTTTTTAGGAATTGGAGAGAAAACTGAATTAAGGCCTATGTACTAGCTGTGTTCACCACTATCTTGTTCCCAAATAGGTCTCTTCTTGTACACTTTAGGGTAACAAAGTTAGTGGCTTAGTTCTGGGAAGGTAAATCTTACATTCCTGCCTTACTTGTTGAGCAGATAAGGAATCTTAACTTGCTTAAAGAAAGGGGCTGCAGAGATCTCAAGTCAAGCATGGCATTATTAATAGTTTGGTTCGTCAGTCACATCAAGTGCTTTGGGTTAGATTTAATAAGGGGAGCATTCGCGAATAAGGTTAACCTTATTGATTCTTTTATCGATAAGATTAAATTACCAGAAGATATCCCTACCCTTCTTTAGATAGAGGTTCTACAAGATTTTCGAGTAGAAGACATATTGTGGACTGCCAAGTGGAGCAACTACACTAAGGTCATTCTAATTTGCAAGAATTACCATGCTGTACCATTGACCGGGATGAGCTGGTGTACAGGCTACTATCCAAGCAACATGGTAAGACAATTCAGAGGGATCTAGGACATAGTTCACAAACCTTCACTAGAACCATTCACTCTTAATCTTGAAGAGCCTTACTCTACAGAAAAGGTATCTAAACTTCATAAGATCAAAGCTTAGTGGGATACCCAGACCATAAGCCCAAACATCGATCTAAGTGAGTTCATAGGAGAAGTGGATAAACACCTGGTTACCAAAGAGTATTTATACAACCAACTTCATAAGGTAGGCGCAATGCGATATCGGGAACCAAAAGTCCTTCAAACCTCCCCTATGTGCCCTAACTTTGAAATGTTGACCTATATGGACCAAATGAAAGTGCGTATAAAGATCCTCCATGATGAGAAAGATGAATGGGCAAACCTATGCCGAGAATCTAGACAAAGGTTACACGCCTTAGAACACCAGCTGAAGATGGCTCAAAAGAAAATTCAAGAATTTGAAGAAGCAGCTAAGCATGACCAAAAGAAGAAGAAAATGTCATCTAGCCCATAGAAAAGAAGGAAATTAGCATAGATTAATTTGTACCTTTTTCTTTTTTTTTCATGTAATAAGACTCCAGGAATTCAAAAATAATGAATAACTTGCTGTTCTATTAATCATTTGTCTATCTTCTCCTTTTCATTCATGTGATTCACTTGCATTTCATTCATTTGCATTCCTTTTTCAAAATATCCCTATGCTAACTTGTTGAGAAGTGGTTTTTTCTTGGGTTGCCAAGATAGCTCCTACACGTCAAACCTTCTAGAGAAGCCCCATCAAAACTTATTATCAAGCCAGAATGGCCAACTAAGGAAACAACAACAATAATGGCAACAGCAACCCCGAGGTTATTAACTCTACAGAGTTAAGATTCCAATCTTTGGAATGAACAATGAGAAAGATGGTAGATCAACTAAGCTTCCTTGCTGACAGCATCTCTTTACTCAGGTCTATGGCCCCATCAAATGAAGAGCACTCCAAAGCCCAATATAGAAAAAATGCTAAGGCCCTACCCATTGAAACTGAAGAAGCTTACCCTAAAGGTAATCAAGGCTTTGAATCCTTTGAAACTGAAGGGGTATTTCCAAAGGCCAACCCAACCTTTGAACCAAATACTTACTCATTCCCAATCAACCTAAAGCCTGAAGTTGACCAAGATAGATTGAAGGAGCTCGAAGAGCAGTTAACTCAACAGATCATCGAAAAAATGAAAACGTTCGAGGGGTATGATGGATTTGAGTATGCTGGAATAATAGACTTCTCTGCCTATGATTATGCAAGCTTCCTAGAAAAATTCAAAGTACCTAACTTTGAAGAATACAATGGGACTAGATACCCCAAGCTACACACCTGGCTGTATGTACGTAAGATGAGCAAGTATACACAGTATGATCAACTTATGGTCCAAACCTTTCAAGACAGCTTAATAGGCCCTGCTTTAACCTGGTATGCCCAGTTGAACTTAAATCAAGTAAATACATGGGAGAAGCTAGCTATAAAGCATTCTATGAGCAATATAGATTTAATGTTGAAGTGGCACCAACAATGATGGATTTGGTTTCCTTAAGGAAAAGGCACAATGAGTCCTTTAAAGAGTATGCTCAAAGGTAGAGGTCTTTAGCTGTAAGGGTATTTACTACTATGATTGAAAAAGAACTGACAGCAACTTTCATTAACACTCTTGAGAGGCCCTACTTTGCTCACCTAATTGGACAAGCCTCTTTTAGCTTTGCAGAAATAGTGGCAGTAGGGTGTTGAATTGAGAATGCCATTTCCTCTAGCAAGCTGCAAGAAACCGCAGATAGACGATTACCCTCTGTTGAACCCACCACCAGCAAGCCTAGAGAAGTTACTGTCAGCATAGTCAACTCGAATGCAAGACTTAACTCCTAAGTTTCTTTTAGGATGAATCCCCCGCCAGCTTAACTTTAGTACATAAACCAACTACAAGTTAACTAGGCCCCAAGACAGTTCATTAGAATACTTGTTTCACTTAGTTAGGTGCTTGAGAAGTTAAGAAGAGATAATTTGCTACATTTTGAGACTCTTAGTGAAAGGTACAGGCTGAAGTTCTTTGATCCCAATGCAAAATTTCAATATCATCTAGGGCAAGTAGGCCATTCAACTGATTCATGCTAAAGGTTGAAAAACAAAATCCAAGATTTGATCGATGAAGGTATAGTACAACTGGATTTTGTAGAAGCTCCTATCCCAAACTCAACAACAACCCATTGCCGAGCCATGAACCTGTCATCAATATGATATCTGACCACCCAGAATTTGCCATCTACATGATCGATCGAAACCAAGAACCAAAGGTTTATAGGTTCTATAAAAAAGAAGTCCTACAAACTAAAAGGTACACATTCTACATACTTATGGCCCTCGAAAATTATAAAGTTGCCTCCTTCAATTACCAGGCAATAAACCAGGAGCAATCAAGCTCGCTTGTAGGGGGGGATCACTCGCTCCGGCAAAATCTACAATCCAAAGGAAAACTTAAAGAAGAAGGGCATATAGGAAATGCCAAATACTGAACAAGCTGAACATGAAGAAGGATTAATTGCCTTCACCAAAATGATCAAGTCTAGCGAGTACAAGATAATGGATCAGCTAACTAAGACTCCAGCATAAATATCACTCATGAGTTTATTGATGGCATTAGTCCCATACCGAGAGGCCTTATTTAGAACGCTAAAGGATGTTAAGGTCCCTCATGAAATCCCAGCTGAAAGGATTGGCTCTGTCACTAATGTTATCCTTACCATGGATCAAATTTCCTTCTCCACCGAGGAACTGGGCAAAGAAGGTACCCAACATACAAAGCCTCTATTCATAATAGTAAGGATAAATAACATCATCGCAACAAGAGTCCTCACTGACAATGGGTCGTCTCTAAATGTTTATCCTTTAGCCATTTTAGATCTATTAGGCATCAATACAACTACTATCAAACACAGTTCAACAACGGTAAGAGCTTTTGATGGGTCTAGGAGAGAGATCATAAGGGAGGTGGACTTATCAGTTGATATTGGCCTGCAGACATTCAGCATCCCATTCCAGGTTTTGGACTTCATTCTGTTATTGGGAAGGCCTTAGATACATTCAGCAGGGGCCATACCATCAACTCTTCACTAAAAAGTTAAGTTCATCTCCAATGGCCAGGTCATCACAATTCTGGGTGACTAAGATTATGAAATCTATAAAGAAACAACCATACCCTATATCAGTACAAAAGAATAAGAGGATTTTGGACTCCAGATGTTTAATGAGGTATGCATGATCATTAATCAGCAGAAAGAAGAGAGGTTGAAATATAAAGAAGGCCAGTTTGGGTCTTATGGGTTGGGGTACATTCCAACCCCAACAGAAGAATTACAAAGGATGTAAACTAGGGGCAGAAAGGGTGACAAGTTGTATCACTCTCCAATGAACTTCCTACCATTTTCATAAACTTTCATCAAGACTGAAACCTAAAACTCAAAGCCCGCTAAAGAAGGCACTTCCAACAAGAATGAAGGGGCTGGCTTAATCAACAAAGCCCATCACTTGAATAATTGGTTCTCTATCCCTGTAAATAACAATAAGTCTTCCCTAGGATCCAATGACTCGAAAAATGGCCATAGATACTTCGCGTAGATAAGTAATGAGAATATTGATATCACTTTCGGCTCTATTGGGTTAGTTGTCTAGGGTGATGTTGATGACCATAATGACGTACAAGAAAGCTGGCAAAAACATGAAATGAGTAAAATTTCTATTGATGAGCCAATAGAGATAATTAATGTCAGTACTAATGAAAACCTTAAGGTATTGAAGATTAGAGGAAATTCGGAAGAAAATCAAAAGATAGAGATGACTACATTGCTATCTAAATACCAAGACGTGTTTGCATGGTCTTACGATGATATGCCTGGATTAGACCCATCGATCATGGTCCATCACTTACCCACTCAAGAGGATATCAAGCCTAAAAAAAAAAAAGGTTGAGAAGGTTCTGACAAGATATCTTGTTGAAAATCAAGGAACAAGTCAAAAAATTATTAGAAGTCGGCTTTATTGAGGTATCTGATTATCCTGAGTGGGTAGCCAACATATTACTAGTCATGAAGAAGAATTTGAAAGTTAGGGTATGTATGGATTTTCGAGACCTCAATCAAACAACCCCTCAAGATAATTTTCCTTTGCCCCATATCAATGTATTAGTTGATAACATAGCCAGAAATCATATTTTCTCTTTCATGAATGGATTTTCTAGGTATAACCAGATTCGAATGGTTGAAGAAGATAAAGCCAAGACCATGTTCATCATAACTTAGGACACATTTTGCTACAAAGTGATGCCTTTCGGACTTAAAAATGCCGAGGCAACTTACCAATGGGCCATGGTAACAATTTTTCATGACATGATGCACAAAGAAGTTGAGGTATATGTCGATGGTATGATTGCCAAGTCTAAAGAAGGAGAAAATCATATGGAAAATCTAAGGAGATTGTTTGATAGGTTGAGAAAATTTCAACTGAAACTCAACCCAAAGAAGTGTACTTTCGAGGCAACTTTATGGAAGTTGTTAGGATTCATAATCAGCCAAAGGGGCATTGAAGTGGATACTGATAAAGTTAAAGCAATAGTTGACCTGCCCCTACCATGCACACTTAAAGAAATCAGAGGTTTGTTGGGCTATTTAAACTGTATAGCTTGGTTCATATCCCAACTCATAGATAAGTGTCATCTTTTATTTAAGTTGTTAAAAAAGAATTCCAAGATCAATTGAGACGAAGAGTGTGAGCAGGCCTTTACAACAATCAAGGAATACTTCATGAACCTTCCAATTTTAGTAGCTTCAAAACCTAGGAAGCCTTTATTCCTATACCTAACAATATTACTAGCGTCCATGGGGTACATTCTTGGCCATAAAGATGAGGAAGGATAGGAATGGGCTGTATACTACTTAATTAGAAAATTTACCAAAGGGGAGCAGAGATATTCAAAAATTGAAAGAACCTGTTATGTGTTGGTCTGGGTAATGCATCGGCTCAGACAATACACACTCTATTATCAGGTAGAATTATTGACTTAACACGATCCCCTGAAGTACTTAGTAGGCAAATCAGCCCTAATTGGTAGAATCTCAAAGTGGCAAATGCTGCTATCAGAGTTCAACATTACATATGTGAACCAAAATTCAATCAAAGGGCAAGCTTTAGTAGATCAATTAGCAGAAAACCCCTCTAATAGTACTCCCTAAGAAGTATAAATCAATTTTCCTGATGAGTGTATTTTAGCGGTCAAAGAAAACTCTGATAAAGGAAAAGATGACGAGCCACCAAAATGGAAAATGTTCTTCAATGGTGCAACCAACGTGTCTGGATGTGGAATTGAGGCAATACTAATATCCCTTGAAGGTACTCAGTATCCTGTGGCCATAAGGCTCATTTTCCCATACACTAATAATATTGTTGAATATGAAACATGCATCATAGGACTCAAGATGGCCCTAAAGAAGGACATTCAAGAATTAGAAGTATATGGAGACTCCTCACTTATTATTGGCCAAGCACGAGGAGAGTATAAAACTAAAGATCCAAGCTGGTGCCTTATTATTAGCATTTGATGGCATTAACGAAAAGTTTTACGGAAGTCACCTTCAATTACGTACCAAGGACTCATAACCAATTTGCTGATGCTTTAGCTACACTGTCATCTATGAGCCAGATATCTGGTGGAGTCAAGATTCAGCCCCTCACTATTGAAATTGAGGACAAGCCTGCCTTCTGCCTAACGATTGAGGGTATAAACGACCAAAAGACGTGGTATCATGATATTAAGGTGTTCTTACAATAAGGTGCATAGCCTGAAAAGGCCGAGAAAAAAGATAGAAAGATGATTAGGAGATTAGCCACCTAATTCTTAGTAAGCGAGTCCACCTTATACCAACGCTCATTTGATGGTACACTCTTAAGGTGTGTGGCTAATGAAGAGGCTGAGAATTTAATGAAAGAGGTACATGAAGGAATATGTGGCCCTCACATGAATGGGTACATGTTAGCAAAGAAAATCATGAGGTTAGGGTATTATTGGTCAACAATGGAAAGTGATCGCATCAAATATGTTAGGCACTGTCATTTATGCTAAGTTTATGCGAATAAGATAAATGCCCCGCCTCAGGAATTGCATGCCATCTCAGCATGATGGCCTTTCTTAATGTGGGGCATAAAATCATCAGCCCTATCACTCCAAGAGCATCTAATGGGCATCGCTTCATATTAGTCACCATCAACTACTTCAACAAATGGGTAGAGGCTTCGTCATACTTGAATGTTACTAAAGGGGTTATAGTTAAGTTCATCAAGAGGGACATCTTGGCTGGGTACGGGACTCCTAAAACAATCATCACTGATAATGGCACTAATCTCAACAATAAGCTTATGACAGAATTATGCCAGCAATTTCGAATCATTTACTGGAAATTTACTCCTTATTGACCCCAAATGAATGGAGCTATCGAAACAGCAAACAAAAACCTCATAAGAATTATTGAAAAAATGGTTGTTACATATAAGGACTAGCATGAGATGTTACCCTTAGCACTCATGGCCTATTGGACTTCCATCAGAACATTGATTGGGGCAACACCATACTCTTTAGTGTATGGCACTAAAGCAATGTTGTAGTGACCCTAGGAAAGGCCTAGTAGTATTGTCTAAAATTTCCATATCACGTGTGCACCTATGATAAGAGAATCGCCTTGCAAGTCAGAAATTGCAAGACTCTAAATAGTTATTTGCTGGAGTCTTCAATTTTAGTACATTAACTCATTATATAATATAAATAATTATAGATATCCATTTTTCTGCAATTCCTCAAAACTGCAGAGAATCGGTATCTCCTACCAAAATAGTGAAATAAGATAGATAATTCCAGAAAATTCCAAACTTACTAAAAATATTAAACTTAATTGAGACATTAGTCGTTTTTCGGAGCATTCCGAATTAACTATACAAGCCTTTCATCATATTGATTCAATGGCAGCACTCTGCACTCAATTCCTATCCTACTCCCAACTATCGATCTACCTACAAAAAAAAAAGAACTGTTGGGGTGTAAGCTTACATTTAGTGAGATAATTACCCTCATCAATACCGCATGACAAAAATTTATTAAATACACAATCATATGAATGCATGAACAATCAATCTGTCAAATAACGTATGCAGTGACTTAGGTACTGTATATGACTCAGAATTACGCCCCCTGTAGTCGGGGTTTGGAGATAATTAACCGACCCAAACCAAAATCTAGGTTCTAGACCTTGGGTTTTATTTCATTTGCACTATTGTGCTTAAGCCAAAACAAAACTATGTATATATGTACATATATATACTTTCATTATCGAATAATAAATCATAATTTCAAAGTCCCAAGTCTAGCGGTATAGTGGCCTTCGCAATTGACAAACACACACCCCAAGTAAAAGTTATAAGACGCGGCCCCTCGCCGATGGTTGGCGTCTCCTAGCGCCTAGTAAGCTCATCAGCTTAGGACAGAGACTCAATATATATGATGACATAGCTAGTGACCAATCTTACAGGAGGCACATCCTCCTATAAGTCTCTTCCCATCTTTTGTGTGAAGCGGCAGTCGGTGTTATCCTTATGCAATATGGGGAATGCATGATTCATCTTGATTTCTTAATCATTTAAGTGATTAACTCGATTTTCAAAGTGATTAGACAATTTCATTCCATACAATTCACATGTATATAATAGTATAAACAATTCCCATTATTATATATAATTAACAAGTCATCACATTTATCCATAAATTCATACACATGCATTTCCCATATCCCACAAGCATCCAAATTTATATATATATATAAGTTTAGGTGCATCTATTCTACAAGCAAATTCAAGTAAAGAGTCATCAGAAATTTACTCACTCAGCTATGCAAATCAATTAAACTAATCCGGGATAGGTCATCTCCCCAAAGTCGGGTTCCCTGGACATCACAAATATGATACTATAAGGATTTGAAATAAAACCTAGAAAACTAAGCTAAAACCCTTTAAGTTATACTTTTGACTTGGTTTCAAATTTTTTTTCCCAGTTTTTACTTAAAAGTTCAATCGCATATAACTTTCTTGTTTTAAATCCGATTTTTATGATATTATAGTCAATTTTCATCATTTTCAAGTGTACTTTAACGTGGTGAGTTTATATTTTCGTGATGAGACATGCAAAACTATCCATGGGTCAGAACAGTAGCGATCCTCATGTTTTGGAGTGCTTTTGGGCCTTGTTTGGTAAATGGGCTTTATGATAACTTGAAAAATCCTTTGGGCTTGGTCTTAAGATTTTATCCTAAGCTCAAAATACTCCTTAAGATCAGATTTACAACTTTGATTTATACTCCTAAGGCTAACAACCACTTTATGGGCTCTTTAGTAGGCTTAAGTTGTTAAATGGGCTTATTTTCGGTTCAAACTAAAGTTAGTGACTTTGGTGGGCTTATGGAGTCTTAGGTGGATTTCTTATGAGCTTTAAAACAACCTCTCTTAGTGTTTTAAAGTGCTAATCAGAATTTTAATGAAAGCCCAACTTAGAGTTCTAGGCTCATTTTGAGAGTTTTAGGCTCGGTTTTCAGTTTTAGGCTTTGTATACTTATTATACTTTCTTTAGTTGATCTTTTCACTTTGTTCATTTACTTTTATCATATTTTTAAGTGTCTCTTACCCATGTTCCAAATCTGGTCATGATGATTCTAAGGGGTTCTCACTTGGTTTTTCAACTTGTTTTATCATTTCCTTGAGTTTAACTATTAGATAATGAACTTAAACTACTTGTATTCAAATCTTAACTTAACTTTTCTTCCGTAAGATGATTATTTAACTCATGCTTCACATAAAGAAATAGGAGATCTTACACTTATTACAACTTTCATATCATAGCTGATGTCATACAAAGTTGATTTCTTCACAAAAGCTTCATGTAATGGATTTTCCTTTACCTGAGGCTAGGTTTGAGCATCTTTAACTTAATAGAAATAGAAATAACATCTAAATGGCTCACACGTACTCCACGTCTAGCATGATATCTCCTCATTCATGTACACATTTCACGAATTTCTTAACTTAAAATCTTCCATTCTAAGTATTAAACATATATCTTTACATAACACCAACTTAGCATGCTCATAATTCAACTTTCGTGTAAAGAGGTTCATAAGCTTACTTCTTAAGGTGGTCTAGCTATTTTATCATCTTATGATCTTGCTAATATCTTAATCAAAACATGGTCCCCTAACATGTAACACTAAACCACTAACACAAAGAAACAACTTACTCGTTCTAAAAGCGTAGAAATGATGGTTGTGCAACTAAGTACCTTCTTATGTTCCTTGCTTTTCCTCCTTCTTCTTGCAAGCTCCTTTGGAACTAAAGTCTTGATCTTTGAAGTGGGGCTTTAAGAATATTTTAAAATTCCTAAAAGTGGTTTTTGAAGTTGACAAATAGAGGCATAAAATAAAACTTGGTGCCATGAGTATGGAAGCAAAAATGGTGGTAGCAATGTTGGGATTTTTGTGGAGTTAAATTTTTTCTTTTGATTTGTGTTTAAAGTGAGAGAAAAGGAAGTGAAAATGAGAGTAAAAGAGGGAGAGAGTGGCATATTTTTGAATGAGAGAAAAAGTGTGTGCAAGAAGTTTTAATTGATTGTCTTATAGCTTACACAAAAGTCAACAATTGCAATTATTGATGATGTAAGCATTAAGGGGTGAATAGTAGAGTGTAAGATAAAATGACTGATGAATGAAACACTAGAGTATGGCCCCCCTTTTCTCCTTGTCCAAATCTGACATTTAGTGTCCTTTGGGGTCATGGAATGGTCTTGTCTCATTTAATGAAGTTAAGCATGTGAAATCTTGTAAAAAATTGTCCATATGTAGTATAAGTAAAGGGGTGATAAGGAAAATGTCTTATCACTAGATTTTGATAAGTTATCAATTGATAAATGATTCAAACTCTTAATTGATAAGTTATGTAGAGTGATTGGTTAGTCTACTTATTGATGTGTAAGGCTTAGACATGAAAATAAGGGTATGGTCTTATAGGAAATTGTTTTAGGATTTTCATCTTGCATTGTTTTGTACTTTATGATTCGATTCCTGTAAAATTGTGAAATTTTCTAAAGTTGAATGAAATTATTCAAATTAAATTATTGATTAGTCACTTAGCGTCAAAATTCCCTAATTGTTTTAGGGTTAGAGTTTTAAGTGACTTTAGAGCTCATAGTTCTTCAAGCTCAGGTTTTATCGATAATTGATTTTTGAATTAAAAAAATTTGATTTGTTTCTAAATGTAAACTTAAATTCTTAGTTTTGTTGATCCTTGGGAACGTTTGAACGGTACTTGTAATTGAATCATGGGTCTACTAAAAGTAGGGTTTATAGTTATCAATTGATAAGTTATTTAGGATGATTAATTGGTTTACTTATTCATATACACAAATCTTATGCACGAAGATAAGGAGATTGTCTTATATGAAATTCTTTTGGAGTTTTTCTCTTAAATTGATTTGTAAGTTATGATTTAATTCTTATAAAATTATGAAAATTTCTAGAGTTGAATAAAATTATTCGAATTAAATTCTTAATTAGCCGCTTAGGATAACAAGTCCTTAATTGTTTTAGGGTTTTAGGTTTAGAGTCTATGGTTCTTATATTCAAGTTTTATCAATAGTAGGGTTTCGAATTAGAAAATTAAATTCGTTTTTAAATGTAAACTTGATTTCTTAGCTTAGTTTATCCTTGTGAATATTTGGAAAGTGCTCTTAGTTGAATCACAAGTCCTTAAAAAGTAGGGTTTACAACTTATCTATATATAACATGGCTTATAAGTGAAAATAAGGGAATTATTTTATGTGAAATTCTTTTAGGGTTTAGTTTTCAAATTAATTTATAGGTTGTGATTTGTCTCTTAAGAAATTTTAGAGTTTTCTAGAGTTGAATAAAATTTATTGAAATTATATTTTTAATTATTTATTTAGGATTATAAGTCCTTGATCATCTTAGGTTTTAGGGTTCGACTGAGTTTATATGTTTTAGAGTTTTTCACTAACTCAGAAATAATTGACTTATACTTCTTAAGGTTCAATTGGCTTAATTATTTAGGAATACTGCTTTATTATGTAACATATATATATATATATATATATATCATACGATAGATTAAGAAAAGAGAAGGAAATTACTTAATAATATTATATATATATATATATATATATTGTAAGGCTACTTATGTACATAAGTAAAACAATTTTTGTAAATTTATTAATTTATTTCTTTACCTAGCTTAGTTTTGTTGTTTATTATTACTTGAAATAATCCTTGATTCGTTCATTATCAGTTTTAATCATTTAGGAATCAAGTTAATAAGGATGGGCTTTGGTCCCTTAGAAGAGCGAAGTTTGACTTTGCTATTGAACTTTGACCTTATAACTAAGTTGGTAAGAGTAGGCTTCGGTCCCTTAGAAGAGCGAAGTTTGACTCCACTACTGATCTTTGGTATTCTTATGTATATAAATAAAAAAAAAAAACGAATGTAATGTATAAGTCATATTAGAGAGATTCAATAAAAGAAGTAGAAATAGAAGAGAAAGATGGATGCAATATACTTTTCTTTTAAATTAGTGTTCTTAAGAAGTAATTGAAGGTTTCTTATACATTTAGGGAAGAAGATGAAGTATAACCAATTTTCATTGATCTATTTGACTTTGTGTTAACTTTGGACCTTTGAAGGATTTTTGTTAAATAGTAAGGGTGAAGTGTGTTTTACTTTGATTAGTTTAAGAATATTTTTTTTGTATTCTAAGAACACAATGAGATATGCACAAAGTTAAGTCACTATAGGTGTTTTGTCAAATGTGCAATTAATTGTTTTGAGTGTTTGCTTAAGTATAAACAAAGCTTAAGTGTGGGGAAGTTTGATAAGTATAAATTACTTTACAATTTCAAAGTGTGTTTAGGCATAGAATTGATCGTAAATGTAATTTAGTTCTTTAGTTTAGATACTTAATTGTATAAAATATGGATTTTAGGTAAATCATGAGTGAGGGGATGAATTATACATAAGAACAACAACTTTCTAGTTAGTCGTGAAGGAGAACAAATAAGTGTAGAAGCATCAATCACGGGTGTAATAATAAAGCAATGACGAATCCACCTTAGTCACGCTTTCAATCATGGTCGTAATAATGAAGTAATGAAAAATTTACCTTGGTCATGCCCTTAATCACGATTATGATCAAGGGAAGTTTTGTTAATCCCCTTATCAATTACGGCCACGATTGAATAGCAGGAGGATGATCATGACCATTATCACTGGCATGATGGTATCTAATAATGTAACGAGGAGTTCATGGCCTCAATAATGGTCGTGATTAGTGATAATAATTCATTTCGAGAATATCACACCCTGAGTCACAAGCTTAATAGAAAGGAGCACGGTTATTCTTTTCTACCTTTTCACGTGAATCAGTACAAGGGAAACATCAAGTGGTATCGTGAAGGGGTAGATTAGAGTTTTTTTTTATTTTTTTATAGGGAGAATATGAAAAGATATCGCAACTTGTGGAGGAGACATCAATTTTTAGGCATAAAATTTTATGAGAGTAGACATCATCAAGAACAACACATCACCTGTCCATAACACATCCATTCACCCATCCTTGTACCTAGTCTTGCATTTTTCTGTTTATATTCTGTATTATTTCCTAAGTGTCTACTATACTTTCTGGGAATCACTCGAGAGAGACAACAGGAATTTATTGTTTGTGAATTCATCAAACTTCTTTAGTGGAATAAAAAGGGGGTTTTACCATGCTTTATTTCTTTGTAATTATGTTTCCTATTAGTTTGTGTTGTTGTTTTATCATATGTGAGTAATCTGTTAGGGCTTGCTACATCATTAGTATGATTAAGTGACGTTTGTTAATTCTGATGAATGGCATTTAATGAATCCAAGTATGGTGTAGTGTATGACATCAACTTAGGATAGATTTCAATAGAATATGTTTAGAGACAATTCTATTGAATAGATCTAGTTCATTAAAACAACTTACTTCTGATAATAGAGCGATTATTAGAAACGTTGCCATATATGTAGGGGAATCGATACATTAAAATAACATTATTGCAATCTTAGTTGGCTATTAATGAGGAAGAGATTCTAATAGATACAATTAAGATTAGAAGTAAGTAATTTTGAGAAGAATGCTTATATATTGTAATTTCCTACAGTTAACAATATGAAAAATATTTTGGTAAGATGATGCCAAATGGTAAAGCAAGTTTACATGTTAAGTGTATTTTCACAATTATTCTTGTAATCATTGTATTAATCACTCTAGTTTATAGACTAGTGTAGTTTAGTTAACAATTAAAGTCTTAATAATCGATTACTTAGTAAATTTGACTGCTAGATAATAGGAAAATTATTAAGTACTAGTGTTTGAGTCATTTTCCCAGTGGAGACAACCTTATACTCATCCATGCTAGAAAACGATAGGTACACTTTCCTATCGAATCGAGTTAGGGATGTAATACAGGTTTATAAATTGTAAACCTTAGAAGCTCTAAAAAGAGGTGATCAAGGTCTGATGCCATCAATAGACTTATGAAGGATATTTGTGCTAAAGTTTTAGTAAGTTGATCCATTATTTTATACTCACTAAACTTGATCATTTTGACAAAGGCAGTAAATCCTTCTCATGATTAGCTTGTTCATTGTTTGGCATTTCCAACACGACCTTTTTTTTCAAGTCTTCCTTCATATCATAGACTTTACCGAAGTGGGTAATCCCCTCTACAAGTGAGCTTGACTGCCCTTGGTATATTGCTTGGTAGTTGAGAGGGGCCATTTTATAACTTTCAAGGGCTATAGGTACATGGAAGGTATATCATTTAGTTTGTGGAATTTGCTTCTCTTCTTATTTGTGGAATTTATAAACCTTAGGCTCTTAGGTGGGACCAATCATGTTGATGGCAAGCTCCGAGTGGTCAGAGATCATATTGATGATGGGCCCATGGTTTGGCAAGGGGTTATCGTTAACGTTTGGAGTAAGAGCCTCCGTAAAATCCAATTGTATTCATCAATTAAGTCTTAAATTTTGTTCTTTAACCTCTAGTACAAGTCAGTTGAATGGCCTACTTGCCTTGATGATACTGACATCTTGCATTAGGATAAAAAAATCTTGGCTTATACCTTTCACTAGGAGCCTCAGAATGGAGCAGATTATTTCTCTTTAACTTTTTAAGTACCTAACTGAGTGGAACGGGTATTTTGGTGAATTACCTTAGGGCTCTACTAACCTATAGTTGGCATTTGTACTGTTGTTGAGTTAATAGAGGATTTTCCTTGAAAAAGACTTGGGCATTAGGCTTAACATTTGAATTGACCATGCTGACAGTAGCTTCTCTAGGCTTGCTGGTGGTGGGTTTAGCAGAGGGTAGACTTCTATTTGATGTCTCTTATAGCTTTCAACACCCTGTTGCCACTACTTCTGTAAAGCTAGAAGAGGCTTGGCCGATCAGGTGAGTAAAGTAGGGTCTCTCAAGAGTGTTGATGAAAGTTTCAGTTAGCTCTTTCTCAGTCATGTGGGTAGATACCCTTGCACCTAAGGACCTCTACATCTGGGCATACTCTTTGAAAGATTCGTTGTACCTCTTCCTTAGGGCAACCAAATCCATCATGGTTGGCGCCACTTCAACATTGAATTTACATTGCTCATAGAATGCTTTGGCCAGCTTTTCCCATGTATTCACTTGATTCAGGTCTAATTGGGCATACTAGGTTAAAGCAGGGCTAGTTAGGTTATCTTAAAAGGTTTAGACCATGAGTCGATCATATTGCACATACTTGCCTATCTTACGTATATACAGTTGGTGCGTAGCTTAGGGCATCCAATCCTGTTTTGGGAAGCTTCCGTAATCATAAGTAGAGAAGTTTGTTATGCTAGCATACTCGAATCCATCATACCCCTCTAGCATTCTCATTTTTTCAGTAATTTGTTGAGTTAGCCGCTTCTCAAGCTCTTTCGATTTGTCTTGATCAGCTTTAAGCTTTAGGTTGATCGAGAATGAGTAAGTGCTTGACTCAAAAGTTGGGTTAGCCTTTGGAAATACCCCTTCTATTTCAAAGGATTTGAAGCCTCGATTGACCTTGGGGTAAGCTTCTTCTACTTTAAAGGGTAGGGTTTCAGCATTCTTTCCATATCAGGCTTTAGAACTTTCTTCATTTGATGGAGCTATGGACCTAAGCAGAGAGATGCTATCAGTAAGAAAGCTCAGTTGATCTGTAATCTTTTCTACTGTTCATTCTAAAGATTGGAACCTCAGCTCAGTGGGATCAATAACCTCAGGGTTAACATTGTCATTGTTGGTGTTGGTGTTGGTGTTGTTGTTTCCTTAGTTGGCTATTTTGGTTTGAGAATGGGTTTTGATAGGGCTTCTCTTGAAAGTTTAATGTTTGGGAGCTATCTTAGCAACCTAGTCAAAACCACTTCTTAACAAGTTAGCATGCAAATATTTTAATTTTTGAAAGAATGCAAATGAATGAAATGCAAATAAGCCACACCGATGAAAAGGAGGGAATCGATGAATAATTAATAGAATGGTAAGTTATTTATTATTTTTTTGAATTTTCGGAGTTTTATTACATAAAAGAAAGGAAAAAAATACAAATTCATCTATACTAATTTTCTTGTTTTTTTTTTCTAGGGGCCAGATGACATTTTCTTCTCATTCTTTTGATCATGCTTAGTTACATACTTAAACTCTTGAATCTTCTTCTAGGCCATCTTCAGCAGGTGTTCCAGGGCATTCGACCTTTGCCTAGACTCTCAAAATAGGTTTTCCCATCTATCTTTTTCATCATAGAAGACCTCCATATGCGCTTTCACTTGGCCCATATAGTTCACCATTTCATAGCTAAGGTGCATTGGGAAAGGTTGAAGGACTTCTGGTGCCTGATACCGTATTGTGCCTACCTTATGAAGTTGATCGTATAAGTACTATTTGGTGAACCTATACTTGTCCACTTCTCTTATGAATTCACTCAAATCGACGTTAAGGCTTACGATCCTAGTATCCTACTAAGCTTTGATCATATGAAGCTTAGATACCTTTTCTATTAAGTAAGGCTCTTCGAAGTCAAGGGTGAATAGATCTAATGAAGGCCTGTAAACTATGTCCTAGATCCCCTCAAACTACCTTACCATATTGTTTGGATAGTAGCATGTACACCAACTCATTCCGATTAATGGCACCGCATGGTAATCTTTGCAAATCAGCATGACCTTAGTGTAATTGCTCCATTCGGGGGGGTCTATAGTATGTCTTCGACCCTAAAATCTTGTAAAACCTCTATCCAGAGCAGGGTAAGGATATCTTCTGGAAATTTGATCTTACCAATGAAAGAGTTAATAGGATCAATCTTATTGGCAAATGCACCCCTTATTAAATCTAACCCAAAACATTTGATGTAACTGACGAACCACACCATTAACAGTGCTATGCTTGTCTTGAGATCTCCGTAGCCTCTTTTCTTAAGGAAATTTTTAACAAGTAAGATAGGAATATAAGACTTCCCTTCCCAAAACTGAGCTACTAATTCTATCACCTTGAAGTGTATAAGAAAAGACTCGCTTGGAAATAAGATGGTAGCGAAAACTGCTAATACATAGGCTTTGATTCAATTTCCCCTCTAATTTCTAAGAAATAGAGCCCATTTGTTGGAGCTAGGTTTGTTCTTAAACCAATGGACAAGATTCCATATCTTAATAGCATGTTTGTTGTAATCATGTAAGGCCTCATTTATCTTAGTCTTACAGATTCCCAAGAATTTTGAAAAGATGTAAGTTGGACTGAAGCTAAGTTCTGGAACATATATTTCATCTAATGGACGAGCTTAAAGTAGCTGGGTGTATTCTTTCAAGGTTGGATTGGTTAGGTATGGCCCAAATTGAAAGGCCACTTCTTTGGGCTCCTAGAAATAGACTAAGACCCTTACCCGCATGATGTTAACATCCACTTTGGTTAAAGAGGGTATAAGTCTAATCTTGTTAGTAATGAGCTATTGTTCTCTTAGGTTGAAGGTTTGAAACCACTAGTTGAGTATGGGCTTTGGGTCTATGGGTTTGTGGACATGAATCTCCTTGGTGAAAACCTTAGTGTTGGATGAGCTGGCCATTTCTGAAATATTACAAAGAAAGCATAAATTACAAATGAAGGACTAACTACGTGAAAAGAAAATACATAAGACTTACTATGTACATGAATTCTAAGAAAAATACAGGGAAAGAAACTCTGGATTTTGTCATTTTTCTCTTTCCTTTTTTTTTAATAACATTACTGCTTTGTTAGTTATTCGTTGACCTTATGAAATGTATACAAAAAGGGTAGGTTTTAAAGGTCTTTAAACTCTATGACGTCACGCATTTATGAAAAAACAGTTCCTTAGTCACATCGAAGTTTAAGTAGGGTAGCCTAATAAGCCCCAAATGGTGGTTGTCCCACTATGCCTAAAACTTATACAATGGCTCCCCATCCTAAGGTCTTAAGATGGCCTGGGTTTGACTATATCTATCATGCATTCATGGTATAATAAAATAAATCCCCCCCTTCAAAATAATTAAATACATAAAAACTAAACCTACAAAGGCGTTAGTACAATTATGATAAATAACAAGAAACGAAACAAAATAAATTACACTAAGGTTATTTTTAATTTTAATTTTAAATTTGGAAAGTTGAATGGTTAACCATCTTAACGTCCCTAATAGAGTCGCTAAGCTATCGAGCCTGGTTTTTCACCCTCCTGATTTTTTTATAAAATTATATTTCCTTTAAAGCGATTAACATTAAACCCTTACCCATTCAATATTAATCATCAACTAAGATTTAAACTAAGATTTAAAGAAAAAATCATTTTTTTATACTTTGAAAACGTCCTGGAGTCACCACACAACTAAAGTCGGGAAAAATGGTTAAGTTATAACCAATTGGGTGGATTAGTTATAGCTTAGCTACTGATCTTTTGATAAAAATCGATTTTTGTAAAACGGTTTTAAAACAAGAGATCTAGAACCAAGAGTTATGATTTTCAAACCCATGTAGGTATTATTAACTTTTCAAATTTAAATTTAATCTTAAAAATCACCTTTTTAATTTCTTAAAAACTTGATTATTAATTACTCTAATTGGATAAATTAAGTAATTCAGGGGAAATAAAGGAAAATTTTTATTTTTATTGTCGCTTCATAAGTGCTACTTATCCACTATTTAGGATTAAATGTACGTAGTTCTTTTTATAAAAAACTTTAGTGGGTTAAGTTGATTTTAATTTTTGAAACTAGCCAGGTTTATATTTTTAGCTCAATTTGATTTATTTAAGAAAATTTCTAAAAATGAAGGTCTTAAATTGGATTTTTGTATTTATTTTTGAAAAAAATACCCTAAATTTGCATATGGATCAATTTATTTTTTCTTATTTTTGGAAAAAAAAATTTCTAAGTGATAAAACAACAACCTACTTATTTTTTATTTTTATTTTATTTATTATTATTATTATTTACTTAATTTTTATTTATTTCTATTATACTAAAAATAAATAAATAGACTACTTTTTTCTCTTTTTCTTTTTCTTCTTTTTTTTTTTATTTTCTTTTCCTTTTTTTTTGTATTACATTTACAATTATATATATATATAGATAAACATCTAAATGATAAAGTAAAATAAAATTTTAAAATAAAAAAGAAAAAGGATTGGATGTAATGGGCACGTACAGGTCAGACTTAAAGTAGGTCGAGTCAATTGGCTAAATTCGGACGAGTCAGGTCACATGGATCTGAGTCGTCTTCAAGCCCAACAGTAATGCGAGGCAAGATCCAAGGCGATTTAGGGGGAATTTTTTGTAGGTAAGAGAAGATTTATGTGTTTTGGATTGGAAATAGTAGGGGTAGGTTCAATGTTATAGGTTAGGAAGGTAGTTTGGCAATTGTCGTGAGTGGCGGTTGACGATGGTGCGTAGTCCTTCGGTGTGGTAACAGCTGGGTGCGAGAGAGATGTTGGGTATGGGGTTTCATGTTGTGGGGAGTTCAGCCGTCAAGTTGTTTGGGTTGAAGAGTCGGAGATGGTGGTTTGAAAGGGAGGGGGTTTGGTGGTTAACTTTTTAGTGGTGGTTAAGAGCCATGGCAATGGTCAAGGGTGGTCGGGTTCTGGAGCTTATATGGTGTTGGAGCTAGCTAAGGTGGTAGGCTGTGGTGTTGGGTTAGAGAAAGAGAGACTCGAAGAGAGAGAGTATGAGTTAAAGAGAGATAATGATAACGAGAGAGAGAGAAAGGGTGTTTTGAGTGATTCCAATCGATTGTGCAAGGTTTTGTGTCTCCAATGTGCTCCCCGAACACTCCTTTTATACACAAATTAAACCTAGAAATCAAGGAAAGCAAAATTCAAACATGAATGCAAATGTTCGAAAATTTAGTTTTTTTTTTCCGAATTTTAGAGATTTGAATGCTCCTTTAACTGAATTTGGACGTGTTATTGGGTCCAATTTAGAGTAGGCCATGTGGTAAACAAAATCAAAGTAAGAGATTGTGTGTAAGTATATGAAATCTATGCGAAAATTAGAGCTAAAGTGGAGGGAGTGGGTTGTTCTTAACTAGGAAAGTGGAGGAAAATTTAGAGTAAATGAGGGAAAACTAACATAGCGCCACGTCAACCGTACCGACTAACTAGACGTGCAATGTGTCAATAGTGATACATAGCAATTGACGTGGCATGCCACTTGGCGCTGTGTTAGCATGGGTTATCCAATACGATGTTGCCACGTATCAGGACATGTAAGGCAATGAGATCCTAACATGTAGCAGTCCCTAATGTAATGAAATAGAAAAAACTTTGCATGCTTCCACTCAAATTCAAAGCCCTGACCTCTAACTAAACTCAATACATATGTCAAAGTGCTTATCTATTAGGCCGTTGGCCTGTGTCTTATCTATATGTGCAATGGCTCGATTAGCCTAAGCTAGATTTAAATCTAAGCCTAAGTTTAACGACCCGACTTCCAAAATTATTTTAAAAATTAAAATTCTAGCCAATTAAATTATTATTTTCTAAAGTCTTTTATTTTTTTCAACTTTTAAATTTTTTAAATTTTCTAAATTTCTTATTACTTGTTTTTCTTTCTAAATTTCCTATTTTTGATGTTTTTCCAAATTTCTTAATTTTTATGCTTTTCTTATTTTTGTATATTTTTATTTTTCTAAAATTCTTTATTTTTTAATTTCTTTATTTTTTTGTTTTCTTTAATTTCCTATTTTTTTATTTTTCCTAATTTAGGACTCATTAAGGAAAGAAAGAAATAAAATAAAATTAAAGGGGGGGGGTAAAATTTGGGTTTTTACAAGAGACATACGGTTACCAATATCATGCGAACTAAGGGTAGGTCCAAACCATGAGATGGTCTGAAGGATAAATGAGAGTAAAAGGATGAATAGGGGTCTGTATTTACCAACAGTGGATATGACTTACTAATGCCTCACACGAGCTTAGGTTATACTTTATATTACATACAAGTATGGCTAAAAGGAACTTGCCACTAATCCATTCCCATAATGGACTAGATAAGAGTAATCGAACGTAAATAAGGATACTTAACTCATGAAGAAAGGTATGTCTGAAGTTGAATATCATTCACTAATGCAACTATTACATTTTACAAGTATTTATATGACCAAATTAGGGTAAGTCTTGGGAAGATACTAAATTATGTATCTTTCCTATTAGAAAAGGAAAGATACATAATTTACAAGGGTAAAGTTGTAATTGAACAAAAGGATATTCTTTTACAGAAGGATAATAAGGATGTCAAAAATAGGGCGTATGTCAATTGTCTATCATATGGTCCCAATGATGATGCTTACAGAGTAGAACATGTTTTGAGTAGATTAGGTTAGTATTGGTTGCTCGAATGTTCTAGGTTAAGGAATGATTGGTCCAATGGGCAGCCCATTATCTGGTTGGCCTCGACTGGTTTCCTTAAGAGTGGGTAGCTTGGCTTCAAATGCATGTCAGCTCAGCAATATGCAGATTCAATGTTTAGCCTTATCATGGCAATAAGTGGTCAACTCAGTAATTAGTTACGCACCTTGGGAATCTTCTCAATGAGATAAAGAGAGGTCAGGGTAGAGTACCCCATCAAGTTAGACTGGAGAATGCTTTGTTCTTCTAAGCTCAACTCTACTTAGATATCTTGGTGAACGATATGAGTGAGCCCTTGAGCTTGAGAGCGGGTGATTGATCTATGGTCTCTAATATAGGTTGTTTTGCGAAACTATTGCATGTTCAATTTGATTTGTTGTGTTTACTTGTTCTTCCATAGAGTCCCCATCCCCCACCCACCCAATTTGAATTGTTTTAGTGTAGAACAGACAGAAACTATTTACATAAGCATCTAGAATGTTATGAGCAACCTTCTTTTTATAAGAAGGTACAGCTGTAGCATTTTACTGTTTCAATGACAAAGATGAATCATTGTTTGAGCTTGTTGACTATTTTTCTTTCAAGATATGATTAACTTTAAGTTTTATTTCAAGCTGAATTGATGATTTTTATAGTTTTTATGTTATGGAGATGATGGAAGAAGGTTGATATTTAGAAGAG
This sequence comes from Lumnitzera racemosa, assembly GCA_024138005.1. Lineage (NCBI taxonomy): Eukaryota > Viridiplantae > Streptophyta > Magnoliopsida > Myrtales > Combretaceae > Lumnitzera > Lumnitzera racemosa. Next base: position 57,260,098 of record JAMXBC010000005.1, read on the forward strand.
GATTTTGGTCAAGAGAGCATTTTGAATGAGTTTCTATTTCCACCTCCTCATATATTTTGAATGAGAATATTGAACTTTAAAGTGATTAAAATTTGAATCAACATTATGATACATGGTTTGAGTAAAAGATTTAACTTTAGTTTCATTTCATAACTTCTCAAATTTTAATATTTTATACAAATTGCATATCATAATGTTGATCCTCTATTTTAACCACTTGAAAGCTTAGTTATCTATCTAAGCCATTTGATATAACATTAATTCTCTATTTTAACTACTTAAATGCTATATTCTTTATATGAACCATTTAGCTTAGCATTAATCCTCTATTGTAGCTACTTAGAAGTTTAATCCTTTATGTGGACTTAACTCCAAATGTTGATTCTCTTGTGTGTTCTTCTACCTATTTCAATTCAAAAACCATAATAACAGTAAATCTTAAGAAATCTAATCATGCAGTAAATGTGTAATAACCATTCCTAAGTAAAATATCTACATAAAGGAGGAAAACTAAAGGGAGGGTAGGTGGGGTGGGTAGGAATTGGTTACATTTTAGAAGTATATTTAACTACCAAGTTTCCTTATGTTGAATACTAGGCATCCCCTCAATGGTCAAATCTCCCAAATAGGTTATAAGGCCTCTTTTGCTCTTCAACTCATATTTATGCTCTTTGGAATCAATTATTAATATTGTAAATCTCATCTTAGACTTACTCTTCTCTAGCTCACCAAACTTATGCATTAGTGCTCACCTCATTACCCTTCACTTAAGGAAAAAGTCATCCTTGACTTATAAATAACGCCATTTAGGGGAAAAATATCTAGGCAATGTTATTATCTATGATAGCTAATTCACTTAATCAAAAAAATCTTCTAATTAGGAATTTAGCTAACATATTGGCTTCCTATTTAATTTCTTTAATTTCTCTTGGAATGGTTAAAGCTCCATTTTGTTCATGTAGTAGCTTTCCCCAAGAACCATCTCTTACTTTACATTTGATGATAGGTGTTCTTTTGGTATACTTTGGTATAACTATCACAAAAATTCACCAAATTTCCTTTTGTAAGAACTCAGTAACTAGACTCTTATTAAAAACTACTAGAGCTTCACAACTTAGTTAGGTTTCTAAGTAGTGTAAAAGTATAATTTTGCAAAATTTTATTAACTTAAAGTTTTCCAATCTTTGAAAATTTACCATGTAGAATACATGTAAGAGCATAGAATCAATTTAAGTATCATCATTACATGCTAAACTAAAATATGCATGAGATTAATATGTTAGGTCAAACATTGCATAAACAAACTTAATATATAATTAACTATGATTTTAAATTTGCCTTAACCACAAAGATATATAGTTTAATCACTATTAGATCAAAATAAATTAAAGTATGCACCACTTAGAAGAACCAAGTCCACCAATGCACAAGCTTTAGTGCACCCTTAGATCACCTCCTTATTTTCAACAATTCACATGAAATACCGCATGCCACCTTATAACCTTTACTAAACTGAAACCATAATCCTATGAACTTATCTATTTAAAAACTATATCAAATTTTATTAATTAGGGTAGATCAAATTCGAAATTAATCTTGTATTAAACATTTCAAATAAGAGATTCCCTATGTTTTTGTACATAAGATTGATATTTAGGATCAACATTTAGGCAGTTGGTAAGGCTAAAAGCACTATACCTAAAACACTTGTTGATAGGAATCTAATTCCTAGACCTATCACCCGTTCCTCAGCATATAGCCTATTGAACTTAACATGAAGTATCCTAATGAGTTAGCTCATCAAGTTGTAGGCTACCTTATTGTGTACATATGAGTTAATTGCACCATCTTTTGAGCTAGTTAAAGGATCGCATCAGTACCTCATTAAAGCTAATCTGATCCATTACTAAGCTACTTAACCAATTTTGAAGATATTTAACCTGGCTTAACTTCTTATAGAATTGTCCAAACTTACTAGTAAAGCACTTAGTTTACAGCAAACATGTTTTTTAAGCATGCACTATCATAAGATACTCCTTTTTCATTTTCTCTATTATACACTTTTAGACATGCTTTAAGGATATGCAATCTTATATCTTTTAGAGAAATACTCTTTTCATCATTTTCCTTCATTGCCATTAACCCTAAGAGCCTATTATAAATAGTCCCATATTTTTATTAGCCAAAACGTTGTTGAATGATATTACAACTTATTTCCATTACTCTTACGAGTTAGTCTTGTTATGTTCAATTTTCCCTTATCTATTCCTTTAAGCAAGGAATAGTGGTAAGTAACCTCTTTTTAGTTACTTATGGATAATATCAAGAAATAATGTAAGCCATGTATATTTGGTGGTGTAAAATATCTATTGAGCAGTTCACATTTCGTTGATGCCCTCACTGTACCTATCATCTTTTCATCTATTCTTCAAAGGACCTACTTTACTCATTTGTATTTGGATTGACAATCTCGTGCGTGGTTCTCAAGGCATATTAATCGTTTTCTTAGAATTAATCTTAAGTTAGAGACTAATATAAGATGAAAATAGAAGAAATAAATATGTGGGATGAGGCTTAATATGGCACTACATGTATAAGGATTAACAATGTTCACATGGGAAAGGTGTTAAACTAAGCTTGGATGCTTTTGTACACATACGGAGTAAAATAATAGGTGAGTTATAGGATAAGGCAAAGGGATGACTTACATTCATTTTACATTGCATGCACATTTTGGTCCAACCAATGTCACATTCATGTGCAGCTTCTCCTATGCAAGCTTAAAGGCTTAATAAAAGACCAAATTAACAAACAAGCCCTTTAACTGCATTTTATTGTCTTGCGACTATTTCTTAATACAACAGTCATGTGTAATTTATCCGATTCTTTATCTTATCTAATTAATTTTGGTTTCTCATCATAGATCCTTCTAATTCTATTAGTTTTCCCTCCAAAAACAAAACATTAATTATTCAAATTGCTTCTTCTTCCAAAAAAAAAAAAGAAAAAGTGCTTCTTCTTCTTCTTCTTCTTTTGAGAAAATCACTTACAATCCGAAAGTCGTGGCACTAATAGTGTTTTAATCTCATCTAAAAGGTTCAAAGGAAGGTAGTTCCCCTATCTAAACATATTTTGGAAGTGCATATAATAAAAGAAAAGGTCTCAATGAAATCTGAAGGCTTTTATTTGAATCTCATCAATAAGATTTAAAAGATGTGGTTATATGAAAGAAATGAATTGATTATGCTTGTTAGCTTCGAATCTCATGCATAAGCATCAAGCAAAAGACATCATTATTGTACAATTTACAACTATTATGTCCACTTGCTTTGGAAAACCTAATCACCCTTCATTAGTTCCACTATTTTTTATCTAAAAAACTTACTAAATGCCCTTTACCTTATTGTTAGCTAGACTAGAAAAGATTCAAGAGATTTACTACAATTTGGCATGTTTGAGCTTCCATTAAGATAAATACTCCCATCTTTTACTCTTTAGACTTTGTTTTATAAAGTTATGGGTTGATCTTATGTTCGTGAGATGATCACTATTTGTTTATTTGTTTATATGTGCAAAACCTTGAAAATTTTAATAAACACACTTTGGAAAATCCTTTAATATTACTATTATTGAATAAGATCTCCTTGTAAATTTTTCAAAATTGTCAAAACTATAATATAGAAAGATACTTTCTCATAAAAAAAATTGTAATAACATATTGAGATATGAATTCATACTATGGTAATGAAGAGATAATTTTTATTAGACTATATAATGGTTATAAAATATTTTCTGCATGATTTATTACCTAATAAAATCTTATTATAAGGTAAAATGAATTGCAAAATAAAGATCGACATTAAGGGATTCTAAGTAGATCTAATGTTCAACTACAAAGATTATATATGTTATATGTCTACTTCTATATAAATACACTTATATGATAATGTTAGCCTATTATACCATGACTTATATGATATTCATAGTAATTAAAATAAAAGAAAAAAAAAGCCTATTTAATAACTTTAAAATTTTTTGCAAGCCTTTTCAATGTTACAAACATGAATGTCATTTACCTTCAAAAAAGGATACAAGTAAACTTATAATTTAACAATTAGAAAATTCATTGTCATTATAAGAAGTAACAATACGAGATAATAGACTAATTTAGTAATATAGTTAGCAAATCAAAATATGAAGAGAAAATAATAATAAAATAAAAACAAAGAAAAAAAGTTTTTAACTTCTAAATTTATGTTAAAGTTCGAAGCCTCATTACATAATGTAAGTCCAGACTCATTACTATATAAATATGAGTAATAGTAATAAGTTTATAATAACACTATTAACATTAAATTGAAGACTTGAAACCCACCTTAATTATGTTCGATGACATATAATGCAAATAATATTATTTTTATAGATGGAAAATGGTATAAGAAATTTTAAATAATAAGGAATAGTGAAACTGAATATGTAATTATGAGTCTTTAGAAATCCAATAGCCAATAGGTACAACATCATGAACGTAAGATGTAGATCCATATAATGTTGGAAAATAAAGTCATAATAAATAAGATGTAAGAAATGCACATTAACTTATTACTCAATAGAGACGATACAATATTTTCAAAGGGGTATGCACTGTAATCCGGTATATGTATATAGGTAGGTAGTGTACATTCAGTTGTTTCACATATTTAACCTATAACTTTATATGAATGAAGTAACTTTGAAAAATCCATATTTTAAAATGCGTAGTATTCACAACCTAAAAATACAATTGTATTGAATATGTATAATAGTTAATTGTATTTGTAATTATAGTTTCCGAAAATGTCAATACATATGTTTAAGTATATGTATTATAATTAGTTAATATATATTGCTTATGTAAAAAGAAATAATAAAATAAAAGTACATATCCTATACAATTTATAAATATATTTTATATTTAGTGTATTAAACATTTTTGGGAATCTACTATGCCTAAAAGTATAAATGTTCTCTCATGTACTGACTATAATTTTTGCGTTGGTGTAGAATTTGACACTTAACTATGTATAAAATCATTCAAGATTACTTATCTAAAATTAAATATATTGATAAGTCATTTTAGGCCCAAGCTACTAAGGCCTAATTCAAGTAATTCGGCCTGCCCGAGTACCCCTCGAGTGCCTCACCGTATCCTGTCCACCTGAAGCCAACATAACTTACTTAGGCCACCCCAACTACCTCGAGGTCCATAGAAATTATGCTGGATGCGCTCTACCTTGGCTTGACTCTTTTGTTTAGGGTAGCCTTAGCCTTTTAGTACACACCAAATGCTCGATATGCAACTCGATGTTTGTAGTGCTTTTACCTCGCACTCTCTCCCCTCATTAATTGTGTAAACCCCTAAAATGTTTGATCTAATTTTTGAAATAAACTCAATTATGTTAGAAAATTTAGGAGTCGACAAGGCGAATGAAAGAGAAAACCCTAAAAGAATTCATTAATCGCGTAAGAAACTTTACTACCCTAAATACATCTAAATGCTAAAGATTTTAGTCAAAAGTGATAGAAACCCTAAAATGATCACTTTAAAGATATATGTGCACTAATTCATCATAATATATCCCAAAACCCTAATTGCTAATATAATCTTCATATTTTGCCAAATCATTAGCAAAAGGTTAGAGATGACTTTCAATCATGCATATACATGTTGAATCCTCAAGTAATCCTTTAGAAACTAAGATAATGAATCGTAGCTTACATTTATTTCTTAAGAATATGATTAAGATAGTCTTACTTAGAGTTAGGGGTATAGTTGAAGATTATGTTACATGTAGTGAACTTTAATACTCAAATTAGTACTTTTTGCACTTGTTATCCAAAGTAGTTTATCAAATGAGATATATAGGCTATAAAGACCTAAAGTAAGACCTCATCAACCATGTTTACTAATCAATTCACCAAATACCTCATTTCCTCTCATTTCCTTCATTTTTCCCTTAATTTCCCTTAATTTCCCTTAATTACTACATTATGTGCACAAAATTACATATGCTTAAGGAGAGTTGACCAAGTCAACACATATTGACCAAGGTCAAAGGGTTGACCAAGTCAACACATGTTGACTAAAGTCAACAATTTGAAAAGTCAACAAAAGGCACTAAAAGACAAAGAAAATATCTACTCCTTCATGATGGCTTTTCTTATCTTTTCTTTTGATTTTTCTCTTCTCTTCTTTCTCCTTAAGAGTTGCCGTCCACTTATTCTTCATCTTGACCCCACCATTTTTTGTCTTCCATTATGAAAACAAGATAAATGAAACAAACCAAATATCTCCTACCATTGCCGTGAGCTTCTTCTTCCTCTTTCACTTTCATCACTTCACTTTTTGTCTCGTTAATTCCAACATAAGCAAAGGTATGTATCTAAATTACTTTATGTTGTTTTATATTCTTCATTAGTTAGGTAATTAGGTATATTAGAGAAGTGGGCTTATGTTAATTGTGATCATGAAGAAGAGGGCATAGAGTCCTCATCTTTAAGTGTAGAAAGTGAGGAACCATGAAGGAGAGGGAAGAAATACATGTGTATGTGCTCTTAGGTATGTGTACATAAAGAAATACCAAAGGAATACTTGTATGTGAACCTTTGTACATGAGTATGAACCATGTACATAACCAAATTAAGACAATACCTACTACTTATACTACACTAATTACACACTTAAAAACACAAAAGGATGGAATTAGGAAGCTTTTCTTAAGGAAAAGATGAGGCATACGAATTTGCGTATAAAAATATGTATTCAACCGTATAGGTATATGAGTATGTATACATGGATAAATACAGTATAAACCTAAGTAGATGTATAAGTATATATATGTATAAGGTATATGTACATAAGTATAAGGGAAGGAATAAAATGTACATAAGACATGTACATATGACATAAGCATGAGGAGAGGCTTATGTAATCACATAATGAAGTAAGTGATGAGATAAGCACATGATGACATAAGTCATGACATAAGCAAGGGATGACATAAGCAATGACCTAAGCAAATGATGATGTAAGTGATGACATAAGCATGGATTATAAACTAAGAAAAGAAGAAAAATGTATCATAATTAGGAACCTAAATTAGTAAACCCTAATACACTTTCTAAATTGGATTATACTTAATTGAGTATATGAATTAATAATAACAAAGTAAAATCCTCTAAGTATAAGGATTGAAGGGTTAACTAACTCATTAAGTATAAGTAAAAGAAATAAATCTAAGTAATAAAAACAATTAAGTTTTCATAGTTAAAATTTCTCTAAATTTAGTTCATATCGTAAAACACGGGTTATAACGTCTAAAATGGACATTACCGTGTGAACGTACGTCCGAAAACGATGAAAAATGACTATAAATTCATAAATATCAAAACTAAAACGAAAAAAATACAAAAGTTTAAGAATAAGGTCTAACCGGATAAAACATTAAGGTGATTTAAGTAGAAGTAGGGAACTAGAATTATTAGTGAATTCAGTTACTTACTAGCGTTATTATAACATAATGATCAGGTGATCCTGAGAAGAGCGAGGACTTTTCGATCGATTACTACGATTAGGGCAAATCGCTATAGCCGAGTGAGTATTTACCCTATAATTCTAAGCTTGTTTGTGATTGTAGATAGTGGACTTAAATATTATTGTTAATTGACTATTGTGTGGGGTTTGGGAAACGCTTGTGTATGATCTTGTATGTTGAATCGTGAAATTATCTTAAGTACAGAGAATGCTTTGTTTGTTGCATGGTAGTATAGAAAGTGATTGTATATACTATTGGATGGTCACAGCATAATTTGAACTTAAGTATACTCGACTTATAAAAAGAAACTGGAACATGCATTAACATGCATCGCATAAATATAATTTCGGCGGTCACATCACACGGAGGTAAAGAGAGGCCATTCAGGGGTTGTTAATATTCATTTATTGGTTCTGTACGTTGCACTCGTACAAAATGACCTTACCTTGGCTCGTGGTAACATTAGGCGTTGGAGGCACCAACCGCCTAGTTAAGGGTCGAGTTTAGAGGCCTCCATTTAGGGGTGAATGTGGACTGCGGGAGCCCACTCACGATCATACTAGAACTTGGTTTTTATGAAAATAAACGACTTATTTGATTTGAATGTGGAGCGTGGAGTTCCGTAGTAAATAAAGTTCCAGTATAATACCTAGATCTGATTAGTGCTGTGTATACTCTAACCCTGACTTTGGAGGGCGTTAAATCCAAGTTACATATATGAACTAGTTAAGTATACATATTGTTTGGCATTCTATTTGATCATTCATTCATATGCGTGAATATAATGTACTTATAACTTACTTGTGGTGTGGATAAGGGTTTTGCTCACTAAGCTTAGGCTTATACCCCTTTAGACTTTTGCTGTAGGGTAGCCTGTTCGTAGAGGCTGGCCGAGGGATGCCACAGGTTAGCTTGGGAACTTGGATAGGAGCGAGCTATCCTGTATATTGAGAGAAAAATTAATATAGCAATGTAGATCTTTACTCACGTACTTTTGTTTTACTAGTATTGTAGACTTAGATGTACTCACTTACTATATCATATAAGCTTTGTAGTTCAAATTTTATATAAATATGTTAATGTGATGATATCATGTGAATCTGTGTGTTCTTGGGAACTAGTAGTTGTAGAGCCTTGTATATTGTATGAAGAGTAACCAATCAGGGGTTCTTTGTACAATATACGGCGTCTGCCACAACTAGGCCATCCTCAATTCGTGAAAAATTGCCCTCGAACATCCATTCTATATCTAGCACACCCTACAAACCTAGACATGTCAGCCTCCCAGGTTTTGAACATAGCCACGAGTCTATCCAAGGCTGACTAAGCAACAAAGTCATTCCGTCCTCCCTCCTGTAATGCATGTCCCCTACAATAGCCACATACAACCGAATCATGAGATGCTACATGTCCTTGATAGGTAATCTTCTTATCCTATAAATAAGACAAGGAACTAGAGGTATATAGATCTTTTCTCTATCCCTTGACCTTCCTTACTCTCATAACATGCCAAGCACCTTACACACTCTCTTTAAACACTCAAATGCTTCCTCTTTAATCTCTCTTTGCTAACTTAAGCATTAGAGGGCACCCGTTGGCACCACTATAGGGGGCTTTTTTATAGGTCCTCTACCAAGCAAAATTAACTGATCTCCCATAGCTGCCACTAACCTACCACTCGTGATATTGACTATCACTATTTGGTGCCCACCACTTTAGGCATATCTACCCAACAAATGGTAAGAAGCAAAAACACACATCCTCAAACCTCTCAACAAGCTAATGATGGGAGGTCATTACCACCACCACCACTACAATTATCTGATACACTCATACTAGTTGCTATACTCACTATGTTCGAGCAATTAAGGGTAATGTTCCACCATATGATAGAAGTAAATCACAAGATGTGAGAAACAAATGCTACATTCTAAAGGAAACTTGTTGCCTTGAAAAAGGCGATAAGAAAATGCCATCATGATGAGCTCATAATTAGCTCGTACACAAGTTTAAACTGGCAGAGCATAAGCTCCACGCTAACTCCTCCACTAAGCTTAGTGTACCTACATTCAATTGAATGCAAACCGCAGCAAGGTGCAAACATTGGGTGATCAATTAAGTATAAGTAGAGTGCTAAAGGAGTTTTCCCTAAGATGCTTTCAAAAGCTACATGAGGACATAAATATCCAAGAGTTGAACAAATACATTCACCATGCTTCTAGCATACATGACCAAAAGAGGGTCAACTCCTTAACCCATGTTTCATGGCCAAGCATTATGTAAAGCCCTTTCATGCCTATCATCTTCGAGGAAAGACTCCCATAGGGTGTGACACTTATACACATAAACAATTATGATGGCAAAGTGACCTTGTAACGGCCTTAAAGGGGGCCCAATTAGATTATCTAAAATCTTGATATCACGTATACATCCATGATACAAATACCGTCTTGTAAGTTAGAGATTGCAAGACTATAACTAATTAATTACTATGACTTTGAATGCATGATTTATTCATTTAACTTAAAATATAAATGACTATGAATACTCAATATTTCACAGTCCATTAAGATTGTAGAGAATTAGTATCTCCTACCATACAATGAGATTAAGTACGTAAATTTCAAATATTTCTATCGAATATCAATTATAAAAGTATCATCTAGCCATATGTTGATAGTCATTTTTCGAGAATCATTATGTAGGCTTATATTAGTAGATCCGGTACTTAAGCCTAGTCTAATTATCTAGTCTAGAGACAATATGTTGATAGTCATTTTTTGAGAACCATTATGTAAGCTTATATTAGTGGATCCAGTACTTAAGCCTGGTGTAATTATCCAGTCCAGAGACAATCTCCATAAGCTTACTATAAATACCAGCCAAGACCTTAGGTAAGGAGGCTTTTCTTTGACTTTCTTGTTCTTCCTAACTACTTGATATCTCTCTATACATGACTAGAAAACTAACTTGGCATCGGAGTGGCCATGCCGGAGCACCTTCTAACGCCCTCCGTAGCTGTTTTCTCATATTATAGGTGTTTGTATATCAGAATAAGAATCACCCATCAACAATTGACGTCGTTTGTAGGAATGAGCATTTCATCAGTATGGCTTTTAGCAATTTTTTGGATTTTTGCTCTTCCCTTCCTTAAACTACAGCTTCAAATGCTATTGATGACAATGATGGATGGTTTATGACTATGTTCTTCGAGAGACTACCATAACTTCATGCTAGTTTGGTTTGAAACTGATCATAACCACTATTTTCTAATATTTTATAAACATATTTTATAGTTCGAATCACATTACTTGACATGTGGCTATGTCCAGCACTTGCTTTAAAAGTTTTGAAAAATCTTTGTTTTCAAATAGCGTAATCGTGATATTGCATTTATGTTTTTGAAATTTATGAGTTTATATAATCACAACTACTTCCTTCATGCAAACTTTGGTGTTTAAAGTAACTGCAGTGCCATCTTTTGTGGATAATAACCACATATTCATACACTGCTTGTACATTCATGTTCATAACAACTTAGTTGTTAAACTTTTAAGTTGCTGCACAATATCATCATATTGAATCTTGGGGGCTATATTGTGCTCTCTTTCCTTCTAATCGTTTTTATAAATATCATACTTCATGCTACAAATCAATAATTTTCATTTGGCTTCATCATGTTCAACTCTATGACGAATTGTATTGGCTAAATTCCAAGCCTTATACCTAAATAGCAACAAAATCCTACTGAAAGCTTCTCCCATTTTACAAGCTGTTCCACGTAAATTGCAGTATTTTCAAGATACGCTGTTGTGAAGTCCTATCGAGCAATTCCTATTGGCCTATAATCTATTGAGAAGTTGAATGTTTTCAAGTAATTGAAGCTTCCTCGAGTGACAAGATAGGAGCTCAAACTCTAAGCTACTTTCGATCGAGCTCTGATTAGTAGCTCATGCATTATCGAGCAATTTGCAGTCGACTTACTGAGTTCAAGTCCATGCTATGTGTTGAAATTTTTATCCATGTCTGTACCGACTAGCTAAGTTTGTGTAAGCAAAACCAAGTCGTCAAGCTCCCAACTGACTTGCTGAGTTCAAGTCCATGCCGAGTGCTGAAATTTTTATCCATGTCCGTATTGACTGGTAGAGTTTGTGTAAGTAAAACCAAGTCACAAGCTCCCAATCGACTTGCCAAGTTCAAGTCCATGCCAAGTGTTGAAATTTTTATCTATGTCCACGCTGATTGGCCGAGTTTATTTGAGTAAAAACTAGTTGTCAAGCTCCTAGCCAAGTTTATCCAAGTAAAATCATGTCGTTGAGCTTTGAGCTACTATAGCAACAAGTCCAAATCGAGCTGCTTATGGATTTATCGAGTTACAAAAAGTTTGAATTGTAAGTAGGAGTTCCTATGCTGAACTATTATTATGCAAACCAAAGAGCTAGGGAACATTCCCAATGAAGCCAAACTGCTAAGTGCTAGAAATTCCAATGAAGAATAATAAGAGCTGGTCATCAACAACTTCTTGTGTCGTGAGACCAATTCCTCACATAAGTCCAAGCTTAAGCTCTTGCTAACCTGGGACAAGTCCTTAACTGAGCTGATCTGCACTTCATATTAATCCAAGGACGAACAAGTTCTTATTTGCCTTGCACAAGTCGAGCGAGACTAACAATTGTGTCTTGAGTCATAGCATAAACAACAATTTTAGCTACGTAACACAACTATCAATCTTTATGTCTAAGCTCTAATGTCGACTAAAGCTATTGGCATAAGTCGATTAAGCTTTAACATTGAGTTGCTCCAAATGTGCTAAGAAGCTCTGGCTAAGTTGTTCATTTCCAAATGGAAATTCTCAAGCCTTGCATTGAATGATCAAGGAGAGACTTTGGTTCCAAGTAAGTATATTAAACTCAAGCGGTAACGAGATGCCAAGTATCTTAGAGATCAAATTCCTGATCTCCATGCCGAATAGCTAAGGAGCATTTTCATTGAAATGTTGAGTAGCTAAGAGACATTGTATCGAGAAGTTTTGGCTGAGAGCACTCTTCATTGAAATGTCAAGTAGTTTTGAACTATGGTGTTGAGAAACTTACGTTGAATGGTTAAAAATATTAGGTACGACATGGCTGAGAAATTACGACAAAGTAGGAAGTAGTAGTACTGAGATCTCTCCAAAGAAGCCGAGCACTCAAGTTCATGGTAGCACCTATAACAACCGCTGCAATTTAGAGTTGTTGAACAATAGTAAGCAAAACAAGGCACCCCAACTGAGCAGTCTGTTACTATAATAAATGGAATTAAGGAATATATAAGTGCAGAACTGACTTGCCTTCATGCTGTGCTAACTTATGATATTCATCATATGAAATGCCAAACAACTCTAGGTGCAAGTAACGATCGAGGCAACACAGCTTTGAGCACATTTGGGCTCCTACTGACTAAATCATGCTCCATTAATGATGGACATAAATGACCACAACAATTTAATATAGCAACAAGTTGTATATGTTATAGTTGAAATTGAGCTACAACTCAACTGCAAAATTGTCGAGTAATAATTTGTTTGAGAAGTCGATTAACTTCCTTATTGAGTATAAAAAAGAGTGCCTCCATGGCCGAGTTCCATGAACAATCTATCTAATGCTGATTACAACTATTGATTTACGAAAGCTCTGAATAATCGAGCACAAAGCATATGCAACTTAAGCCGAGCAAAAGGAGGAAGTGTACGACTCTCTGAGCTATTTAGCTCCTAAATTTTGAGCTATCCACCGTGGTTGAGTAACATCAACTAAGTGCCAAGTCGCATCACCCAATTTGTATCAAACAAGTGTTGCCGATCATGTCATAATGCTAGGAATCCAAGCTTTTTGATTCAAATCAAGTCATTGAGCTGTCATCCCGACTTATCGTGTTGCTGCTCAAGAACCAAGTAATTCAAAGTAGGTTGAGAAACTCCTTCCTTAGATTTTGAAGGCCTCATCTCTTCCCCTTGTCGTCTCTCTTTGATGCCAAAAAGAAAGGGTAAGTGGGTTATATTTCGTTTCAAGTGCTTAAAACCTACATTCCCTCTATATGGTTTTCTTATTTAAAGAATGTTATGTCATGGCTATCATGTGAACCACTTGGGTCTTCTTTATACATGCTTATTGCACTTTTGATTTTCTCGGCATGCGAGATGTTAAATGACTTCCAAATAACTGACAAAAGATGAGCTTTGTGAGTGCTAAGATTTTTAAGAAAGTCTAAGCTCAACAATGGCCCTATTGTCTTTTCGATCAATCTGAGTTGAATACCAAATGTTCCAAGCCAAGCTGTCTCTTTGAACTTAGTAGGCATTTGGCTGAGTAACCAGCATATGGATAAGTCCTACACACTATGAACAAAGAGCTAGTATAAACTCACATGCTATGTCTAATAAATAGACAATGGGCCACTTGAAAACCTTCAACTATAAAACGGTAACAAGTTAACACTCAAATCCAACATTTGGCACCAAAGTCCTATATATTAATGGACTAGAAGCCAATTGGCCTATCTTACGGCTCTACTTAGCATCATTCATGTCAAACTTGAACAACTTGAATGCTTCCCCAACCTCTTCAGGTGTATCCGCCTCTTCAAGCGCTCCTCGCCTCTTCGGGCATATCAGCTTCTTTAGGTGCTCTTACCTCTTTAGGCACTTCTTACTTCTTTAGGCGAATCAGCCTCTTCAGGTGCTCTCACCTCTCCAGGCACTTGCCTCTTTAGGTACTTACCTCTTTAGGTGCTCCCCTGCTCTTTAGGCATATTGACCTCTATAGGTGCTCTTTGCCTCTTTAGGCATATTGGCCTCTTCAAGTGTTCTCGTCTCTTCAGGCATATCTACCTCTTCAAGTATTCACCACTTCAGAT